>JACAXG010000073.1:45293-519188 GCA_018881555.1 Amblyornis subalaris
CCATCTCCTTTGTCGCTGGCGCCATCTTTCGCATAGGGCGGGGGGGAGGCCAGCCTCGCCTCCTCTCTAGCTGTCCTCTCGATTTCCCTGGCTTCGTTTGTTAATTCTTCCCAAAAAGATCGCGCACGCTGCTGTGCTTCCAGCACTGGATCGTTAACAGGCGGCGGAGAGACAGATGGAGGAGCCGCGGACGTTTGGGAAGTTTCTAGGGGGAGGGGTGGACCCGGCGGGCTCGGCGGGAGGATCGGGAAGTTTTCCGGGGGCCCCGGGGCGTTTGGATTCAGGTTCGGGGAGGAGGGAAACGCGCCCGGTCCCCGCAAACCCCCGCTCTCAGATAAACTGCTCTCGGAATCCGTTTGTGTCATAGCCCYCACCCCCAGCTTCAGGGTAACTAGCAAACACGCACGCGCGGCACTCCAAGTCTCCTGCTGTTCCAGCGCCTGGCGTAAAGCCGTTTCTACTTTTCTCCACGCTTTTAAACCTTTGCCACTGCCTGAGGACTTAGTATCCTCTGCTAAAGCGTTGGTACATTTCTCCCACACCTCGGGATGTAATATTTCTACTGGACGTTCAATAGTCCCAAGCTCTAAGAGTCTTGCCAAGGCAAGATAAAAATCCTTGAGCTTACACTTAATTCCCCACTGTTTATAGAGTGAACTCACGACCTTTGCGACTGCTTCCATGGTGATCGCGGCTCCTCTTGGGAACGTCTTCCCCGCCTGAAGTCAGCTTAGCTGCTTCGGCCGCTATCTCTTGTCTAGGCGATCCCCGTTGCCCGAGCTTTTCTTCTTTTTCTTCTTATTTTTCCCTTTTTATCCCGGGTTTCGGCACCAGTATGTTGCCTTCTGATAAGAAGACAAGGCGACCTGGTTTCAAGAAGCCTAGCACGGCAGCCTGGCCTACCCCGTGGCCACTCGGGCCAAGGACGCACAGACACCAATGTGGTGGATGGTCAAATGGCATTTATTATCTTATCTCATGAGGTTAAATAGTGAGGGGCTTTACTACGTCAGGAAAGGGGGACTGTGGGATAGCTGGAGTTAGTAAGGAGTGGAAAACTACTGGGGTTAGAGGGGTCTGCATGCTCTTATCACAAAGGAATGAAGAGAGGAAAGATTCCTTGCTGCTCCTGCTTTCCATCACATCGCGTGATCTTCCGTCCGCCTGTCCCTTTCTACCACAAGAACTAGAGGCTATTTCCCCTTTCACCCTTCTGCCACGTCCAATCCAGGCCTCTGGCACGTGAGTTGTTCAGAGCATTTCTTACCATTTGTGATTGTGTCCATAAATCGTTTCACTCCCATCTATATCGCCCTTTTCTCCATGTATATGTCCCTTTCTGTAGTTCTTACAGTTTTTAGTCCTCTCTTATCCCTTCTCTCAGCAACATTTTGCAGCAAATACCAAGACTGAGTGAGCAACATTTTGCAGCAAATACCAAGACTGAGTGAGCCACATTTTGCCTCAGTCAGCAGAATCCACTGCACAACACCAGAAGCTCTATATTTTTGTTGTGTGCCTTTCTCCCTTCATTGGTATTGCAAATTCCTCCTTATTCAATGTTGTTCTTTAATTCATTAATATTACATTTTCTCCCTCTCATTAGTCACTAATGGAAATGTCAAACAAGGCTTGGGACTGATCCCCAGAGCTTCTCCAATACACACAAGCCTCCCAACACATGCACTACAGCTGGCTATTTTCCTAAAGACTTTCTTAAGGTTTATAGTCCACAGGACAGCAGTCTTTGTGGAAAAAGGAAAGCTTTACAACTTCGTGTGATAATGTGTCATGCTGAAGCTCGGACACAATTTAGCATTTTTTAAAAACAATTTATTCAATGCTAAAATATTGTAAGATATATTGTTGTTTTCAGAAAAATCTATCTAATGTGCTGCAGTAGAAGACCTACTTGTTGTTTTTTTTTTTACCTATATTTTCTGGTTCTTCTTATAATCAGCCAGATTTCCCTACCTGTTTGTTTATTGTTTTTCTTTCCCCTTTACTCCAGCTCCTGAGAGCCGGACAGACAGAAAATGCATCACCACAGCAATGCTTATTCAAAGTAGCTCTTGGATTTTAAGTGAGGCAGGAATAATTATGACCAATGTTTATCGTTTGTGAAAACTCCAGAAATTCCAAGTTTACATCTGGAGACATTCACATTTTTTTGAACCTTAGCCCTAAGACATGATGTTAAACTTCAAGTAGAGAAGTGTAAGAGACTAAACTTAATCCTAGCAGATTTCGGGGTATTTTATTTGTGCTCATTACTATTCTCCTTCAGATTCATAAATCAAACTATGTCAGTTTGGCATAGGAACCGCAACTTTGTACCATTACAAGCATTAAATAGCAAAAATGAATGTAGCATATTACATATTTTAAATTTATGCTTTATATAGTAATTGGCTCCTTTTTATTATTAGCTCAAATACAGTGTTCTAAATCACTCTTCCGTTGATCCAAGAAATAGGTTTGTTATTGTGCAGGTTGTGTCTGTGATAGAATTAGTTTTCTTCATATTAGCTCGTACTGGTCTGTGGTTTGGACTTGTGACCAAAACAGTGTTGGTAACACAGGGATATTTTCATGGTATCTGAGCAGTGCTTACACAGAGTCAAGGCCTTTTCTGCTCCTCACCAACCCAGTGAGGAGGCTGGGGGTGCACAAGGAGTTGGGAGGGGACACAACCGGGACACCTGATCCCAACTAACCCAAGGGATATTGCAGACCATATGGCATATACATCTGTCAGAAGAAGAAGGATGAGGGATGTTCAGAGTGATGGCGTTTGTCATCCCAAGCAACCGTTGCATGTGGCGGGCTCTGCTTTCCTGGAGATGCCTGAACAGCTGTCTGCCCATGGGATGTGGTGAATGAATCCTTTGTTTGTGTGTGTGGCTTTTGCCTTACCTATTAAACTGTCCTTATCTCAACCTGTGAGTTTTCTCACTTTTCCCTCCTGATTTTCTCTCCAGTCTTGCTGGAGATGAGTGAGCAAGTGGCTGGGTGGCATTTAATTGCTGGCTGGGGTTAAACCCTGATGGTTATTTTTTCTGTTCTTATGTATTTACGAAGTTTATGTATTATGAAGTTTAGGGAATGTGGAAAAGACGACAGGCCACTTGGGAGGAATATAGAAATGTTGTCAGGGACATCATGCAGACCACTATTTGGAATTAAATTTGCCAGGGGATGTCAAGGACAACAAAAAGGGCTTCTTCAAGTATGATACTAGCAAAAGAAAGATGGGAAAATATGGGCCTGCTGCTGAATGAGATGGGTGCCCTGGTGATGGAGGATACAGAGAAGGTGCAGTTACTGAACGCCTTCTTTGCTTCACTCTTTACTGTAAGGCCAACTGTCAGGAATCCCAGTTGGGATTTTATTCTTTATTGTTTGGAAAAAGTCTGGAGAAAGGAAAGTCTGGAGAAAGGAAGACTCTGCCTTGGTCAAGGAGGACTGGGTTAGTGGTCATTTATGCAAACATGACACCAGCAAATCCATGGATGCTGATGGGATACACCTACAAGTGCTGAGGAAGATGGCAAATGTTATTGTTAAACTACACTCCATCATCTTTGAAAGGTCATGGAGAACAGGAGATTTGCTTGAGGACTGGAGGAAAGTTAATGTCACTCCAGTCTTTAAAAAGGGAGAGAAGGAGGACCCAGGAAAATACAGCCCAGTCGGCCTCACCACGTTATGAATGGATAATGTGTGTTTAAATCAGTCCCTGCCTTTTGCCCAGGCCTCTGGCAGCAGGCAGCTGTGTTATTGAGGGTGGCCAGCACCCCAAGATCCACTCTCATTCGTAAGTTCTTTAATAATGGCCGATCAGGTCTATTAAAAATGAATTATTTATTTAATAGACACAAAAACAACAGACAAAAGATTCTAAACAAAACTACATACTACACAGGTTAGACAAGACAGATATTAGTAAAACACTGTGCTACTGTCAGTACTATGCTAGGAAAAAAAATTACTAACTACACAGGGTAATAAAAAAATACCACTAGTGAGTTACAATATAAATTTACCGTGCACAATATAGATACCAATACTATGGCTAGCCAAGGAATAGTACAACTTAGAAGCCCATATGACTTACCAAATTGAATTATTATGGTGTGGTGTGCTGAGGCTCTTTTCACTTACTTCCAGAAGAGAAAAATCACTCGAACTGGGCATCCCACAGTCCGAGGGGTCTGCCCTCAAACACATCTTAGAGATGTATAGATGGTTTTCCAATTTGTGAACTACAGTAGGTCTTTTCTAATCATGAGGTCCTAGCGTCTTCATGATTTTCAGAAATTCAGCCAGAATTCCAGTATAATCCCTCTTTACAACAGCTGTTTATTGTCATTCAGTCCTGGAGCCTGTGGGTCTTGTAAGACCATGGGAAGAAGGGGGGATCTTCCTAATTTATGTAAACAGCAGATAACCTTCTTGACAGCCAGAAGGAAGGTAGGAGGGAGAAAGGAGTGTGCTGCCTCTCCGCACCACAATCCCTGGAAAGGTGATAGAACAACTCATCCCAGATGTCACCTTTAAGCATGCGGGGGAAAAGAAGGTTATTGGGAATATTCAACAGGGATCCACCAAGGAGAATTCATGTTTGACGGATCTGACAGCCTTCTATGATGGCATGACTGTCTGGGTAGATGAAGGGAGAGTAGTGGATGTTGTCTACCTGGACTTCTGCAAGACTTCTGACGGTCTCCCATACCATCTGCACAGGCAAACTCAGGGAGTGTAGATTGGATGAGTGGACAGTGAGGTGGATTGATAACTGGCTGAATGGCAGAGCTCCGAGTTGTGATCAATCGTGCAGAGTCCTGTAGACAGGAGGTGGAGGCCTGTAGCCAGTGGTGTTCCCCAGGGTCGGTACTGGCTCCAGTCTTATTCAACTTATTCATCAATGACCTGGATGAAGTGGTCACTCAGCAAGTTTGCTGATGATGCAAAACTGGGAGGAGTGGCTGATAGACCAAAAGGCTGTGCTTCCATTCAGACAGACCTGCACAGGCTGGAGAGTTGGGTTGAGAGGTACACAGTGAAACTCAAAGAAGGCAAATGCAGGGTCCTGCACCTGGGAAAGAAAAACCTCACGCACCAGTACAGGCTGACCTGCTGGAAAGCAGCTCTGTGGCCCAGGGAAGCCTGGTGAAAAACAAGTTAACCATGATCCCGCAGCACACCCTGGTGGCCAAGAAGGCCAGTGATATCCTGGGGTGCATTAGGAAGACTGTGGCCAACAAGTCGAGGGTGGTGATCCTGCCGCTCTACTCTCCCCGAATAAGGCATCTCGAACACTGGCCACATCTTGAATACTGGTCACATCTTGAATACTATCCAGTTCTGGGCTCCCCAGTTCAAAAAAGACAAGGAACTACTGGAGAGGGTCTGGTGAAGGGCTATGAAGACTAGTAGGGCACTGAAGCACATCTTTTATGAGGAAAGGCTGAGAGATCTGGGCTTGTTTAGTCTGGAGAAGAGAAAACTGAGAGGGGACCTCAACAATGCATACAAATAATTCCAGGGAGGGTGTCGCCACGGGTGTTGGTGTGCGCCGCAACCTTCCAGAGAGTGTCGCAGGTTCGGCGGTGCCCAGGTGCCGTGTGCGGTGCAGGTGGTGGTGAGTTGCCACAGCCTCCCAGAAGGGCTCCAACAGAGGAAGCCGCTTCCGACCGAGGCTGGACCACAAACGCTCTCAAGCGCCCACACACTCACGCACACACACTCTGCAGCCGGGAGCAAAGAGTCGGGAGGGGCTCTTCTGGGGTGGCAACTTGTTTATTGCAAGGGTCCGGGAGCAGGGGCAGAAGAGCCCAGAGCACAGGGGCACACAGGGTTTTATACCAAACTCAACAGGGGCGGAGAGAACGCTAGGGACCAATCACAAGAGGGTCAGGGGGAGGAGAGAAAGGCAGGACTACAATACAGAAACCAATGAGGGTAGGTGAGGGGAGGAACAGGGAAACAAGACCAATGGGGCTCCGAGGAAGGGAGAACTTTCCAGAACAGAACCATATAGGGATACCTAGATTGACAGATTAACTGAACAGGGGATGTACCAAAAAGCAGAGTCTGGGGGGAGAGACCTTCCTCACTATAGGGGAGAGAATAGGTGGTCAAAACCACCGCAACAGGAGGGTGTCAAGATGATGGAGCCAGGCTCTTTTCACTGGTGACCAGTGACAGAACAAGGAGCAGTGAGAACAAACTGAAATACAGGAGAGTCCACCTGAATATGAGAAAAAACTTCTTTACTTTGAGGATGACAGAGCACTGGAACAGGCTGCCCAGAGAGGTTCTGGAATCATCTTCTCTGGAAATACTCAAAACCTGCCTGGACATCATCCCATTCAACCTGCTCTAGGTGAACCTGCTTTAGAGGGGGGTTGGACTAGATGATTTCCAGAGGTTCCTTTCAGCCCCAACCATTCTCTGATGCTGTGATTCTCTGTATTTACCTTGTTTTACATTGCTGCATGAATATTGAATAGCTGTACATATATAAAGAATTTTACTTTCCTTTTCAAATTGTTTTCCATTTTGACCAAGTGGTTACATTGAAATGCTTTTTCCCCCATAGAGATGTACAGAAGTGTACATAAACAGGATAAGAAATAGAAACTTCCTCTAACAACTTTCGCAGAAATATTTGGATTAGAACATCCAGCTCTAACATAAAAATGGAGAGCTGTATAGGCCAGCTGGGGAAGTTTTAAGATGTTTAGGTCAATACTTGGAATACATGCAACAAACAAGTTAGAATATGGGGATGGGGACTTGTAAGGTTGGGAGTTCATTGAAAAATGATTTTTCCGTTGTAAAAAGTTGGGGGTTTTCCTTCCAGATGACAGTGAAACACAGTCCTGGATGAAGGAATAAAGTCAACACCCTTTAACTTTATTCGCAGACTGAAAAAAACCAAACTCCAACAGTGTTAACAGCTGTAAAAGGGTTAGTTTGGCTGGGATAGACTCAGTTTCCCATAGTCATCACAGAGTGTTCCACATGCCCTGGCCCTACTACACTGCATGCCAGAAAGGAGCAGCTGCCCTAAATATAGACAATATTTTCCATCTTTCTCCATGTCCCATTGCCCGGATGGCTTTGATGCCAACAGCAGCTGGCTTCAGCTTTTCCCTGCTGTGATTTTCCCTTAGCTGCTCAGGGATGAGGTTGGAATTGGCTGCTGTAGAAACTGAGAAAGACACTCATTAGGGAGCAGGGGAAGCAGCAGCTGAGTGACTGCTGGAAAGGAGCCTGCATGGGCCTGACATGCCATTCCCTGGAGGCCAGAAGCAGCTGTGGAGAGGAAGAAAGGGGAGGACATTCCTTAGATTTCATCTTACTCAGAGGACTATATGCATTTCTGAATATTGGTGACTATGTGAAAATTAAGGCACATCTGTCAGTTCCCACCATTCCTTTATGCAGTACTGTCCATATTGAACTGTGTTCCAAGAGACATGAAAGTACACAGGGATTTCATACAGCTTAAAGACTGCAGCAACCCAAAATGACAGTGTAGGAAGAGAAAGCCTTGGCATCAACTTGTGACATTGTGTCCAATATGAAAGGAACTCTTCCAGGGAGTTCTCCATTTCCGAGGGAGAAAAATGCAGCTGGGGAACATGAGAGGTTCCTGGGACCTGCTGCTCAAACATCTGGAGTTTTCCTGACCAAAAGCTTATTAGTTTTGCCACAATTGTGGATATGATCCTCTCTCTTGCTACTGTGAAAGATTAAAATAATAACTGTTATCACTAATACCTCTTCTTCAAGAGAAGGAAATACTAATGGTGACCAATGGCAGCTAGCAAGCATATAAAGGAATGGGGAAGAGGAGTGGAAATCAGAGGGTATAGGTACATAGGCAGCGTTTAGTCTTACCACTTTTAGTGATATAACATCACATACCTCATGAATGCTGTTGCTGAATTCTAACACAATTGAGGGAGTAGGTATAGGCTGCATTACTTGGATCAAGCTGTGGATAAAGGAAAGAAATGTTGGAACTTTTTGAATGGGAAGAGGTAAGGTAGAAGATGAAAGATAATAAAGAACAACTGCACTTCAGAAATTGCCTTTTTGGACTGAATATTTCCAATTTTCTTGATGGCACAAACATGTTATTTTGACATTCACTGACCAAATTTGAAATGAGAGGGGCAGAAATGAAAAAAAATTTGGTTTTCCCTCATCCTTCATGACACAAGACAAGGAGCTCACTTAAAGAACAGAATATCCCCAGAATTTGTCTTAATTCAGTTTAGAGGGGAGAAGAAAACATGGCCCAAATAGAAGCCTAGGCTCCTATTTACATGCTTTGTTGTCATGTGTGTCTGACTGCTAGTTTCATCTTTCATGAACCAATTGTCTAGTAATCCCACTGAATCCAAACTCTTGGAAGAGCACCAGCAAATTTAGACCATTCATTTTTATTGTTAACATAATTTATAACCTAAGGGCACTAATGATCATCCCAATTTTTCATAAAATTCCTGAAGTATGCACTCATCTTATACACATTGACTGAAGTTTTATTTCAATTTATTCTGGATAAAGATCTAAATCCCTATATCTTCTCACTTTATGTAAAATTGGGTCCCAGACTTAAAAATGGAGTATGATGGAACCTGGTTTTTTTTAAGATGCATACAATAATTAAATATTTTCCAGTATCAAGGGAAACCTTTCTTCTTTTTCACTATTGCAATGATTAGTTTAAATTTTCAAAAAAAAAWTTTTTACAGTATTTTTAAAACACCATGATAATTTATCTTGTGTTAAAGTAAGGAACTTCTAAAAAAGAAGTCTAAAAACAGTGGAATATGAAAAAGGTCAAAAGTGAAATGAACATAAATTCAGCTAGGAGCAACCAAAAATTAGTAAGATGCTCTAGTTTATTGTGTGGAATTCCACCTCATTGGAGACTGATCTTTATTCTGCAGGACTTTTATGTGATAACTTTGTTTTATAAAGACATAAAAGAAGAAATATTTTGAAAGTAAAAATACCACAGCATTCTGGTGGATTTTATTGATCTTTGGGTGCAACAACAATTTATTCAGGACCTTTTGTCTTATTAACAGACATTTATCTTTCTATCAGGTAGGCATAGAAAATCTGAAATAATGCATATGTAACCCAGATGCACTGCATTTGCCCACAGACACATACAAAAAGTATCCATATTATAAAATAATTTATGAATTTGTTTCCTTTATGACTGGCTTTATTGTAGGAAAATACTCACATATTCAACTTTTGTCAATGTATGGAGAAAATAAATGATCTAAACAGTAAAAGTGTTAAATTTTTTTAATGAATTAACATTTATGAGGGAATTTATTTTGCTTTCCCAAGCACAAAAATCAAAGAGAATATAGATTCTTCAGGTCTGATTTTATTTAATGATTGTAGGAACAGAAAACTTCACATCTTCTCAAGTAAGTCCGTTTGCCTTAGAGTAGTACTTACGGAATACCTCTCAGCACCTCTTCTTCGTCTTATTGGTTCTTCACTTATCAGTGTTCACTAATTTATGTCACCTATCAGGAATTTGTCCTCAGCAAACCTTATTTGAATTGATAGCTTAGAGGACACGAAAGACAGAAACTACTGTTTCTGAAATCTGACAGCAATAGTGGGGAATCTTACCTCTTTATCATCCTATTCAGTGTGATTCTGCCCAGTATCAGGTGAAAGAACAGCTCCCAGGCTTCTAGGACTGGAGATATGTCTGTTAACCCTCACCGTAACACACAGAAGAGTGATGTTTCCAACTCCTAGAAAACTAATACCAGAAGGAAATACTCATCCATACTTTCTAAAAGACTGATTTTACGGTATTTATTATTCTTTGAAAATCTTGCTGAAGACTGAGCTATTGTGGTTGAAAAAAATGCCTGTGCATACTGGAAAAAAACCCTCTGGCCTTAACACATTGCAAGCATATTTAAAGGCACACTGGTCACAGGGGAAAATGTGCTAGAATAAAGGGTTTGTCTGACAATGGATACAGAATCACAGAAATGTTGAGATCGGCAGGGACCTCTGGAGATTCTCTGCTTCAATCCTCTGTTAAAAGCAAGGTCAGGTAGAGCAGATTGCTCAAGACCATATCCACATGTGGTTTGAATAGTTCCAAAGATTCAGACTCCCAAGATTCTCTGGGCAAACTCTGAGGTAGATTGGAAGGATTATCTCCTTTGACCTGAGCTGCCAATACTCTTTCTAGTGCACCTGAGAAAATTGCTGGCCCTCTTTGCCTCGACAGCATAATTCATAGCATCATAGAAGCAATCATAGAATCAGTAGATCATAGAATCATAGAACAGTTTGGTTTGAGAAGGACATTAAAGATCATCAAAGTCCAACACCCCTGCCATGGGCAGGAACACTTGCCACTRGACCAGGTTGTTCAGAGCCCCATCTGACCTGGCCTCGGACACTTCTAGGGATGGGGCATCCACAACTTCTCTGGGCAACCTGTTCCGGTGCTTGACCACCCTCACAGAAAAGAATTTCGTCCTAGTATTTAAACTAAACCTACTTTCTTTCAGTTTGAAGCCATTCCTCCTTGTCCTATAGCTACATGGACTTGTAAAAAGTCCCTCTCGTCTTTCTTGTTGGCTGCCTTCAGGTACTGGAAGGACAGAAATAGGTCACCCTGAGCCTTCTCTTTTCCAGGCTGAACAATCCTGTTTCTCTCAGCCCTTCCTCACAGGAGTTCTGGCTCATGTTCAACCTGTTGTCTACCAGGACCTTCAGGTCCTTCATTGCAGAGCTGCTTTCCAGTCCCAGCCTAAATTGGTGTATTGGATTAATCCTCCCCAGATGCAGGATTAGGCTTTTCCACATGTTGAACTTCAGAAGGCTCCTGTCATACCATTCCTCCAGCCTGCTGATGTCCTTCTGAATACTCCTTCCTAGAACTGGAATTTGCAAAATTACTAAAGGTGCACCCTGTACCATCATCTAAGTAATTAATGAAGATGTTATTCAGCAGTGGTGCCAATATGGACCCCCGGTTATGCAACTAGTGACTGACCTCTAAACAGACTTCCTGCCACTAATCACGGCTCTCTAAACCTGGTGGTTCAACCAGCTTTCAGTCAATTGCACTTTTCACTTACCTAATCTTTACATCAGTTTGTTCATGAGGATGTTATGAAAGACAGTGTTGAAAGACTCAGTAACAGCAAATTAAACAACACACACTGGTCATACAGTGGACTGCTTATCTGTCTAAACTACTTTGTGGGTTTTTTTACATTTCTCTTTGGATATCAGTTCTATGATATTTTTAGGCATGACCTAGCAGTGTAGTGCACAGCTAAATTTTCAGAAGTTTCCCTGTAGATATCTGGCTTAATGTAAATCTCATTTGTGCTTACTACGGGTAAAGTAAATACTTTTTTTCTAGATGGCAACTGGGAGAATATAATCCTGGTTCAACTGTCAAAAGGCTATACAGCTGCACTAGGAATTTATTTCTCTCACTAGCCTGTTTTATTTCTTTATGACATTTAACGATGCTGTTTTACACACTAAACAATAACTTTTGTTAACTGCTTTTAATACTAGCATTCTCTAATGCCTTTAGTCAGCTGGGACATTTACACCTTCAAGGTCTGGAAAGACACTCACCCCTACAGCTCTCTGGAGTCTACTCAGATCCCTCACTTCGGGTCTGGTAAGACTTCCCAACCAGATGAAGTTTAATGTGGAAAATAAAGTTCCCCTTATCTTTGGGATTTATATTTCCTTTCTAGTTAAAATGTAAGAACATGGTGGGAATAAAAGAGCAATAAGTCCTTTGATTAACTCCTTTTTTCCCAAACAAACCAGAAATTATAATATTAAATACACCGAGCTGTGCATGAAAAAATGGTGCACGTTTGGTACTCATGTGGTACATACTTTTAAATATTTTCACTGGAATATACAGGGACCCACTAGTTTTATTTTGGGTGTTTTATTTTTGCTGTTTATACCTGTAACAAAATCACAGTTCTTATTCACTTCCAACAGTGACACTGCTGTCAAAATCCAGCTCCATTTCAAAAGGACAAGAGACTTGCTTATATTTTTAATAGCCCCCTGTGCTTTACCTGCCATCTCAGAAATGACAAGAGCAGACTTAAAACCAAATAAAAAAAATCTAAAGCTTTTCATTTTCAACATCGTATTTTAAATCTCCCTGTCCATCTCACTGAGGTGATGGTATAAGAAGGAGGCTTGTAGCATTCATTATATTAAAACCATGTCAGCTTCAAGCTCTGTTCTTTTATATGCTGGCTAAATATATTCTAAACTGCTTGTATCTTTCTGCCATCCTTGCACATTTTTAATGTCTCTTTAGCTGCTTGATTTATCTCCAAACCTGCAGATTGCCTTTATAAGAATTCCCATTGACTGAAGTGATACTTATTCATGTGAGCAGAGCTGATAAACTGCAGGCCTCACCATCACACAGAGCTGTGCTGATTATGATGCTACAGATTTTGTTTTCTTTCAGTAAGAAAATAGGTTTAGAAACACATTTTCCCTTCATCCCTCAAAGGAACCCATAGCAGAGTGGCTGAGATTCAAAAACTGGCTTTTCAGATGACAGTACATCATTCTGAATGGTTCCTACTTCACTTGACATATCTAGAAAGCTTTTGCCACAGTAGGAGATGTTTTCAGCCCGGAGGGGCTCAGGCATCAAGGTCTTGCCTTTTTTGCGTAACACCTTAGTGCAACATTCCCTATCTACCTGGATGGGCTCATGAACCACCCTGGAAAATCATTTATGAAAAGATAAATTAGTGTTGTACAATTTACATGAGCTTTTTAGTAATAAAAATATGACAGACCATTTCACTGAAGATTAAAATATATGCAAGCAAACAAAAATCTTGATTCAAATCTGAATCTACTCCCTCATAAGTGTAATTCATTCTCAATGGGATTAAGCGGCAGGGGGGAGAAGAGGAAACACAATTTAGTCATCTGCTACGATATCAGTGTCACGATACTGTGTTTCCCGAGTGAGTGGAGCTCATAAAAGAAACTATGGGCCCCCACCTTGAACAAATGCATGTCTGCCTTCTGTTTTTGCTTCCTCTTCTATGCACAAATACACAAGATTTCTGATTTACACAGCTAAACCTGTATTAGATGGCTCAGATAATTAGSACAATAAATGGAAAACAAGCTAAGTTCTTGAACAGCGAGTCACAATATCTCTCCCACCTCTGAAATAAACCCAAATGCTGATTTTCATCTGTTCTTTTACTATACCTAGGAAAAGCAGAATAGAATAAATGAGGTTCTACTTGCCCAGAGAAATTAGAATTATGAATGTGTTTAAAATCTATGTACACCTTAAATACAGCAATATATGGAAACACAATTTAATTTTCAACAATGGGATTTTTAAAGGTTTTGTATAACTCTTTTACAACAATGAACATCCCAGCTGTTCTTAAAAAAAAGAAGAAAAATGGGGGAAAAAAACCCCAAATCAACCAATCTGTTCTTTTTGCCTAGTAAGAAGCAGTAATATCTGTAATCTGAGCTCATGCCTGAAATGAAGATTTGATGAACTGCAAGAAAGCTGAGCTCAAAGAGCCAACTGCTCAATTCCTGCCCTGCTCACCAATCCCATGGCTCAAACAAGCCAGCAAGGGTCTCATGTTACCCAGTAGCTCCACCTTTTAAGGGGAACTCCTTGGTGACATACAGGTAATACAGACAGACGTAAAAGAAAGCACCTGAAGGATAAGTCCATGGGAAGCCAATTAATTCTTTTGAAAACCACAGTACTGCCTGTTCTTTTCCTCTTGACCTATTTGTCTTTACCTCTATTCTTCTCATCAATGCTTTTGGCCAGTGTTTTCACTGCAGGGCTATAGGCAATGACAACACTGTTTGCTTCAAAACTTCTCCCCAAGAGCACAGGACATTACAGACCTAAAACAAAGTTACTAATTCTTCTTCCACTTTAAAAACTCTGTCAGAATATTTTATAGGCAATACATCCATGTCGCAACTGAAGAGTACTCTGACGTATGCAAGGTTTTGAAAAAGTTTAGCTTATTTCAACCTTTAAAATAAAACATTTTATTTTGTAAAATGAAAGTTTTCTCCTCCCTGATATGGAAAAATTCATGTTCCTTTATATCTTATATGAAGAGCAGTACTCTTATTACCTAGTTTTGAGGCACTTCAAACTTATTTGAACGAATAGTCCCCTAAATATTCTGTTTGAATCACTCATAGTATTTTGAAGTGTACAGGGTGTATTTTGATTATGTCATTGGCCAGATGATAAAGCGATACACTTGAAAAGTAGCCTATAAAATGGATTTCATTGTTGTTTACTATGGTCATGTCTTTTATGTGTAACTGGGGAGACACAATTGTAAGGGAGAAATGCCTTCCTTTTAAAAAGGAAGCTTCAGTCTTTAGAGATTTTTATTTTTAACTGTATTGTCATCTCCTAATTTTTTTTCTTTTCAAATCTCCTTGTAAAATTTCAGGAATGAAGGAAGTGGATGGATCTTACCTGATAGACATGAATGTTTGCAAAGTCTTTTTCTGGGATATTTGTATGTATATATTAACTTTTCAGAATTATGTGATGATACATTATATATGTTATGATTTGGCTTAGAACTTCCTTTAGGTAGATTTGCCTTCCTTTGGAAAATATCTTCACTGCTTGTACTTTAATGCTAACTTTAATGCTAACAATATTATCATCAGGGAAGTATACAGTATAACAGGAAGATAATAGATTTTTACAAAAACTGCTATGAAGACTGTGTCAATCTTTACTTGGCATACTGCTGCACTAGTCCCTTGCATAAAATTAAGAAGTCTCAACTCACAGCAAGTTCAGATGACTAATAAAATTCACGAGTTTTCAGAAGTTATGCACCAGACAAACATGACTGCTTGAGAATACAGCTTTCCTGCATGGTAACCATAAAAAATTAAACTGCCTCCTTGTTCCTAAGTAGTGCAATAAAATTCATCAAATTAGGGTTTCTAAATGCAGACAAGTGTAATTTGTGATATCATTTACAGGCATAGCTGCTATTGCAGTTAAATTAATGTTTTACTTTGCATGGCCATTAGAACATGTAAATAGAGCATGATGACCACAGTAATATCTTTCATGTTAAGTGATTAGATTCAGGCCTAATTAATGGCCGGATTCAAATTTTACATCACCCTTTTTTTTTTCTAAGATAATTGTATACTAATGTAGAACCAGTTTTATTTATGAGTATCTAAAATATCTAGAAATGCCTGGCTTATGCTTTGTGCTGTGTCTGAGTGTTTTGATTTTATTCCTGTTACTAATGCATTTGGTGCAGACACTCGTTATAAAATCCTTGAAATACATTGCTTACCACCTTTTGTGAAGGTTGTCAAAGCAAAAAGCTGCTGGTTAGACTTGTAAGCATTGAAATGTTCTTCTGCTAAAATACCTTCCTTTTGCAAATCATTGGGGAATATGCATAGACTTCTTGATTTTATTTGTTTGTTAAGCTGACTGAGAAAAAGAAAAAAATGGAAATTTTATCTGTGAGTTTATACATAAATC
The DNA here is from genome assembly GCA_018881555.1 of Amblyornis subalaris. Classification (NCBI taxonomy): domain Eukaryota; kingdom Metazoa; phylum Chordata; class Aves; order Passeriformes; family Ptilonorhynchidae; genus Amblyornis; species Amblyornis subalaris. Next base: position 60,919 of record JACAXG010000073.1, read on the forward strand.
TGTTTCTTTTTCACTTAAAGAAAAAACAGTCTTCTGTGGCCTTTTGATTAGGGGTAAAATCAGTACATCTTAGTTCAATGACAATTCCCTAGTCATGGACTAGGGATCTGATCTCACAAATTCTTACTACTTGGCTCAGGCTTGATTCAATAGTGGGTAGTAACTAATTTATGCAACATAGCAAGAATGGATGTTACATTGATGCTTCCAACTCTTCTTGTAATTCCTATACTACCTCTCTCATTTTCATTCTGTCATGCAAGTTCACAGTGACTAGTCCTTCTTATTAAAAAAAAAAAAAAAAGGGAAAGGATTTTTTTTATCTTTGGGGTATTATTGTGTATTATTAAAAACTGAAAAGCAGCATAGAAAGGGGAAAGGGTATTCTGTTTCCATCACACCTAATTGTAAAGTAATTAGCTGTGGAGGTTAAGTCATAGGTGCCAAGTGACACTTTTAGTACCCGGAGAGATTGTGGAGAAAGCCAACCTCTTCAAAGAATGTTTCAACTACTAAGTGACAAGGAGCACCCATTCCTTTACCAGCAATACAAACATTTTATTTCACCTCTTTTTACTGTTGAAAAATCCCAGAGTGTTTACAAATTACTTGTAGAATCAAATACAATACAATCAGAAAGCAGAGCATGTTTACAGAGGTCTTCATTCCACTGAAAATTTTGATTTTTCAAAATCTATTTTTCTTATTTTCAGGGATCATTGTGGGGGTGGCTGAGCCCGCAGCAGGAGAGGCTGCGAAGGTGGGGCCAGCCACATAAGTGACCAAGGAGCCAGTGGGGCCAGAGAGCCCAGGTGGGGCCAGAGAGCCCAGGTGTTGCGTTGGGTAAAGGCTCCGAGGTCCAAGATCTCCCCCTAAGGTATAGTGATGAGGAAGGTCTCTCCCATCCAGGCCCTGCTGTGGTACATTCACCTGTCAATCCATGTACCCTTTTATGGTTAAGTTCTAGAGAGTTCTCCCTCACTTGATGCCCCATTGGCCCTGTTCCCCTGCACCTCCCCTCGTCTACCTGTATTGGTTAATGTAATGTAACCCCACCTTTTCTCCTCCCTCTGGCCCTTATGTGATTGGTCCCTAGTGTTCTCTCCGCCCCTGTTTAGTTTAGTATAAAACCCTGTGTCCTCCTTTGTTCTTTGCTCTCTCTTCCTGGACCTTTCACCTGCGATAAATACCATCTCRTGGAACACCATAAGGAGAGTCTGCCTCCAGCTCTTTGCCCCCGTCTTAAGGCGTCAGGTGTGCGAGTGCCTGCGCTTCCACCGGCCCGGGTGGGATAAGGGGTGTTAGCTGGGACGCCCAGCAACTCTTGAGAGGGCTCACGGCCCCCAGGCCCTTGACGCAGAAGGCAGCATCCCCTCCCACCGGCTACCGCACACCACGCCGAGGCACCGCCGGATACGCGTGAAGCTTCCAGGAAGGCTGCGGCCCCTTACCATCTCTAGCCGAGGCACCGCCACAACAGATCATAACAGACACCTTCCAGATTTCCTACAACATGACAATTTCAAGTAACTTGACTATGAGATTTCTTAAGTTTCAAAATAATACTTTGTGTTTTAAATGAAGTTGATGATATGTTTTTTAATTTATGTTGCATTATTATTTTTACACTATTTCATATATTACTCATAGTAGTAAATTATAATACTGTAAACTATGCAGAAATATGTATTTGCTTAAATAGAAGTCTTTTAAAATAGTGGAAGGACAACTATTATTGGATAGCAACTTAAATATCTTTCCTGTCTCAAATAATTTTCAGCATGTTCTATGAAAAATATGGTTATTAGAAAAAAATATTATTTCTTCTTTTTTAAACAGTGAAACCATTTCATTATATCAAACAGTAAAAGCTGTTTGATGTAGGAAACCTAATATATCCAATGACTACCCAGCAGGAGATGCCATTTATTATTTATTTTGTTTATTAAAAAAAAATATATAACATACTTAGTGACATATTGAGAGACATCACAAAGTAGCATTGGAATACTATAGAAAAAATGTATAAGTAAATACATATATGATGGAAAAAAGCCAGGGTCCTATTTGTAATTTTGTGTTAAAATTTAGTAAGAATTTTGCAGTTTCCAAAGATATTTTACTACGAAATTCTATGTTATCAACAGTATTGTTTCCCCCTTCAACAGTCCTCCCCCAAAGAGCTGTGTATCCATGCAAACATCTCTGATTAAACTACAAAAGTGTTATAACTAATTTTACATTTCATGAACACTTCTGAGGAAAATTTTTATTTGGGTCAAAGCACCATACGTTTGAACTGGATAAATGTGGTATCAACTACTTTCCTTCAACAGAAAACTAAAATATGAGATGTAGTCAAAGGGAACATATTTTTGTCAGTATCATTTTCATTAGCACATTGGAATTGAGTTCAGGCAGGTCAGCCTGAATATATTCAAAAAATATGGAAGAGGTAATTATAACTGTATGAATAGCTAGGTAATATGAATAGATAGAAGAGATGTAGCCATGTAAAACTTTTAAATATAGCTAACAAATTTACTCTCTACAGTCAGAACCAAATTTTCATAAACAACTTTGACTTCAGGTTCTTTAGAATAATATTAGAAATATTAGAAATCTAAGACATTTAATATTAATTAGCTGTTTGGTTTCCTTGAACAGTTACAAACCCCCACCTTTTTAAAAAAGAAAAAACAAAAACTGTGCAAATGGCTCTTCCAGATCTGCTTTCAGAAGAGAGGTGTCACTCCTGAAACTCCAGGGTTTTCCTCCTTGACCGTGAAGATGACTGGCTCAGATGCAGATATCCAGGTGTTAAATGTGTACGTAAGGAAGCACATTCTCCTTTTTCTCCTACCCTGGTTGTCAATTGCAACAATTTATCCAGATGCAGCAAGCGTAAGTCCTGGAAACTTGTATATGGTCTATACAGATCTACGTGGAAAAGGTGTTTGAAACTAATAACCGGAGCATGGTGAACAGCTGCACAAAGAAAAATTGCATGTGTACATCTCATTCATTATTTACAAGGCTCATAGATTTCTTGTACAAAGTGAACTGAACCCTGACCTTCGTTCATTTATGCCTTTTAAAAAACATCAGTATATCGATAATAAGTAAATCAACTGATTGAATTGAAAATTGTGTTAGTTCTCCACTCTCTAGGTCTAATCCAAAACTAAGACAGCAATCACATCAAGTGGCAATTCCTTGTTCACCATAGACTAAATGAAAAGTGTTTCCAATTTCAACGAATTTTGTCCGTTATGATTCAAGTCATTATTTAGTTCCACCTTTTTGTGGAACCACTTCCCTCATGCCCTCAGACAGGTGAAAAACATCTACTTTATTAATTTCAATGCAAATTAATTGGTTTTCATTTTTTTATCTTCACTAAAAATAACGTATAATTTTAAGTAGCCGTATGATCCAAACCCAAAACCAGTTTCCATATCAAACAAATAAGATGTAATGCTTCAGTCTTTCAAAACTAATTTAAGAACAAAACTAAAATGGAAAATTCACAAAAATAAACCTTCCCTTACAAATTATTTGGGGTTTGAAAAATTGATACTTTCAGGTAAAAAAAAATCCACTGAAAATATTCTGACCTTTTTAAGTCCCCTTTTCTGCACTTACTTGTGTATGTAATGAGACTATATGTCTAATAAGAGGAAGATTATTTTCTTGCTCATGCTGGCACATTGACACTAAATTAGTGGGCAGAAAATTCTTCACTTTGTTTATCTTCCTCTTGTATAGAAACCCATGATAATCAGAGTATTTTATTTGTGAGTTGCCAGATGATTATTTTGATGCCATAGAAGTTTTAAAGTTTTACATATCCTAAGATTATTTTAATCATAATCTTCTTCTTCTTTTCTTTTTTTTTAAACCCCAATATTTGTTTATTTCTRTGTCTTCTGCTATTCAGAAGGCAGCGAATATTCATCATTCCACATCAAGATATCAGTCAAATGCACAAAGGTCTTGAGGTTATGTTTGCACCTTCAACCTTTCAACATTGACTCTGATTTACTTAAAAATTCAGTCCTGAGTAATCAATATATTTACCAAAGCAGATGAATTCTTACAGGGAAAAAAAAAGGTTTTATTTCTCATTAATAAGCATTTTCTTAACAAAGAAGTCCAGGTGAAACATTTCTTGTGTTATACAGCCTCTAAGGTGTAAATGTCTCTTCTTTTGAAAGAGATAAAAGATGAATAGTCTTTATCTGTATAATACACATTTCAGAAAGCTACAAGTGAAAGCAAACAGAAAGTGGATAAAACTGTGTAAAAAGACAAAGGTAAAGCATAAAAGCATAATAAAATAAAGTTTGATGTACAGGTAGAAAAAGCAATAGCAATGTCATGTGTAATTAAAAGTTAAATGAATAGTAAAAAAATCTGTGGAAGAAAATATAATGAATAAAAGAATCCAAGCATGCAATGCAATTCGTGCTCTGTGCACACCACACCTGCTCAATAAGAAACGTCTGTTTCCCTTATTTCATGTTTTATTATTATTTTTAAATAAGACATAGATATAAGGAAGAAATTTTTTTCTGRGAGGATGGTGAGGCACTGTAACAGGTTGCCCAGAGAAGTTTTGGATGCCCTGGAAGTGTTCAAGTCCAGGCTGTATGGAGCTTTAAGCAACTTGGTCTAGAGAAAGATGTCCCTGCCCATGGCAGAATGGTTGGAACCAGATCACTTTGAAGGTCCCTTTCAAACCAAACTATTCTATGATTCTATGATTCATGCAGTGACTTTGAAGACATGGCAGTATGTCTTTATGTTGAAGTCTTCAGACATTGTTTTTTCCTGCCATACAAAGCCGGTTTACTGCCTGTGACATTATCTACCTGCATTTCTTAAACATTAGCTGTTGACAGGGGGTGCAGTTGTAGCACACAATGTCTGCATTACCTCTTGTTAAGAGGAGCTTAGTTTTACTCAAATTATAAAGAAAAAAGGCACACATTAACATAGATGGGAAAAGAAAGGGATTTTTTTTCATCTAAGGCATATGAAAGATGTCAAATGTCAAATATTGTATCTTGATACTATCTAGTTCCTGAAAAATGTGGACTGCATGGACCACAATGTTTTTTATATTTCTTATATTGACAGTACATGGTGCCAGTCTTGTAGACATAGAGTTAAGTGATGTCAATAACATTGTGGTAAATAACAAACTTGCTCACAAACCTTCCACATACAGCACCATAAGCACTGCTCATCATGTTACTACATTTAAAATAAATTAATTTAAAGCAAAATATCATATGAAAAAAATATCTGCACTCAGCAAAAAAAGGATGGAGCTGAGTGTTCAAGTGTGAACAGAAGACAGCAACAGCATCCAATTTTTAAAGCTAATCAAAGTCCTCATAGCCTGTACTGGGTGTCTGTGTTACCTTTCTTTGTGCTTTAAATATTTTTTGCTACCTATTGCAAGTTTAACATCTGTCAACTTTATATTTCAGTATAGATGTCACAATCCATATCTTTAAATATACTAATGAGTACTTATGGAAAAATGAAGGGGGTCAACACATATCATCTTTAACTTAATTTGTAACAGCGGAAGATCTTTAAAAACATCTCTCTGATTGAGAATATGAAACTTCATTTCTGCATGAAGAGAAGCAATGAAGTTGTCATGGTTATTATAGCTCAATTTAAGCAGCAGTACCTCTGAAATATTTTGACTCACTGAAGCTTTAATGAGATCAAAACCTAGTGTATCTAGGTCTTGATTATACTCACAGCATTTTTCTTGGATATGCAGACATGAAGAAGAATCACACCAATTGTACTGTATTGCACTTAGAATGAAATCACATTGCCTTCTGTGTGAGGCATTTTTTGCACATTCATCAGTGGAGCAATTTAGAATCTGTCTAACAGATATCTTCCTAGATGTAGTTGAGAGCAAACTATGACAATGATTGTCCCAAGAAGAATGATTTTCATTTCCTCTAGAGAGATGGATGGATTTTTTTGCAGGTGCTGAACATTTGTAGATGTCAGAAGTAGACTTGTCAAAGCACTGTTTCAGCAAACCTTTTGGAATTTTTTTTCTCTTCACAGAAACAAGAACTACTGCATGTGTCTTCAAAGTGTCTCTATAAAGCTGCAAGGTGACTCAATAACCTCCACATCAGGAAATTAGGATAAATTAGGAGGTTTGTGAGATTAGATAGCAAATTTTAAATACAAAGTCAGATACAAATGCAAAGCCACATTTTACATTAAGGTTGACAATATAGACACTATTGTGTTCAAGAAGGTAKTCTCAAGGGAGGGCAGATATACCCTGAGTATTCTGACATACAAAGACCATGTCTGTGACTTGATCATTGTTTTGCCTGTTTTGTTGCTAGCTGATATTAAGGATTAATAATCAGGTGATTAACAAAAAAAAAGTAATATAAAAAGTTTCCATTTACATTTCCCTTTCCTGTAGCATATTAATGATGACAAATTTTCTGCTTCCTTTTCCAAAGATAATACTTGCCCGTATTATAATCCACAATTTAACAAGCTTGTTTGAAGGAACTGTATTTGATTTTTTATCTAGGATTTCCTATTTTTAAGTTCTCTGCATATACCACTGTGGGTGACTACGTAACACGGTGACAATGGTTTTATAACAAGCTAATGCTAAACTTGAGCAAAGGTTATGAGTTATTTTTTGAATTCCCCCAGCAAACATTGACATTTGAACTGCAAAACCCAAGCCATACAGATGCTTTTCTGTCAATTCAGTGTAAAGTCTATCTAGCATCAGCTTTCTTCAAGCTGAATATTCTTGGAAGAAATGTTCCACATAATGTAGTTACATAGAAACAATATTTTGCAAAATTTTTTCACTAAGTACCTTGTTCATCTACGTACTATCACAGTCAGAAGACGGTACAGTTGTTCCACAAAACTGTATCTAATGAAGTATTTAACAATTGATTTTCATTCAACATTTTTCATTAACACCTAATGTATCATCTAGCAAATCAGTTATGTATTGAGTTTATGGTTGATGCTGGTTTAGCCCCTTCCTCAAGTCAGATGAACAGTGCTGTCCCTTAAACTAGCTGCTGTGGTATAAATGAAGATTATGTGCTGCGATTTACTACAGTCTGAACATGACCATATACCATTGACACATTTTACTGCATATCTAGAAGAAGACTGGCCTTGCAGGGTGCAGCATGCCTTATTAGCTTTCCTAGAGAGACTGCTGGCTGCAGAAGGTCATCCTTCAATAAACAAGGATGCCAGGAACAGTGACGTTCACTTGTGTTTATTAAAAAAATCCAAACATTAATAATTAGGGTTATTAAATAAATAGAATAGTGACTTAAATTTCTGGATAGTTTATTTCTGCAAGGTTACAAAATATTCCAGATGAGTGGGACAGATTTTCTAACTGTGTCTGTGCCCATGGAAAATAATTAAACAAACATATTTGAAAAAGTAACAATGAAAGCTTAGCAAGAATTTTAAATTAATACCTTTTAGATATTTTCAGAAAAGAGATCTTAAGCCCTTAAGGAAACCGCTGTTAGCACCTTTCTCTTTTCAATTCAGTCTGCACTAAACATGATTGTCACAATAAGGACTCTAACCATAAAGAGATTGCTTTCAAAAATATGAAACCTCTAATGATCTTTCTGGTTTTTCTAGAAGGAGGGTGACTTGAAGGGAAGAAAGGTTTTATACATTTGTTTTCAAGTTAAGACTACTTTATTTTTATTTATAAATTTGATCTTGAGTTCTGATTCACTCACCCACACTACTTTACTGTGTCTGAAGTCCAGAAACGGTAAAACTGTTTATTGCGGATTGTGACAAATTATATATCGGAGAGGTGGAAAGGATTTGAGACCAAATTTTCTCTCGAAACTTACTCAAAATAAAAAATGATATATTATTCAAATATTTCTTGATAATAAAAAAAAAGGGGGCTCTGATGACTTTTGGAGAACATTAATATTTCAAGCCTATTTGCAAGAAAAGCACAGAATGTGTACTGCATTATAGCATATTATACACTTAGAGAAGAAAAGACACTCAGGGCCAGACAGCTGATTTAATTTCTGCCAAAGGACTTCAAATAGTTTCTTGATGGGTAAGCTGTGTATCAGTTACACCAAACAATTGAAACATTGATTAATAATTGAAAAGGATGGTAACACTTGGGTGAAAAAGGTAACCACCACTTTCAATACCCTTATGAAATCTGAGTTGCACCAAGGACTTTTAGAAACAATGGATGTTCTGCTCTCATCTGTGTGCACGTGATATATTGACAATTTAAAAATCCAGAAATTAAAAATATCTCATCAATAAACCATTTAAAATTTTATATACTATTCAGAAGCTTTTGTCAAGTATGCAGCTAATCATTAAATCAGTAAAACAGATGTATGGAAAAATCTTTTTACATCTATGTCTCCTGATTTTTTTTATTAGTCAGAATGATTCTTACAACAAAATCTTTCATGGAAAGTGTTAAGGCAGAACCGCTTATTGGAAGAGATTTCCTCACATCATGAAATCTTATTATTCAAATAAATCCTATCATGTTATTTCCTGATCACATTTTAAGCTCAGTGACACAGAAGTTACTTTGCTCCCTGCTTTGTTTTCCAGTGTGCAAAGTAAGACAACAAAGGTGTTAGGTGTTTTTCTGATTTTTCTCCGTAGGATTAAGGGAAAAATTCAAACCAACAATGCCATATCATTTTACAATGCCATATCATTATAAAAGTAAAAAAAAAAAATATTATAAAGATAGTTCACTGTATCTAAATAGAATGAACCAATGGGTAATTCTTGAAATTTATCAGTGTGACCTCTAAGATGTTAGCTGTTACTCCATATAAAACTACTATATAGTCACTAATATCTATAGGAATGCTTTGCACGTTAACATTCAATTCTGGAAAATGAGAAATCTAATGGTGATATTGTCTGACAGCAATACATGAGCTGGAGCTTATTGTTAAAAGGGACCAAGACGACAGTCTCTAGGTAACCCTGTTTGAGGAAAGGGCCACCTTCATATGAGTCTTCCAACCTCAACTATTCTGCCATACATGAACAGTTTTAATTTAGAGATCAGGTTGAATTCAGTAGCGCAAGTGTCTGACTTCATTTTCCTTTCTTTTTCTACCTCACTTGACAGCTAGTCATGAACCATCACCTGCTCCTCCATCCTCATTGTTGGGCTGCTTATTGCCAGGCCCCTGTGCACAGGGCACTGATTTTTCATTAACTGATAAGTCAGGGGTGAAAATCCACCTGCAAGGCCACAAGAAGATACCAAATGTATCTAGACTGGGTGAACAACAGTGGGTTGCAGCCCAGCAGGCAGCCCTTCAGGAAAGCTTTACCTCCTCTCTCCCGCAGCTTGCTCCCATTTGTCTAGTTGCAAGGACCTGTGGTCCTGCACAGGGGTTGTCTGGAGCCCCTGTCTGGTTACGTCTGGTCCCGTCTGGTTCAGCAAGGGCAGGGGAATGGTGGACAGTGACTGAATGCGAGCCAGCACTGTGCCCCACCCTTTAGCAAAGCGGTCCAAGGGTGTGCTGGGCTGCATAAGGAAGGGTCTTGGCAGTAAAACTTGAAAGATTGCTTGGAACTGTATCTGCCAAGGGATGCCACAGGCAACAAGGGCTTCCCTAAATGTCTCAGTGGCAAAGACCAGGGACAATGTGAGCCCATTGCTAAATAGGGCAGCAGATATGTTGCCTTGTCTTCAGTGATAAGACAGAGATGAAAGCTCGCCTGCAAGGCCACGATAAGGTACCAAAACATCTTGCAAAGCAGGCTTTCCCTCTTTGGGGCAGCTACTTGCATTGGCTTGGGGCATTTGGCTGGGTGGCCAACGGTAAATGGCCCCTTGGAACACGGTGACATCACGGAGTGTGACTGTGACATTGCCCTAACCTTGCTGCTTTATAGCAGCCACAGGCTCTGTCCCCTGACACTCTGTCCAGGACTCGTGCAGGCACACATGGAAGGCAAGCAGGCTCCAGAAGAATCAGAGTCTTGCTCGTTATACTTTGGCTTGGTAGAGAGCAGCAGTTCCAGGCACAGAGCAAAGACAGCCTCTTCCAATTTCCTCTCCTGTCTGCCCAGTTGCGAGGACCTGTGAGTCCCACACAGGTGCCAGGGGTGTGCTAGGGCTTTCCAGTACTGAAGACTCTCTGCCTTTCCCTACTGTGTCCTTCGGGTACCCTGTGCTAAACTGGGTCAAGTCTGGGAGACCCTATGGGGACTTGGTGGCCTTGAGCACAGCAGGTCTTTCCCCACAGCCTCCAGACAGCTTGAGCCCTGGGGAGGTGTGGAGGAGACCTGGCCTTTCCTTCCTGTTCTCCCTCCCTTTCTGCCTCCCGCCATGGGGCAGACCTCCAAAGGGTCTGTCCAACGTCCCTCCAAGCCCTTCCAACCTAGAGCCACATCAGCTCTCCATGCCCAGGACACTTTGTCCAAGCCTGCCTTTCCCTGATGCACAGGCACGAGGTTTTCCTAGCACCTCAACATCCAGGGCGGGCTGCTTGCTTGGGGGACGTAAGGGCAGAAGGCAGGGGTGCAAGGCTGCCCTTGGGGCTGGCTCGCCCAGAGGGTACCTGTTGCTGCTGCTGTTGCTTCTGCTCCTGCTTTGAAGCCCAGAAAGTGACCCCTTCGGAAGACCCTTACCTTCCCTATCCCACAGCTTGCTTGGGCTTTCCTTGCTTTTCCCCTCTGAGCACCAGAGAAGGCCAGGTACCTAGACACTCTGTATGTCTCTCTGGGCAGGACCAGCTGTGGGGCACTGAGGAAGCCCTGGAGAAGAGACTCTGCTGCAAGGGCCAGCATGAGCCAGCTGCCGCCGGCAGGGCCATCTGAGATGGCAGCAGCAGATGGCCTATGCCCCATCTGCCTGGGTGACCTTGAAAATGCCACCTACGTGGAGGTCTGTCAGCATCGCTTTTGCTTCATCTGCATCTGGGAATGGGCCAAACTGACAGAGACCTGCCCACTCTGTAAGCAGCCCTTCAAGCGACTGCTGCGCACTGTGACAGCAGACAGCAACCGCGAGGAAGATGTGGCTGGCTGGTCTGCCCACCGCCGAAGGAAGGCAGGCAGGATCCGGAGCAGATCCCCACAGCGGCGCTACGACCCTAGTCACAGGCCCGCTGACACCGAGCCCTCCACGGGGAGAAGAGGGACAGAGTGCAGAGGGATCCAGTAGCCGTGGGGCCCTGCAATGCCACTTTGCAGCAGGCTCCTGCAACCAGTGCTTCTCATGAGGGAACACCACCAAGCGCAAGGGAGCACCTGGCCAGCCCTGCAGCTGCACCAGGCAGTGCGTGCAGCAGCAGAGCTGCCGTGGCCCCTGCAACAGCCAGACCTCTTTCACCTACAATAAACAGCCAGGGGCTTTCTATTTCGARATGTGTATCATGATTTCAACCATTGTTAACTGCTGCAACAGAAGACGTTTCTCTCCTGCTTTCCCTGCTTCCCACTTTCAAGCACGAGGGCAAGGGTGTCCAAGGCCTTTGATCAGCAAGCAGCTGCTCCTGCTGGTGCCTCTGCACCCAAAGGTTCCTGGCCATTCTTTAGGCACTACTCTCAGTCCATCTCTGACAGCAGCAGCCGAAACTCCTCCCACCCAAGTCCCCATGGCTGTGGCTGGCAGGCAGGAGGGGGCTTGTTATGCTCTTCTGGTTAAATGCTCTCTGGGAATGGGAGTTCAGAAGCAGTATTAGAGAGTGTGTATTGAAGGGAAGCCTGGACAGCCTATTTCCAGCAAGAAGTCAGGGTAAATCCACACGAAGTACCTTTGGCTACTCTCGCCACCATGAGGAGTCACACACAGATGCAGAAGTGCCCTGAACAATGTTTAGATCAATCCACAAATTATCCAAACTCATCTTTATTTATGAGCCATTGTCGAGGAATGCAAACACTGACACTGAAACTAAACTGTAAACCACAAGGAGCTGCAAGGCACAATTCTCCTGGGTTTGCACCTACAAGGCCTCCCAAAATATGGACAGTTGCTCAGCATTGGCACTAATGTGACCAACCCTAGTGACCAAGTCTGAAGCAAGCTGTCCCTGTGGTTTTGTGTGGTCCAGCAACAGCTCAGCTCCTTCACTCTGAGCCAGGCATGTGCCAAAGCAGCTCTGCAGAAGTGGCCCTGGAGGACAGCAAGCAGCAAAGGACCATGTCCTGTGTATGGGGCAAGCAGACAAGGTCTCTGAGGAGGAGTACTGGAGACAACTTGTCAGTGGAAAGGTGCCCAGGTGAGGGTCCAGAGCAGATCTCCGCAGCAGGGCTCCAACTTGCATGTTGAGAAGATGACGTCAGGTTCTCCACAGCAGTGCCTGGTGGTAGCATGAAAGATAGTGGCCCTCACCTGAAATGAAACAAGTTCATGCTAGAGAGCACGGGCAACCTTCTTCCCTGTAGGGACTGTCCAGAGTGGAGGAGGGTGCTGTGCTGTCTGCATCCTTGGGGCTTCTCAAGACCAGGCTGGGGAAAGCCCTCAACTGCATCATCACACCTTCTGGCTGATGCTGCTTTGAGCAGGGGGCTTCACTGCAGACCTCCTGGCATCCTTTCCAACCTGAATTTTACAATGAGCCTATGATTTTCCTTTTCTCTTTCCATTCTGCTTCCTCCCACATCCAGTTGGAACCAGATGGAGATAGTTCAAAAAATTATTTATTTAACTCATAATGCAAGTACACAAAAGTAGATGGAGTGGTTCAAACCGATGTATAGGTCTAGCCAAGACTTCATTTTCAAGAGCATTCACTATTAATTTCTAGGGAATAATAAAAATGGACACGATATTTAGCCCTCAAATTTTCCTGGCTTCAATTATTGTCTGCTGCAGAGATTTTTCAAACATGATATAATTTGTTACTTCATAGTAACATATAGTAGTTACTTAGTAACTCCACAGTGGGTCCCTCTGACAAATATTTTTCTAGCATTCCTGAAAACTCTTGTAAAAATTCTGGCAACCATAATGTAAGTCATTTGAAGAAAACCCTTCTTTGGTTTGTTTGAATCTGCCCAAACGCATATATTTGGTGGACTCATTTCTATATCAAAATACATTTTTATGATTCCTATACTTGATCTCCACTTGATCTCCAACCACTCGTGCCCTGCCCTAATGCTCACTAAATGTATTTACTCTAGTTGTGTTAATTTGAATATGCAGCTAATGAAGAACTGCACGTTTTATTTTCATGAGCAGCTGAGGGAACTGGGGTTGTTTAGCCTGGAGAAAAGGAGGCTCAGGGGAGACCTTATTGCTTTTTATGACAACCTGAAAGGAGGTTATAGCCAGGAGGGGGTCAGCCTCTGCTTCCAGGCAACCAGTGACAGGATGAGAGGACATGGCCCCAAACCGCACTAGAGGAGATTTAGGTTGGATATCAGGAAGAATTTCCTCATTGATAGGGTTGTTAAGCTTTGGAATGGGCTTCAGGGGAGGTGGTGGAACCACCATGCCCAGAGATGTTCAAGATATGACTGGACGTGGCACTTAGTGCTATGGTCTATTTGACATGGCGGTGATTGGTCGAAGGTTGGATTCAGTGACCCTGGAAGTCTTTTCTAACCTAAACGATTCTGTGATTCTGTGATTTCTACCAATTAGCAACTGATTGAAATAAGGAAAAGAAATGTTTTCTGTTTACTAAATGAAAGGTGACTTTCATAGGAATATTGCAAAATAAATATTTCATCATTTTACTGTCTACTTACTGTAGAGTCTGCCAGAGAGTATCAGGGAAGACATCCTCTTTCCTAAAGAAGTCACATGTTTTATGATGCACAGATTTGAGAGGATCAGACCTGCAAATATGGAGAAATTACACTAAATATATTTCATATATTTGTCAGCATAAGATGTTGTACTAGAGTGTATGGTTTCAACAGTGTTACTGCCAATTCAAACTTCAGTAGTGATTTGGACTTTTCTTGGTAAAAACTTTAGAACAATGAATACAATTGACTAGATACTTGCTGTTATTTCCAAGTTCTGCTAACACATATCTCACTCTCTAAGTTTACTGACTCACACATAGTTGGAAGTGGATTTGATCAAACATATCATTGAAAAAGACACATTTCATTTCTCGTACAAGAAATCTCCTAACAAAAAGTAATTTTGCCAAAATCTTTAACAAGTGTTAAGGCCTACAAAAGAAATGTCTTATCAGCCCACCTCTGGTTTGCACTCTCAGTGCTGAGACTATATAAGCTTATTATCCAGGGAGAATATTTTTTTGAAGAGCTGTTTCTAACAATTTTAAAATGTTGTTCAGATTATAATCTGAAAATAAAAACAAATAAACGAACAAAAAACTTACCTAAACAAAAAATTATGCTTCGCAAAACATTAACCTGGAAATGGGTTGCATTTGACTTTTTTGTGGGTATAGAAAGGAAGAGGAAAATTAATTTTAATTACACTCAAATGTTTGTACTTGAACCCACACAAAAGACAGTAGACTCCCATTGATACAATTAGCATATTATGATAACATGCTATCCCTTGGTAAGAATGCTCAAATAACTGTTCTTTACACATATGACCATGAAGAGTACTGATATTTTTGTTTACAGATCTCTCAATATACAACAGGTTGACTAACAATTCAAATGCTGTTAGCAGTTATATGAAGGAGCTTATAGCAACCTTGTTCCTCACTTTTTCATTTTTATTTCATTTAGAAAATAAAGCAAAAGCTTTAGAGCTGAGAGAACTTCATAGTTGGAACATAACAGGAAAAAATCAGTATTGGTTATATGCCTGTTAATAGAATCATAGAATAGCCCAGGTTGGAAGGCTCCTGAAAATATCATCTGCTCCAATCTTTCATGGGAAAGGGAGACTAGAAGAGTTTATCTAGCACCCCCTGAGGAGGTTGTTCCAGTGAATGATTGTTCTTACTGTAAAAAGCCTCTCCCAGTGCAACTTGTACTCACTGCCCTTGTCTTCTCTGCATGGGTCCTTGTGAAGAGGGACCCTCCTCTTTGTAGCTGCCCTTTGAGTCCTGGAATACCGTGATGACTTCACTCATGAGCCTTCTCTTCTCCACTGAAAAGAAATTTAGGTCCTTCAGTGTTTCCTCATAGGTCAGGTTCTCCAGCTCTTAGATCATCTTTGTGACCCTCCTTTGGACACTCTCCAATCTGTCCACATTTTTCTTCAATTGTGGAAACCAGAACTGAACACAGTACTCCGGAAAAGGCCTGCCAAGTGATGAGTGGAAAGATAACAACTTTATCTCTGCTAGTAATGCCCCTGTGAATGCAGCCTGGGAGATGGTTTGTTGACCTGATACATCCATGTTAACCCCCAAAAATCCACTAAATAACAATCAAATAATTGTTTTCTTTATCTAATGTTAGAAAACAGAAATAGAGTTATCAATTTTAGTCCAACTACCTTTCTTGCTATGCTAACTTCTATCCCTTTCATTTATATGAGACACTCAAATTTTAAATAAGAGTTCCATCATTATGCTAGAAGGTCTATGCAGCTCTTCTGTATTATGATTATTCTTACAATATCAAACCTGGCTGGAACAGCTGTGACTAAATGTAATTTTATAAAAGCCAAAATGTTTCCTGAGAGGCATATTGGTTTCAATGAATTTTTCAAAGGAAAGTTTTCTGCAGTCCAGAGCTCCCTGGTCATCTCTGACGAGAAAAAGTGAGGAAAAGAGATTAATTAAAAACCTCAGGCATTATACTGAAAAAAAAATCAATTTTTGACAGAATTCCATTGTCAGAAGAACATTTGTGGCCATTCCAATATGGAATAGAAACAAAGTTTGAGGTTTTAAAAGTTCTTTTTCTGCCAAGCTCTCTACCACATGTGATGACTTACTGAGAACCATCATTTCCAGAATATCAGTTCGTGGTTCAGTGAAACCAGCCTCGTATGCTGTGGGTTGTCTTGAGACACAAAGTTTTATCTATACTTTGATACCTGTAACCAAAAACTATAAAATAACTGAAAGTTAGTACAGGAAATAAACTGTTAATATGGAAAATAATAAATATGAATTTCATATTAAAGTTTATTTATATACTTTTTTTTTAGCAAGGAAAAGAGCATAATTACCCTCAGTCATTGCTCCATGCTGGCGTTCACTTCAAGCTCTAATGCCTAAAAAATGGCAAAGCTTTACAGGTCAGGATTTATGTCCACTGTTACCTAGCAAAGTGATATGATTTAACAATTCTAAGAAAATATTCAGAAGAATATTTCCATTTTAATATTATMGTAAATGCTTTTGATGTCAAGATTCACATGGACCCTTACAGCTGCAGGGGATTTGACACACTGCAACAAAGTAAACTGAAGAATTGAACAAGATCCTTGCAAAAGCACTCCACAGTTTTTGAATGAACAAATCTCTGCTGACTGAAGAAAGGCAAATGCTTCACCCACCTTCAAAAAAGCAGCAAATTCACCAATCTGGGAAATCAGAGATGGCTCCGTTTTATTCAGTCCAACAGTAAATTGGCTCTGATCACTTGATTGTCTTCTATGATAAACAGATTGGAAATGTGATTGAAGAGAGAGAAGGGGATATCCTTTACCTCATGTGACTGAAGGGAGAGCAGGGGATTTACCCCAACTTTGTAACTCTTTTAACGCTGGCTCCTACAATATTGTTGTATCTGAGTTAGGAAGGCCCATTCAAGGTTTACATTGGTGGACCAGATGGCTGCACAACCTGTCTGTTTGGATGACTGGACTCAGAGTGTAGTGGTTAATGAGTTCTACTCTACCCAGAGACCAGTAGAAGTACAGTAATGCAAAGATCTACCCTGCGGGACCAGTCTTGTTTAACAACTTCATAATTGATGAGGTGACAGAGTGCACTCTCATCAAGCTTGCAAATGACACCAAACTGGGGTAACTAGTCAATATGCTCAAGGATAGGGCAAATGGACCTACATAGCCTGGAAGAGTGGGCCACAAGGAATCTTTCAAAGTACAAGGACAAATTAAAAATGCTGCACCTGTGAAGGAAGGGCTCCTTGAAGTGACACAAACAGAGGACTGAGGACTGGCAAGCAGCTCTGGCAGACAGCAAGCAGTGCATGAGCCAGCAGTGCTCTAGCACCAAGGAGAGCCAGCAGTCTCCTAAGCTCTATTAACAGGAGTTGAGACAACACATAGAGGGACTGATATCCAGTTTTGGTCAGTCCAGTGTGGGTAATATATTGATAAACAGAAAGAAACTCAAAGGTAAAGCAAAATCCAAATGTCTTTCACCTTCATAAAGAGCCAAATTGTAATCTGCACATGTGGGCTGCAACAGGATCTGCAGGGAGTTGGACACTGGCACAGCTGGCATGTGTAATCTTGCAGCCAGGCAGGAAGGAAGGAAGGAAGGAAGGGAGGAAGGGACAAATAGATTCTTCTGTACACACTACTCTTAAGGACCATCCTTTGAACTAAAACTGTTTTGATGTGAGTGTGGGGACTAAGGAGGAGGACTTTCCTAAGCAAAATGCATACTCCCAATGTAGCTTAACTTTGTGTAAGATGGTAAGAAATTAAAGAAAAACAAAAACAATCTGAAAACTTATTATAGTGTAATTATGCTAATGTATATCTTCAAAGACCTGTTCGTAAGTTTACGTAGAATGGTTACAAAGTATGCAAAAATAAATGGCAAGTTAGCTGCTTCTCTCTTTTCTGAGAATGTGCTTGTTTCATTATCAACTTTTTTCCCTCCACAGCACATTTTATAGCCAAAGTGTCATTGCATTAAGAATTTTAGCCTCATTTGCATAATGCTAATAGCACAAAGGCAGGTTTGCTTAACTATCCATACAGGAATGGGATTGCTGCAGCTCTGGAAGAAATGGATCCACTTGTTGAAATAAAACGAAAAAAGAAAGTAGCTGACACTAGACCATCAGCCAGAAACTGATTTTGCTGCTAATGCAAACAGTTTTATTATCTCAACTAAGCAGACATATGTCATTAATTCAAAAGAAAATATCCCAACAATCCTCTACCTCATGATGCTCGTATTGTGCAGTGGGATGGGGGGTACTTACTGAAATAATATAACAGGACTTCAGTTGATAGGATGCAGAAAATCCAAATTAAGACACACTGTATGGCATTTTTATTTTTTCCTTCTTAAACAGAAAATAAAAATCTTTACTGGCCCCAAACAGAGTTTCAAACACTTGACACTTAAGATTAAGCCCTAAGTACATCAGGCTTGCAATATCCTTATTGCTGTTAGTGGGAATTCAAGGCACAGAAAGAGAGAATGAAGATTTTCTTAATGTTATTGTAAAGGGATCTTTTCACCAGGATGAAATGGTGAAAACAATCCTAACTGCACGGATTGACATAAGCTCTGCATCTTGGCTGTTAGTGAGAATTTTAATCTTTTGAAGTTGTAGAGATTGGATTCTCTTTACACAAATGAACAAATAAACAAAATAGTCCTTTAACAAAATTATGAAACAGTTCTACTTATTAGAAAATGCATCCAAAATTTTCTAGATATTTTCTGACTTTATGGTAGTGACGTAATCCATATTCTAAAGGAAAAAAGAGAAATTTAACCATATTAGGCAGCTTCTTACCAATAAAACAAATATTTTTTTTAAATCTGCTACAGAGTTTTTAGCAAGTTTTTAGCAACTTCATGTTTGCAAACAAAAGTGGGGCTGATATAGACAAGTTAGTATGAAGCTCTATAAAACATAAAAAGCTATATTTACTATCAAGAAAATTCTAATCATCCTGCAAAGGATGTCTTTTGGATTTTCTTCATTTTCTCCAGTTGGTGTTTGTAGTTTCTAATAACATTTTAGGAAAAAACAACACAGAGCCCCACCATTGGTTCTCAGAAGAAGTAGTCTAGAGGAAAGAAAATATTTTTAGCCATAGGTGTTTATTATGAAAGCATATAGGATCTTCTTCATGTGCACAAAAAAAATTTATCCTATTATTGGTCACAAAAGGAGCTTTTTGCTTTATTCAGAGTATCTAATAATTCTGGACAGATTTCAAAGTTTGCTGAAATATGTAAATTGTAAATAGTGTTTACTGTTTTATATTATGGTACCTACCAATTATAGGTCATGGATCTAAGCAAGGAAATATCCAGAAGGGCTGATATCAAATAGCAAACAAGCACTAACTGTGAATGATCAATATGGTGGGAGCTCAGAAATACGATAGAGGAGATTAGGAAAGAAAAGTTACAAAAGCCAGTAATCTCTAAAGAATTTCACGAAAGAAGGAAAAATAAAATCTCTTAATTAATATTGTTTTGTAGGGCAGAGTCAGTTCTTCTTTTAAAAAAAAATTGTTTCTTTCAATCAAAAATCACAAGAGAGTAGAAAGAAAGATAGATAGATAGATAGATAGATAGATTGATCGATCTAATAGCAGCATGTGGCCCAAACCTGTGAGAATTAAAGGTATTTGCACTGGTTAATTATTGAACTATGTTCGGTTGTGTTTTATGCAAGAAAAATATGACCAAATGAATTTCAAGCAGATAGTCTCAGGGGAATGAGGAGCATAATGTGCTTGTAAAGTGTCAATTCAGAATGCTTTTTTTTACTAAGCATGTCAAAACCAGTTAATTGTATTTGGTAGTATTGTTTTTCAACTTGCCAGTCATTTAATCTATGTTTTTAAAATAGCTTAGATAAATTGTTTCTGTCAAAAGTAAAATTTTCATTTCTTGGGGCAGATTTTGCTCACATCATTCTTGTTAGTCAACACAAGTATTTAATAAAAAATTATACAAAGTCTCTTGTAAATTGAATATAAATAAAATATACAGAGAACAAAAATAGAAAGGTCCAAATTCCTACAAGGAAGTAAAGAGGAAAAACATTCTGCTTTTAAAGTTGTTTTAGATCTTGAGAAATACAACCATGTCCTGTTACCCTACTAACTTTGGTCGTACATGAGAAAAGTAGCAACAGAAATAAGATGTGACCTAACCATCTAAATATTTCTCTTCACTGTGCAAAGCAGTTCAATGCATCAGTGTCAAGATTTCCATGGAAAGAAAACACTGCTTTCAAGCTGAAGCTCTCAATGTCTGGCTTATGTGTGGGAAGTTAGAGCTGGATATTGGCAAAAAGTAAACCTGTCATGTTGAGATACAATTGGATGCTCAAAATCGTACAGGACTCATATGTTACAGTAGTAATCTATTTTTCTTTCAAAAGTGAACCAAAGATCTCTGTTTTCTTTAAAATAAACCTTACTTTAAATGTTTTTTTCTGAACATATATATATTTAGACCACTGTTCCACAGCACAGGCAACCAGGGGATTCCGTAGTTTGCTGCCCTCATTAGTGACTCTGGGCTGTGGAAGTTAGTTCTTGCAGAGAGAAATTACGTTCAGTTTATACCCTTTAATCCTTTCACATAGAAATGTTGCATTGATTTATTAATGGTCCATAATTAACAGGTTATCAGGAAAATATGCATTTATGAGAAAAATAATAAATATAAACCAAAATATCTGACACTTGCAATGTTGATACAGACCTGCAAATTTCTAAACACCCTTTGCTGACCAATCCCAAACTTCTGGCTTACACATATAGGTGCACATGCATACAGTTTTGCATGCAGCTGACAGCATCCGCCTGCCTCGCCCACCCCTTTTCCTCCTCAGGGTCTCCTAGGCTGCTCTGCACTGTGTTACTACAGTGGGTCAGTTGGGACCACAGATAAACATGAATCTTACTTGCAATAGTTATTTTACAGGAGGAAGGTTTTAGATCTACCTCCAGCTCTCAGGACTGTTACGTATTTTATATTAACCACTGCCAGACCAGAATAAAAATAATAACGCCAACAAATTGTTTTGAGACTACATGCAGTTATAATGAGTGTCTCAGCATATGAATTTAGCTTGGACACTTCTGTAAAATAAAAACACATGGTTTCAAGGACCCTAACAGAGAACGGATTTCAATTTGCGCTCCCAACACCTTGGCTAATAGCTTTAGAAAGAAAAGCAGAGATTGTTTCATTTGTACCGTGAAAAAAATTAGAATATCTTACTGAATTCTGTGCAGATCACAATCTCTAAGATATGCTTGGAGAATGCCTGCATAAATTAATTCCCTTAAGTGTGCACAAGAGCAGGACCACGTGACTGTGTGACTGAACTACAGTGCCAATGGAATTTAGTTTCATCAGATTTAGACAGTATATGGAGTACTTTAGCAATGCAATTAAATTCTGCTTAAAATTAGTTTTCCAATAGGTATTAGGAGTTTTCTCTGTTTGTTTTCTGTTTCACAAATGTGATCTTCAGCATCTCTGTCATTTAGGAAACCTTCATGAAAATACCATGTGTTTAGAAAATCTAAATAATTTTGAGTTCTGTAAATACAGTAGAAATGCCCTCCATACTTTTGAGAGATAACATAGTTATTTCAAAGAGAAATAAAAATACATTAATAAAATCAAATCAAATAAAAAACTGTTACATTTTTTCATTTCATTGAGCAAAGCCCATCTCCTGAGACTGTTATTTCAGTACATTGTACTTAGGAGAATAATAGCTATCTATTTGCATTGCCTTGGTTATTATAGCTGAGATTGGCAGTAATATTCTTAAGATATTTATCCATAGTTGAGACCTAAATAACTGTGCATTTCAAAGAGTGTTAAAATATACTTGCATTTCTGTTCAGATCAAAGATCAGATATTTGCTAAGTGATTTCTGTTTGGTTAGGAAATGAGACACCAAGAAACAAGAACTGTGGCACAATCAGCCTATTCACAAAGATGCCAGAGATGTTGTTTTGCAGGAGCTGGATATGTATGAACAGCATTAAGGAAGACTCAGGAATAAAACAGTTATTAAAAGTTTGCCTTCTGACAACAAGCAAGTCTGTCTCCTTTCCTGAAGGTATTTCCWTAGCTCCAGCCATATTTCCAAACCAAACCCACTCACATATCATTTTGAAATTGTAAGCCTACCTAGTTTTGCATGAATTTGCTGTGTTCACATTCACATATGCAAACTGTGCAAGATTAAACCATTTAAGCCATAACAGCTTATTTTTTAAAAAACAAACAAGTTACCACAATACACAAATTACAAAATTGTTTTGATACAATTACAGAATTTGCTTGATAGGTAGCCCACTGTAACAGATTGTAGTGGTCTCTTGGAACAAAAAAGAAGCAGAAAACTTTTTTTCCCATGACCTATTATTTTACTGGGAGGTAAATTCCTGTGAGGTAAATTGCACACAATTCTTATAGACTGGCTGATGTGTTGTGAACTGCTACACTTCTTGATCACAATGTCTTTTGTTTATGTGCCATTCCTTTAATGACACTTGGAAAACTGTCAGTGCGATTCAGAATCTACTTCTGCCAAAAATGAAGAGAACAGTCTGCTTCTGAGTGAAAACTTTCTTGTTATATAGAACTGTTGCCTTTGAGACTTTCTGACATTGTTCTTGGCACAAGAAATGAAGCTAAAACTGGACCAGGGAAAGAGAAATATGACAGTGCCAGTGGCACATCACTTCCTCAATATGTGGTTCATTCACCAAGAAAAGGATTTCTAGATAGTCTTGGTTTTGTTTTTGTTTTTGCTACTCTAACTGATTTTAGCTTTCTACTCCAACATTAACTTATTTTTTTGTTGACCTCATTCTCACTTATTAGAGTTAGCTGTAAAGATCTTTTAAATAGTTCTGCAATGCCAGATAACACTTGCAGTCTGTTGCTTGTAGATGTCCAGAAAAACACCAGATGGTTCATTCTCGTCATTCCAGTTGAGTATTATATCACACCTGAACTGTTTTTCTACAGAGATGCCTTCAGTTCTTTTCTACTCACTACTGTTTTTTTATAGAATAAACAGATATTTCATTTCCAGTAACCCCAGATAAAAATCCAAGAAACTCAAATAAATCAAGTACTGTATAGAAGTGTTCAGGCTCTAATTGCAAAATATCTGAACTTTAGCCTGGTCAATTTGCTTCATCCCACTTAAATGTAAATATTTAAAAGCGTCCTGTTACCTTGCAGCACCATTTATGTCCTGACAAGCAAAATCCTCAGACGTTAATTCAGTCCTTTCCTTCTCTATTAACTTCTTGTTAAATAAAATTTCCATAATCAAAACAATTAACAAACTATCTACTAATTAGAGACATTCACTTTAAAGAAGAAAATCTGGAATCAAATTCCAACACTAAAAGCAATGTACTTAGATCCTGTAGATACACAACATTTTCCACCTGCAATAATCCACTATAATCCCTTTAACTCAAAGAACACTTCTTACCTACAGTTCTGGGGACGTATAACGTAAAAACAAGTTTCAAGCCAAGTGGATTAGAAAGATAAACCCATCTTAAGGTCCCACTGATTTTCATGTTATTATCCTAGAACAAAGTATCCTATCTTTATTCTGATGTATTACCAATTGCAAAAACAGATTGTACCTATGCCTCCTGCAATAACTGTCAGTGACAAATTACAGGGAAAGATGGAGTAGGGGTGAAGGATCAAGTGTTTTATGTTACCTAATAATGAATATTTCTAACTTTTTTATGTGCCTGGGCATTATTATTCCATACATCATCATTACCAGCTCTTCTCATTTACCCTTCTCTGCCTCTCCCTTTGTTTTTCCTTTTTTAACCCCTGCACTAATGATTCTAAGTCAAGGTTACGGTTGTTACTTCTTTTTCTTTTTCTTTAATTTATTGAATTGACCTTTTGTCAAGTCAGCTAAAAATAAACTACACAGAGAAAAAAGATAACTCTTTAAAGTATGCTCATTTGAAAATAAAGGTCTCTCATGTACATTTTCATTTTAAAGGAGAAGTGCTACTTTAATGGTTTTCCAAGTTTTTTCCGGGAACTTCAAGTATGTACTTAAGCTACTTTATTTTTCATGTATTTTGAGAAATAAATTATTCTCCCTTCAGGTTAAGAAGTTTCTGTCAAGCTGTTACCTACAAAAGTTTATGGTTTTTATTTTTATGAGAACTTATTGCAAAGCACCAAAATCACCAAAGCACTCTGGATGACAACAGTCCGTAGGTCCTCTCTAAGTCTGAATATCAAAGTGCACAGAGGTCAATAGGAAGGAAAATATGTAGTGTCTGAGCCTTTTTATTAATACTCCAGTTTCTAAGCATCAGCTGGTGCACATGCATCTGGCCAGCCTAAATGCAAAGTTTGCTTGAAGGAGAGAAGTTAGTATCATTCAGAAGATTGAAAATCTGTGTTCTCAGCTGTGCAAGACTACAAAACATATCTCCTTTCTAAAATGTGCTTCACAAAGATTTTTCTTATTGATTATAGAGAGTCCATATGAAGAGCCTATTAATCTTTTCATTGGGAACAATTCAATGAATTGACTTCCAGCTCTGTACAACTTACCATGCTTAATGCCATTAAGCATGATATGTTTAACTGGTCCATGAGTTGTATTGTATGAAAGTTTTTAGCTGTATTTGGGTCCACTGTTAAGATATCCATGCCAGGAAGATTATCTCTAAAAGATCCTCAAGTAAAATTTTGGTCTTGACTGGTCAACAACACTTCAAGTCAAGATTTCACCTGCTCTCTGAAAATTGCCATTTGATATTAATGGCAGACTAATCTAGTACATATGCTCTGATTCTAACTCTGAAGCCAAGGTTTAATACTTTTTCAAGCAAGAGAAATATACAAAAGATTTTATGATTCTCATGAAAATTCTTGAGTACTTTGGTGATACATACAGCAGCACTGACCAGGGGATTTAGAACTGCCTGGGAAAGGTGGTTTGCTTGTTTGTTTCTGCTGTTATGTAAATAATTTACAATTTCAAAATAAACAAAAATATAAAAAGAATATGGAGGCGGTGAAGAGGGATAAGACAATTGCTTGAGATCCAACAATTTTTTTCTATGTAGCATACAATAAGATAGAAAGAAAATGAAAGAAGGAAAATTATACTGTATTATTGTATCAGTGAAAAAAAAAGGCAAAAAAGGATAAACTAATGGTAACATTCTTCCAAAGGGCTGAAATAAGGTTTGTTTTGTCTTTTTTTTATTTCTGTTGATCATGCTTTTGATCAGTTTTACTTTCTGAAAGATACAATCTTAAAATCTCTGCACCTATGTGAGTGTTTTGGGAGAATCATCACTTTCTGACAGGAAAAGAATTCTCTCTGACCTGCTCTTTGGGTAATTTTTGCCCCAGTCATG
Organism: Amblyornis subalaris; assembly: GCA_018881555.1. NCBI lineage: Eukaryota > Metazoa > Chordata > Aves > Passeriformes > Ptilonorhynchidae > Amblyornis > Amblyornis subalaris. Next base: position 86,208 of record JACAXG010000073.1, read on the forward strand.
TCTATCATCCTCACTGTGGTTTTCACTCTCTCATGCCATCTCTTATCTATCTTGTCTTTGTTCAGCCCAAGTATTCCCTGTTGGGAGGCCTAATGTTTTGAATCTCTTGGATGATGGATATTTTCAGAGCACCAATAGTGAAAAACCTTCACTTAGATCAGTCATACACCTGTGGGTACGTCTGTGTTGTCAGAGTCTTACTGCCCCTTCTTTTCTCAACACCTGACCATAATTACAGCCTTTTACCTCATATTACAGTGATGGTGTGCAGTGACTCAGAGCAGAGGAATTTTCCCTTCCGCAGATATTATTTTTCACTGCTCTTGATGTTTAATGACAGCTTATCTGCACCCAGCTCTTTTTTTTTCACAGAATATTTAAAGCCAATATACAAAGGCTGCCTGCACATCAGTCTTTAGAATAAAAATATTTTTACACAGTTCTGTTGTTAATTAAATATACCAATTTATACAGCTCTAAGTTTTCTGAAGAATAAAAAATAAACAAGAATAAAAAACTCACAAACTTTGGGTTGCACTACCAGGGAAATTCCCTGAAGTCCTTGGTTAGGGTAGGTAACTTAGACTTTTACTTAGTTACCATGTTATCAACACCGTGACACAGTTTTTTCCTATTCTCATAGTGTTTGCTGAAAATATTTTACCTTTTCATCCAGCAAAGTAATATTCCTTCTGATAGCATTCAGATGCAGTATTGTGCTGATTTATTGAAGCATCTCTTGAATTAAAATGCTTACTTATGTCATTAAGGAAATGAGTTTATGATAAACTAAGGTGCTTGTGACATGGATCATTGTGCTAATGATCAACATCTCAGTCTTGTAGAAACGGCCGCTACTGCAGAAGGCATTCACAGACACCAATTACAAGCTATTAAGTTGTCATTTCAAGCTAGTTTCTTCCAGATTCATTAATATTAGCTATTTCAGACATTTTAGTGTAAGAGGAGAAATAAATTAATTTCAAAAAGTCATATACTGAATCATGAGTGAAGTAACATACATGCACCACAGTGTTACACAAAACAACTAAAAAACTCACCTACATATTTTTACTGACGGTTAAACAATTTTTATGAAAATCATGAAGACTATGCAACATAGTTAAGAAGAATACACACACAGAGGCTATGTTAAGTTTGAGGAGATAAAACTATGGGCTATTAAATTGAGTATTTCTTTCCCTTTCACAAGTCTAATTAGCATGCTTTGGTTCTTTGGAGAAACAAGGTCATGTTCTGACAAAAAACAGTTATCAGACTAGGTAATGGAAGCATCTGTGACAGCTGAGTTTAGCATATGTGACCATTTTCACAAAGTTTAATAAATTATTTTACAGAGTGATTTCAAAGGGAGTGTGGTTGATTAATGAATTTTATAAACTTGAGAAACACTTTCATAAGGTCATCCTGTGATGCTATTTTCCATCTGTTACAATGGACATGAAATAACACTGTTCAAATACAGTTACATAGAACTTACTACATTAATAACAATGGGGCATATTGTGCCAAACCTTTAATTTCTTTTACCTTCAAAATAATACAATATGACCATGAGCAGAAGACAGAGACTGCTTGCCAGTTTGTACAGAATACTTATTGTTTCAAGTAATGAAAACTTATATTTTAAGACAGAAAACTTTTCTATTCAATCATAACAGAAATAGAACAAAGTAGGTGGTGATAGACTTAAAAAAAAAGGTCATCTTTTTAAATGACATATTTTTTAAGATTAACTCTTAAATTTTAAAATGCATCCATCCAACAAAAAACTTTAATTATTATTTTTATTTCATGATTTCCTCTTACAACTTAAATGCAACTATTACCCAGGCAAACTACTCATCCACCTGTTAGCTGAGATAATAGTACTCTTAGAAAAACAGTTATGTATTAAGTGGTAGTGTCTTTCCAATACTAAGATTGAAGACCCCAGTAATATTTTAACTGTTAATATCTGTAGGAGACAGACCTGACACAAAAGAAAAAAACCAAATACACTCGGTGCAGGCTGAGATATAATGCTTTGATTTTGGAGAATAGAGACTGTCAGTAAACAATGGTTGACTAATCAGGGTTGTACCATATTGCACTTTTGTCTCCMAGTTATTTTTCATGTTGATTTTACACTTTTATGTTTTGCCTTTATGGCTTGCCATGCATTATCCCTGTTAGGCCTATGTTTCCAGCTACATGTTACATACAGGCATGTCTTCACATTAGTGCCTCTCAAAAGTCCTCTGTAAGGTCTTCTTTCATTTCTCGAACCTGAATTTCCATCTGTTTCAGATATCTTCAAACTCACTTTATCATAGGGCTAATTTGGTCTGAAGTTTTCTCTGTAATTTCCCCTGAAGCTAAGTTGTATTTCTGTGGCTGGTTTTATTGATTGCATTTTTAGGCATCTTAGAATATTTGGATATCTAAAGTGCTACCTAAAGAATTATTGTATAGCATTGAAAAATTAACATTAGATACTATAGCAGCCCTTTTTTGTTGTGTTCTTCCTCCACTCTCTGCTTTTTTTTTTTTTTGATGGCATTAATTCCTCAAATTCCTATTTCTGGCTAAACAGCAAATAACTGCTTTAACATTTATGTGTCAGATAAGTACAGAAACATGCATAGGACTGCAGATTACAGAGCAAGTACAAATTCCCATTGCCATAGGGTGGGCTGAGAAAAGAAATCCGTCAGAGATAGAAATGGAACTTGCAGCACAGACTTCAGAAATATTTTCATGCTCATTGCTTTCTCTTCTATTTTCTCCTAATTCTATGATTTTTCCTCATTCCTCCAATGGCAGTCTTACTGTGTGGAATAACAATAAAAGAGTATTTAACAAAATCTCAGAAGTCTTCAGAAGTAATGCATCAGCAACCTGGGTTATTCTATTACAAATGCTGACCTCAAAACGTAGAGACTGAGAGCTAAAATTAAAAACCACAGCTATTCAACTTCGGTCCTGTTAGATTGTTCTTCCTATCTTCTATATAACTGGTATCATTTTATTACATAATTCAAGTTTAGTACTATATTAGTGATCAATTTAAAACACCATTTACAAAGATACACTCCCTCATCTAAATGCTTTCTTCACATACTATTGCTTTTATAAAACACCAAAAGGTTTAAGAAAGATTTTACTCAATAATAACAGGTGTGATCCTTGTAGTTAAACCGACTGGTTTTTTGTGTTGGCTGCCTAAATGTAGGAAATAATTGTGAGGGTCATTTGTTTCTGTTGACCAGTAAAGGATTATGAAAATATCTTCATGATATTTGTTAAATGTAATGTGAAACTTTCTAATGAATTATAAGTAGTAAATAAAGAATCAATCAGTTCTGCTGTTAAAGATGCCATGAAACAAACTCCAGTGGTAGCTTGCTATGTCAAGTATATCAAGTAGATAAAGTTAAATAGGTAAGAGTTAGGAGGAAAATTCTGTTTTAAGAAGTTGCAAGAACACACAAAGGTTTGAAGACATATACATGGGTATTGCATACACTTGAGTGTCGCAGGAAGGGTCTGGCTGCTGATATCCAGCTTAGGTATGCCTGCGACCTTCCTAGAGAGCATCCCGCAGAGAACAACTCTCCCAGGGGCACTTGGCAAGCCTTCCTAGGCGACGGGTGATTTCAGTAGGTGTAGCAATGTCTTAGCTACAAGTGATTTCAGCTCTTGTGATTCAGCTCTTGCGAAGTCACCGCAGGCAGAGTCGGGGACAGAGAGACAGGAGCCTCGTGTGGCAGTTCCGCAGAGGTAGCCTTTATTGTCCAACCACCCTGCGAAGGGGAGTCCAGGGACAACAGCTCCCTGCCTGTCAGGGGTAGAGGCATGGGTTTGTATGGGGAAACAGGGGGTGGGGCGGAAACCAATTAGCCAACAGGGCACAGGCTATTACCATGAAGAAACAAGGCGTGTTGGGAACTCGCCATGACCCTGAGGAAAGTTGGTATCTCTGACTACCTCCAGGGCAGTGCTGGAAGCTCTAGCCTTGAGGGCTCACAGCCCTCCACACTTGAGTATGTTTGTGTTGGAAGGGACCTTCAAAGATCATCTAGGCCAATTCCCCTGCCATGGGCAGAGACACCTTTCTCCAGATCAGATTGCTCAAAGCCCTGTCCAGCTTTAACTTGAGCACTTCCAATGATGGGACATCCATCACTTCTCTGTGCAGTCTGTTCCAGTGTCTTGTCACCCTCATCATAAAAAATGCTTTCTTTATGTCCAATCTAAACCCTCTCTCTTTCAGTTTAAAACCATTTCCCCTTGCCCTGTCACTATGGGCCTTGATAAAAAGTCCTTCTCTGTTTTTCATATTAGCCTCCTTTATGTACTGAAAGGCCATAATGAGATTTATCTGGAGTCTCTTGTCCAGGCTGAGCAGCTCCAGCTTTCTCAGCCTTTCTTCAAAGGAGCAGTGTTCTATCCCTCTGAATCATTCCCCTTCACTCCAACTCTCTAATCATTCCCTCTTTTCCAAGTGTATACTTTGAAGGCACTGTGCTTGTAAAAGAATGTCTTTTGAAGAGAGTTTCTCACTGGTGTGAAGTGCCACCATGCTTTTCCATTCAGGACCTTCTGAACTAGAAAAATTTATTTTCGTAGCAGTCATCTGTTCTGGACTGTATTTGGTTTACTATTTCTTCTTTTCTAGTAATCAAGTCTGGAAAAATGTGGAGACATACTGTGTGGAACAATATAAATAGACTAATTTTCTTAGATTTATCTATTTATAAGACAGTTGTCATTTATAGATGTCTGTTAGTCAGTAATTGAGGAAGGAAAGTAAATATTCTTTTATTTTTCTAATAAAAAAGTCTCTTACATAATGTCTGCGTGAAGGAGATCAATGCAGCACAAATAAGAAAAAGAAATAGAACAACACAAGCCAACTTCTAAAAAATCTTGAAAACCTGATAATAAATTCCTTAAGAATCATAAGCATATCTTTAAACACATATGGTAGTGTATTTCTGAGGAATTTTGACTAATTCAGGTGCAGTATTTGTTTGAAGGACCTTTGATACCTTCTGAAGCAATATAAGAAAAATGTCTTTGACAGCTGGGATATATGCCTGTCTGTCACACAAACAACATAACACAGCAAAACTGCTAGGATAAATGCAGTTGTGACATAAGCAAGGCTGTGATGGAAGGAGAAAGGGCAATTTTAGCTTATTGTCAGATACGGAAGTGAGCTAAGTTCTAGTAGTCAGGAATACAGTTTGGGTTGAAGCTGTGTAGTATGGAAATACCATGTGAGAATAAATCAGAGGTTTAGAAAAAATCTTAGAGGAAGGAGCATGTGGATACTGCAATTCAATAAGATGGAAAAAGGCAAAGCTAAATAAATAATTTGGGCTCTACTAGTTCCAGTGTCCATAGAAAACTCTCTAGTCAGCAAAATGTATTCTAGAATCAGTGATCAGTGATAAGCCATTTGGAAAATTCACACATAAGCACAATAAATTCTGATTTATATAGGACAAAAACATTTTAGTGGTGATGACATTAACATTTTATCCAAAATGCTAACGTCTTATTTAATGAAAGTCTAAAAGTGAAAAGTAGTTTAAAGTAGATTCTGGTATTAGTGTTAGCCTTATGTTAACATTATGTTCCTCTACCTAAACAATGGAAAGCCACAGAAAATGAGGGTATCAATGGGGTATGAAATATGTCTTCATTAAGTGCATTACAGTTGCTACTAAAATAATTTCTTGTGCAGAGGAGGGGAGAGAAATCTTTTCTGTTGAAATCTTCACTGTATTTGAATAGCCTAGATAAAACTTTTTTCCCTATTGGGAGTTATCTTTGCTTGTTCCGCACAAAATTAGCTTTCACATGACCCAAGTAAAAGTGTCTGAAAATCAGGAAGCAAGGATGCTCATTTTATTCTAACTGGGCTTAAAATGTGCACATTGACAAAGGGGTTCACTTCGCTTTCTTTTGGTATTACTACTATTTATATAATAAACTTTACTCCATCTGTAGAGTAATTTAGATTTAGCAGGAATTATGATGAAGTACACTCCATTTCTTCATCACTGTATAGCAAGAAAGTAGGACTCAGAGTCCCATGAGTAAGGAATTAGACTGCATTAGATATTGAACCTAGTCTTGGTAAAAACAAAAGCTTCCTGATTTAGGGGAAATCACTCAGTGATATACATCCCAGTGAAGGATTACCATCGAAAAGTAAGGCATCTAATCAAGGTAGTCTAGAGTTAATGGAGAGAGAAAAGCACCTGAAAAGGATGATTCATTATTTCTGTATCAAGTCTTGCCATTTTTTCCCCTCAACTCTAGCTCAAAGAAGTTAAATATGAATGATAATTCTCACTATTTTCTTGCCTTGTCTTCTAGTTAAGAATTTTAAACTTTGTGGAGAGATAACTGTTGGCATCTTGTCAATGCTTTATACTGTATGTCAAAAATTAGCTGGTGAATATGAGGATTTCATAAAGTAACTGCACTCCTAGTTTTCTACAGCATTAATTTGGCAGATTAGGAAAACACAAAAATCCCATTTCAAAAATTATAGGGTATGATTGATTCATTTGAGAAATAGCATCTGGTAATTTAATTGCAGTGCATGTTTACCATAAAGCATTCTATGGTCTGCTGCATGATGTGATAAAAGGTTTATAATAATCAGAATATAATGTATTCTGAATTATTAGTTTTCTAAATAGTAGCAAAAAAGCAAAACAGTTTATCTTACATGTTCAGTATTAACAGTGGCATTTCTAGACTTGTTTATTGACTCAGTCTTTAAAGAACCTTTTGTAAAAACATAGGTGTCATTTCTTCCTACATCTTGCAGTCTAGTCAGCATCAATATATAGAATCAGCCAGCACACTCTGCATGACCTGTACTGCTTCGACACCCGTAATTTATAATTGTGACTTGTTCTCTTACATGGTGCTTAAACAGTTAAAGCAAAAGTGGTTTTCTCCTTGTTGCTCACAAGAGAGCCCAAAAGTTCAAAAGATAACAAGAACTTCTTGCTTTCAAGGAGTTAGGAAATGTATTTGCAAATATGTGTCTAATGGCAGTTGTCAGAAGCAATTAGTTTCAGATACATTTCACAGTTTAATCATCCTGTGAAATGCTTCTGAACTGTAAGGATTCAGACTTAATAATATGGATACAGTTTCCTATTAAAGAGCATGAAAAATACTGGAGGAAGATCAATTGCCACAGATTAAACTAGTATATGGTATTTAGGTCTCATTCATTAGTTTATAAACTCTGACTCCTCAAAAGAGTATCAAGTAGTCATATAATGATCCCAAGTCCTCGAATTTTCATTTAGCTATAATTTAATGGAAGACATCTAAAATGTTCTTCATTTAGCTTTTCTTTTGAAGATTCAGATGGATCATAGGTCAACTAGTTAATGATCAGACAAAAATTACCATCTACATCAGTGTTCATGATGAGGATTCTATGACAAGATGATTGTCCTTATTGATTTGTCTTTATCCAGCATGCTGGCTGTTAAGAGTCACAAAGAATAAATCCTGAAGAAACATATAGAATGTCTGAGTTTCGTGAGAGAAAAAAAGTGTTTTCATTTGAAAAATGTAATTCAGGGAAGCTGTTAACAACAAATGAAGACAAAAGAGTGATGTTGGAGATGAGAGAGATTCTCCGATGAATGTGTAAAATGAGAAAGGGAATATTTTATAGTAAACAGTCAGATAATGGAATGAACCTAGTAYTGACAGGAACAGATACAAAAATAAGAGAATAAAAGAAAAATAAAAGGAGAAATGAAAATGCATCTCATACTTAAAATCAGACTATAAACTGCATAGAATATAGTAATAATCAAGATTTATATGACATGTATTGCTTAACTGTAATATATGCTTTATAATGTGGGTGCATGGGACAGTGTTTCCTAAAAGACTAAAGAAGATTTTTTCTTACCTTTTACTGATTCAAACCATCTGGTCATGATGTGAGTGGTTTCTTTAGAGGACTTTTTCCCCTTTTCAGAGCCTGGGGACTGTATGTAAGCAAACAATGAAAACTGCTCCAAGATTTGTTAATGGCTGCTTTAAAAACTCTACAAGAGAGATTATCGAGCCACATGAGAGACTCCAATGAAGGCCCATTACAGTGATTAAAGGACTGGAGCATCACTTACATAAGGAAAACTTGAGAGAACTGGAACTGTTTAGCACAGAGAAGAGAAGGCTTAGAGAGGATCTCATCAATATGTACGAATACCTGAAGGGAAGGTGTAATGAAAATGGAGCCAGGCTATTTTCAGTGATGCCCAGTGATGGACAAGAGCTGATGAGCGCAAACAGAAACACAGCATGTTCCCTATGAATACCACGAAAAATGTTTTTACAGTGAGGATGACTGAGAATTGGCATAATTTGCTCAGGAAGGTTGTAGATGGAGTCTCCATCCTTAGAGATACATAAAAGCCATCTGGACATGGTGTCGAACAACTGACTGTAAGTGACCTTGCTGAAGCAAAGGGGTTGGACCACATGATCTCCGAAGATCCCTTTCAATTTCAACCATTCTTCGGTCTCTGATTGTGTGAAACTGGTTAATTCACACAAAACCACCTTTTTTTTTTCCACTCAGGAACTTTGTTGGCCATAGATAATATTTAACTCTTACTATATTGTGATAGGTTGACCTTGTCTGGACTCCAGGTGTCCACAAAGCAGCTCTATCACTCCTCTCCTCAACGAGAACTGGGGGAGAAGACACAACAAGAGACTCATGGATTGTGATAAGGACAGGGAGGTCACCATCACAGGCAAAATAGACATGGCTTGGGGAAATTAATTTAATATATTGCCAGTTAAATAGAGCAGGATAATGATAATAGGAACAAATCTATTTTTCACATACCCTTCCCTTCTTCCCAGGCTCAACTTCTCTCCCCACTTCTTCCCCTCCTTTCCCCAAGCAGCCCAGAAGAACAGAGAATGGGTGCTGCAGTCAGCTCTTCACACATTGTCTCTGCTGCTTCTTCCCTTTCACACTCTTCCTTTGCTCTAGCGTGGTGTGCCTCCTGTAGAATATCCCTTCACAAATTTGTTCCAGTTTGGGCCCTTTCCATGGGGTGCAGTCCCTCAAGAAGAGAATGCTCCACCTTTGGTCCTCTGCAGGGCCACAGTGTCTTGCAGAAAACCTGTTTCTGTGTGGGCTCCTCCCTATGCGGTCCTGCCAGAAGCTTGCTCCAGTGCAGGCTCTTCACAGGCCACAGTGAAGAGCAGTGAACCACCTTCCAGGTTTATCTAACTGCTCTGATGTAGGGCCCTTCACAAGCTGCAGGTGAATATCTCCTCCCCTGTGGGCCACCATGTGCTGCAGGGGATAACCTGTGTCACAATGCCTTTCACCACAGGCTGCAGGCGAATCTTTGCTTTGGCGCCTGGAGAGCCTCCTCCCCCTCCTGCTTCACTGACCTTGGGGCCTTTAGAGCTGTTTCTCACATTTTATCACTCCTCTCTCCCAGCTGCTGTTGTGCAGCAGATTTACCTTTCCTTAAATATGTTATCATAGAGATGCTACCAACATCACTGCTCAGCTTTTGCCAACAGCGGGTCCATCATGGAGCCAGCTGGAACTGTCTCTGTTGGACATGGGGACAGCTTCTACAGTCTTCTGACTGAAGCCACCCTTGCAAACCCTCCACTACCAAAACCTTGCCATGTAAACCTGTCTCAGTTTTGAGACAAATTTAGGAGAGAAACTCTTTGGACTGAATCTTTCTCTCAAAAGGGTTCCAAAAATCCCCTTTCCATCCATAGGAAATGAATACCAATAGACGAAAGTGAAAAAAAATAATTAAAGAGTTTATTAACAAACAAAATACCTGCCCACCAGGCAAAGGAAAACAAAAGGTAAGTATCTGTTAAGCACTAAACTGTCGGAACTCACTTCCCAACACACACACAGAAACAAAAACCCAAGAAAAAAAAATGTCCAGAAAGTGGAGGCAGTGCAGGATGAATACTTCTTTCCCAGCACGTGGTCCAAAGTTGGCAGCCTTCCACGCTGAGAGGATAGCAGACCTCCCGCCCCCACGGAGCAGTCCTGCAGCAGAGAGAAAAAATTCCAATGGCTACCTCGTGTTGACATTTTCCCTCGGAGAGCAGTTACACCAGGCACAAAAACCAGCTGGGTTGGAGGTTTTTGGTGTGCTTTCTCTCCCCAGCTTGGCTTCCCGGGGCTTGGGACTGGGTGCAACCACTCCCCTCTCAGCGATTTCTCTTCCATCGGTTTTGGAGAAGCAATCTGTTCAATTCAGTTTGTTGTAGCGAGGGGCTCCGGCGGGAGCGGCCCTGGTCCCCTCTCTCTGGCCACAGCAGGGCACAGCAGAGCACAGCACAACACAACACCAAGCAGCTCTGCTCCTCTCTGCTGACGCAGCTCGGACGTTCCCGAACCCAGAACCGGAAGAGAAGGCGGGACATCCTGCCTCCAGATCCAGTGGAGAGGGAGCACCTCCCAGCCTCCCCTGAACTGGAAGAGTGCATTTGACATGCCAGTCCCCCACACCGGAAGACAGCGAGCACCATTTTGGTCCCCCCAAACCCAGATGGATCTTGGCTGGGGTCATGTGATATTCCCAAGCCAGGAAAGGGGRAAAAAGGGTGTGCAGAACAAGAAAACAATAATTCTTTGGGCATAAACAGAGGATCATGGAATAAATTATCATAATAGATCACTCCAAGACAAAACTGTATATACCTTTAGAATACAAAGCCAAGTTCAGGGAGCGCAAAATGAACAATGAGACAAAAGTCAGATTACATCATGCAGAATTAAGGCGTTTGTCCTATTCATCTCACCTAATAAAAGGAAGTTAATAGAACTGATCATGGCAATTAATTAAAGTGAAGGAAATGACATTGGAAATATGGCTGTCTAGCAGGCGACTCATTTAAGGACCAACAGTGATAATGTACTTGAGCTCCAAGAATATTTATCTACTCAGTCTACAGTTTATTCTCCTCTTTCCAACTTGTCTGATCTTTTGTACATCTGCTATGAGCTGATTTACCTGCTGATGCTTACCTAGGGAACTATGGGGAAGAACTTTCAGTAGAAAAATACAAAAGGAAGAAGATATGGGGAAGAAAGAGGGTGATCTGAGCTGCTGTAAATGAAAACACAAATTTTGTGTTTGCTTTGGGGCAGATAATAGGCCATTGGTCGATTTTCAGCAACAAAGAGCCTAGAAATATTTAACTGCAACCCAAAATTTATCTTCCTAGAGAGAAAGCTAGCTAAACACTGGAATAATATGTCAGAATGGATTGATTAGAAATATGCTTCATAAGTAGAAAGGACTTTAAACCAACTTTTGGAATCAAATTTTGAATCTCTTTGTGCAATGCAGGTAGTTAGGAAAGCTGACTCACAAGCTTTCTGAATTCCACTGTGTTGTCTCACCTTTTGGACCTGGTTGTACTAACAACACTTGCAGCTGTCTCCAAAATCTGTGGTTAAGCAATGCCACCTTAGGCCTTCAGCTCGTGAAATGCAGGTACTGGGGGATCTATGCTGTATAATTTAGCTTTGATTGAAAACTTGCAGGTTTTTTTGTTTTGTTCTTCTGTAAGAGCGAATATATGATGCACCTAGAAATATGCTATTGAGAAGGTGACTCTAGAAGGTGCCCGTGAATCCTTTCAGATTTCTGGTGCATGTATGTCGCTTACTAAAATTGAGTTCAAAAGAGCACTGAGATCAAAAGAAGGTGCAAAGAAAGCACCGGTATGCACCATATCTACACATTCTCAGACTCAGGCTTYCTAAACATCCTCTCACTTACATGATATCTGATTATATCACACATTGAAAAGGTAGACAGAAGACATGGATAAATTAACTTATATCTTCATAGACAATTCATAAAAAGCCTCCTCCTTGGCAAAGTTCTTTCCTCAAAGACACAAAAGCAACTCAGTAGGAGTTACATATCTCAGAGGACAACCTGTTTCATGTGTGACTTTAAAATTTCACTGAGTTAGTTGCTGATGTGGCCCATTCCATCACACTGACAGGATTGATGGGACAAGTCAATGACAGTACCCATTTACCTAGGAAGCATAATCTGGAATAGAAATGTAGGCAATTCATCTGCCATCAAAAATCTACATCACCCATCAGCTTCATATTTCCTTAGGCAGTCTAAGCTCTTGGTGGCCTGTTATGGATGTATGGGTTTATTTTTTGCCTTGGTAGAGTTCACTCAATTTGCTTGTGTGTAAATACAGAAGTGTTGAAAGCACCACTGATACCATCACATTCTCTGGTATTAATTTTGTTCCTGTATTTGGATCTGCTGGCACAGACTGAATGACTTATTCAGTATTATATTAACAAGAGCTCTCATTTCCACCTGGAAGTACATTTATACTAGTACTTCATTCATTTTAATATATTTTCCCCTCATATTTTAAGAAAAAAATGTATATTTTCCTGACTGTATAACTCTAAATCTAATGTAAGGAAATACCAAAGAGTTCCCTAAAGTTGCACAAAAAGGTTGGGATTCATATCGTCCAATTTTAGCTAGAAGGTGATKGATTCTGCTCTAAAACAGATATGCCTGTGACAGAGGGAATTTTTTTTTTCCCAGGATCTAAAGCCTAGACAGTTTGCTTGACTATGCAACCAAGTTTTAGACGCCTAAAGCTGGATGAGATTAATCTTTTCACTAGTTGTGTCCTAGTCTCTGTATTGTCTCCTTATCCATTCCTGGTTGCTTGTTGCTGTCAGTAGGGTACAAATGAGTTGATATTTTTACTCCATTTATATATATATTATCTTAGAAAGTTTGCCTTTGTCTTCATTATCAAAGTATTATTTTGAAATAAGAATTATTGCCATAGGGGAATAATACTCCTGGATGCATATATCTTCTCTATCTGTGAGGTGTATTCTTCTAGAAGAGAATATCATGTCATTAAAGAAAGAACTCAGAAACATTCATAAGACTAAGCTATTCTTGTTGATACTAAATTACTCTTACAATTTTCAAAAGCAAAAAAAGGGGTATTTGCTTATACAATACATATGCTTACCATTTGTTGGATTATTTATGCAATTTAAAAGATTTGAAATAGTAGGTTATAGGTGCCATTCATGTTGACATTATTCAGGTGAAATTAGTAATACTTCACAATTGAAAAAGAGAAGCAGAAGCTTCAGGTTTAGTCACATGCAACTTGAAATCTGCTTTACATTTGGGGGTAATGGTTCATTCTTGTCCTTAAGTCCTCATCCTAAATTCCTTTTCTCAGTTCTGTCTTCAAGAAAAAGAGGAGGACCAGAGAAAGTATATGTCAGTAAACTTCATCTCACTCTCTGGGAAAGCAATACAGCAAATTGACCTGGGAGCAATTTCCAAATATGGTAAGTAGAAGAAAGTGATTTGGAGTAGTTAACACAGATTTACAAAAGGAAAGTCATGCTTGCCCAGCCTGGCTTGACCAACCAACTTGGCTTTTCTGTAACAAAATGACTAATTTGATCAAAGAGGAAGGAGTAGGAGGTATTGTTTATCTTTACTTCAGATAGGCTTTTGATGCCTATTTCTGTAACACCCTCATCATGGACAAACTGAGGAGTTACAAGCTAGAGTAGTGTAGAGTCAGACAGACTAAAAACTGGCTGAACTGCCAGTCTGACTGTGTTATGCTCAGGAGTACAAAGCCCAGGTGGAGGCAAGAGACTAGCAGTGTGTTAGTGGGTCCAGTTGTATTTGACATCTTTATTAAATACCTTTTGCCTCGATCGACACAGAGAGCACTCACAGAAGCTTTTCAGATGATATAACTGGGGGCAGTGGCTGAGAGACCAGATGGTTGTGCTGGTTCAGGGTGACCCTAACAGGCTGGAGAATTGGGCTAACATGAACCTTGTGATGCAGAACAAAGTCCTACACCTGCAGAGCGGTTGGACTAGACAATCTCCAGAGGACCTTTCTAGCCTCAAACATCCATTCTGTGATTCTTTTAGGGGCTATTTTCTGAGTGAGGTATTTGCCAAAGCATGTAAGCATGGGCAGGATTTTTAAAAAATATATATTTTTCAGTTTTCACTGCAGTCAACAGAGATTCAAGTAGTTTTTAAAGATCAATGTGGCAGTGGAGAACAATAAATAGAACTTTGTTTTAGCTTTAGACAATATGATTTGGCATAGCCCTCCCTAGCATGGTTTCGGTGCCCAGATACAATGATGTGCTAGTGCAGTTAGGCTGCTTTTAGTCCCAGGATACTTTATATGAACAGATTACTCTGTGATAAATTTACACTACTGGGACAAGCTCACATATTGCCAAGGCAGGAGTTGTCTGTGCCAAAAGCACAGACACTAGAACATGACAATTAAGCTGAAATCTATTGTCCATTTGAATTGGTGAAACCTTTATTATTAATTTCAGAAGGGTCAATATGTTAATCATAAAGGCACACTACCCCACATTAGAAGTGAAGACTTTTAAAGACATTCTTTCCCATTGTTTCCTGAACACATTAATTAATCTCCTTTCACATACAGAATCCTCACCTTCTTATCAGAGACAAAAGTTCATGTTTTGCACACTATTATGTTACAGAATCATAGAATATGCTGAGTTGGAAGGGACCCAGAAGGATCATTGAGTCCAGCTCCTGGCCCTGCACAGCACCATCCCCAAGAGTCACCCTATGTGCCCGAGAGCATTGTGCAAACACTTCTTGAACTCTGTCAGACTTAGTGCAGTGACCACTTCCCTGGGGAGCCTGTTCCAGTGCCCAGCCACCCCCTGGGTGAAAAACCTTTTTCTAATATCCAACCTGAACCTCCCCTGACACAAGTTCAGGCCATTCCCTCAGGTCCTGTCTCTAGTCATGAGAGAGAAGAGATCAGTGTCTGCCCCTCCTCTTCCCCTCCCTTCAAGGATGTTGAAGACTGCAATGAGGTCTTCCCCTGAGTCTCCTCTTCTCTGAGGAGACTGAGTGACCTCAGCCACTCCTTGTACGGCTTTCCCTCAAGGCCCTTCACCATCTTTGCTGCCCTGCTTTGGATGTTCTCCAACAGTTTATATCCTTATATTGTGGCTCCCAAAACTGCCCCCAGGACTCGAGGTGAGGCCGCCCCACGGCAGAGCAGAGCAGGACAATCCCCTCCCTTTTCCAGCTGGCAATGYTGTGCCTGATGCACCCCCAGGACTTGGTTGGCCCTCACTGCCAGGGTGCTGCTGACTCGTATTTGAATTTCCAACAACCAGGACCCCCAGGTACCCTTCTGTGGCACTGCTCTCCGGCATCTGAGGCAAGCCCTTTGCATTGCAATAAGTATCATCACTGGTTTGTTATTTCTTTCCTTAAAACTACTGGCAGTGAAAGGTTATTTAAAACAGTTGATTATAAATAAAAAGTCTATAGTCCTAAAAAAGACCAAACATCAAAATAAGGTCAGTCCAACAATCTGGAATTTTTTGTTTCCTTTTAGAAACTGAGTCCTTTAGATTAATAGTTTTACTGAAATAAATGACATTATGGTTTTTAAAAGAAGTGAAAAGTCTCCACTAAAGTATATATTGAAAGAATGTATTTTGCTTTGATATTTTTGTATTTAGTATTTTCCATAGTTTAGGCTGAGGTTCTGGCCAGTTGCAGTTTAATCGCAACAGAAAGTCACATAAATGAAGAGGGAAAATAGGCATTTCTATACCTGAAATAAAAACAAAAATAAAACTTGAAAAATCAAAACAAAGTCTTATTATCAGTGCCAGAGCTCCATTTTTTTTAGGCTTGGCAAAAGAAAATGTTTAACAGATTTTAAAATTAACATTTTCAGGAAAGCACTAAAGAGGAACTGCTTGTATATACTCCTTTGTAACCTTCATCATCTAGTCTTCTTCTTCATTTAGGTTAACAGCTAGTTATATTATCTCAMAATATGGTATCTTTGTACCATATGTATTGGATTTCCCATATTAGRTCAGACCAAAGTTTCATTTAACACAATATCCTCTCTTCATCTGTAAAAGCAGATAGTGATACTTCTCTGGCATAATTTCACAGCTTTAAGCTATCTGACTTCTTGAGTCAGAATTGATATCTTTGTGCTTAATAGCCCTTGATATATTTGTCTTTCATGAATTCACCTAATTTACATCACTTCCATGTCTACCTCCATCTCTGGGACCACAATGACTTCATAAATATCTTGTCAAAATTCTTCAGTGTTGTGGTGACCTTAAAAATATTCAATCATAATCACTGGTGTCAAAAAAACACAACCTCATAAATATTTTATCAAAATCTCCTTATCACTCACTGTCAAAACAGCATTATTACTTATCACATTCACACTCTAATCCAATAAATTACCATATGACAAAAACTTGTTTTTGTCTACTAGAATGAGTAGAATTTGCTGTCATTAGATTTACAACTTTCTTCCTCTCTCTCTTTCTTAAATGTGTTCTCAAGTTCACACATTTAGATTACAAAATCCTTATAATTGTTAAAAGAAATTAAAATAAAATTACGTACTCAGCATGGACATCGAATTAATATACCTCCCAGTATGATAGGGCACTACTGCTCAGTCCCCCTGAAGTTGTCTTCTCCAAGCTGAACGAGCMCAGCCCCCTCAGCCTCTCCTCATGGGACAAGTACTCCAACATCAAGTCCTTATGGTGGCCCTACACTGAACTCTGTCCAGTTAACTGTTGTTTGTCTCATACTGGGAGCTTAAAACTGGATACTATATTGAAGACACTGTCCAAAGTGTGCTGAGTAAAGGAGCATAATCTATTCCTTCTTTCAGCTTACTGTCTTCCAGAGCCTTGGGACTTTTTTGCAGAGCTGCTCCCCAGTCAGCCAAGACACAGCCTGTATCTGTTGCAAGGGGCTCCTCCTCCCCTGGTTCAGTAATTTGCATCTGACCTTCCTGAATTTTATGAGCTTCCTATTAGCCTTTTCATCCAGTCTAGGTCCCTTTGGATGACAGCACTCCCCTCCCACATTCCAGATGCTTCCTCCAATTTGGTGCCATCAGCAGATCTCATAAGTACGCTCTATGACCTCCTCCACTAATAAAGATGCTAAGCAAGACTGTTCCCAGTAATCCAGGATCCCTGGATTACTCCATATGTTACTGGCCTTCAGGTAGATTATGACCAATTAACCATGTGCCCCTGAGTACACACATTGAACCAGTTTTTACCCATGTAATTGCTCACCCATCCAGACAGTCGTGTTCTAACTTGGATACAAGAATATTGTGAGTCAGTGTTGAAAGCATTGCTGAAATTAAGGTGAATGGCATCCCCTGCACCTCTTGAAGGTGGGTGCAAAATTTCCTTTCCCCCATTACCCAGGAACTTTCCTGATATTCATGACCTTTCCAAGATGTCAGAAAGCAGCTTTGCAAGAATAATTTTCTCTCAGCTTCCCTGAATACAGCACATGGATTGGTATGGGTCAAATAACAATCTTAATCCATTGTTGTGTATTCTCCTCCTTGAACTCTGCTTTTAAGTAAATACAGAAGGCTAGGACACCTTTTTGGTGAAGAGACAAAGGAGGCAAGGAGTACATCAGGCTTATCTGTGCCTGTCATCACTGTGTCTACTCTGATGCTTTGCTTTGCCTTGCTTTCATCTTGAAATTAAAATAGCATCTTGAAATCTGTTACAACTGAGATGACCTTCTCTGGACTACCTAATGTTGAATCTCATGTCAAGTTATTTAACAGCTATTGAGAGTACATAGGTTCATAAAAAAAAACAAACTAGATTTTCATCTCTGATGCTGGATATTCCTGATTTATTTAGGAYGGAAGTTTATTTGGACTTTCAAAACTTACAGTTTAATAATGAAATATAGCTTTTATTAGGAGACAATTAATCTTTTTTCATAGCAGACTTTTTCTGTGAAGGCTTTTAGTGTAATTTATTTTCTTGTGAAAAAGCTTTTTTGAGAAGCAATTAAGAATTCAGCTATGTTCACTTGGCCTTTAGTGCTTTGTAGCTACAAAATCTGTTTTCTCATATGATTTCTTCTGAGTGCAATATTGCAACAATTTTTTTCCACTCATGTCAGCAGCYGCAGCATACAGCAAATTTCTTCAATGCTACCTTCCCTATTATTTTCACAGTTAGGAGAGAGGTAGTGGTTGTCCTGAAAAATAACATGCAAAAATCCCTCTCAACATTGATCCAGCTTTGATACTGAACTGATTTGAAAGATGAAACATGTTTGCTTGATAAGTTCCCATTAGGCAGAAGAGACTGTATAAATATGTTGACATGCCCCAATACAACTTTGCCCGTTTAATTCTTTTATGTATTAGCAGATGCTGGGTACTAAGTAACTTAGGAGCCTATTGGAGAACTGGGACATCACTAAACACCATTATTTACTGTAATTTGCAATACTTTCTTATAGCTTCCAGGGTCCTCTGTGCTATCCAGATTAGTAAACTCACTTTTCCAATCACCTCGGTCACCTCATCATTCATCAGGTTATTTTCAGACAGCCAAGGTCTTGTGCTGTAGTTCGGCAGAGCCTAGTAAACTCCCCACGGCAGCCCACAGGACTACATCTTTACAGTAAAAGATTCCGTAATCAGAAAACTGTGGAACAATCTCAAGTAGGTGTGAAATCACAGCTTCATGGTGGATTTTGAGATTTAGCCCTTCAGCCTTCAACTTCTTAGGTATGACTAGTACAGTGTCACAGTGTCGGGGGTGAGGATATAAAGTACCGTTCTAGTCAAGGCCTGTGCCTAAATGAACACTTATCATAAATGTGGAGCATGTAGGAATACCTCTGCCACTACCAGGATTCACCAGAAGGCCGACTTACAATGAAGTCTCTCTACCAGGTTTTTTTGTATACTATTTAGAATTACTATCACCCTCTGTGAGACTGCTTTTGAAGATCCCTGGCAGAAAACTCAGAAGGTGATATTCTGGAAGAAATTTGCCTATATGATTTGTAGGACCTTCTACTGACATGATGGATGTCTACTTTTCCCTTTYAGTCATTAGCGCCCAGTTTACTTCTTTAAAGACAGTTTAGAGTGATAAAGGCATTTATGACTACCAATAGTCAGTTCATATCAAGAGTATCAAGCTGTCAGTTCAATCTGAGCAAAGGGAGACCTGTCACCAAGAGGGAAGGAAAAGGGATTGGATCTAGGTTTGGATCTCTAAAAGCAGAGTAATGTAGCAACTGTGATGGACTTCCTCATCTGCTTGGTTGGACCTCTGAGCCTGTGTGGTAAGGAAGACTGGTGTTGGGTTGGGTAAGCAGAAGGCTTTGGAATCTCAGGTTAAAGCAAACAAGTAAAAAGCAGACCTGACAGTTAATAAGATATATAAGTAGCAAATGAATGAAATGAAAAACAAATAAGGAGTAAAAGAAAAAAACCCAACCAAAAAAAAATCCCCAAAGTAAGTATGTTATTACAATTAGTGAGATGAAAAAAATGGAGAGGTTCATGAAGTAATGTTAAGTATGCTGGAAGATTTTTCCTTTAACTGAGCTTGTACTTTGGCAGATATGTCTAATATCCAATCTAAGATTGTTTTTCCACAATTTATGCCTGTTACTACTTTTCTGTTCTCCAATTAATGAGTTTTCTAGATATCCCTGTAAATATTGCCAAGGATAGTTATCACATCTTCTTTCAGTTATCATTTTGGCAGAATAGTCTTGATTTTCTTATACTTTCTACTTCAAAGGTGTTTTTATTCTAAAACTGTTAAATCTTTTCCCCCCTATACAGCACTGCTAGTTGCTGATTCAGTGTAATGTTTAACTTCAAGGCTGAAATGGAGCACGATAACTATTTCTGTACTTTATATTCACTTCTATTAAGACTAACCATTGTGGTAGGATCTTTTTCTGCAGTAGTTACAGAATCAACTCATACTCGATTCTTAATCCACTTTAATTTCCACCAAGTGCATCTTCCTCATGAACCACTTGCATTTTGAAAAAGAAGTCACCGAACTTGTCTATCATTACCTTAATGAAGAAAATTTAAAAGAAAAAAGAATGATTGATATGGAACGTTTTGTTCAGGAAATGAACAGCAACACAAATTTTGTAAGGAGTGGGACCACTAATCTTTGCTGCAATGGATCACTGGATTATAAATGCTTTCAGTCCACTACTAACTGATGTGTAGCCACAATTATTGTCAGTAGAACATGGGAAGTTGGCCTCACTGTTACTTACTCACTTACTCAAGGTATGAACATCTATCACTGTCCAAACTTCCCACCCCACTGAGTGGCATAATTATGTTCATTTCAGAGTGAGGCACTGCTGTGTTTAATACTAGGTTAGCCACACACCTAGAGTCCTAACTTATTTCCCCACATAGCTGTCTCAAGACCAGGCATAGCCTAGCTTCAAAATTTTAGGGGACTATTGCTTTAGTTGTGCTTGAATTCAGCTTCCTCAAGAAAGCTGAGATCAGTGTGTAACTCAAAGATGAAATGTGAATAAATTTGCAACTGTGTGAAACAAATAGGTGACAATGAAATATGAGCAGATTCTGAGTGCATAGACAATACAGCTATTTATTGCCTATAAAATTCAGCATCCTTTCTAGAAAAGGGGAAATTATTATGAATATATTTAATTTAAGTTTACAACCACATGAACTAAAAAAGGAAGTTTAATTCAGGAATCCATGTAACCACTAATTAGTTTTCTTGTGCAAGGATAGGACTTTAAATTCACAAAGTTAATTAGCTGTTTCATGATTCCATGATGTTTTCTGTGTTTATTAGGCTCATAAACAAGTCTTTTTATTAGAAATTGATGGGTGTTGAAATAGTTGTGGAACAGAAGTAGAATACACTAGTAAGTGAGGATCTGAATTACAGGTACTAACTACAGCTAACCCATGTATGCAGATAAGTCTTCATCATAAAACTAATTCATTTACAGAACTCCATGGCTGTCAGAAAAACAAATAATGTGACAAAGAAGCCAATAAATGGAATCACTGTTAATAGTTATTATACACAATGGTTAAAAAATGTTTGAAAAATTAAAAAGACACAAACCAAAAAACAAATACTTAAGCACAGGTCATATTTTGAATGCCAATTCATACCATGTTTTAAATGAAACCCAAATTATTTTCCATTTACAAGTGTGTCTCCGTTGAAGGGCTTAGCATATTTGTTGATCTACTTCTAAACATTCACTAAATGGCTATATCCTGCAGAATCTGGCTACTCAGTCCTCCCTATATCACAATTATTCCAGTTTAGTAGTCCTTTCAATGCCCATTGCTAGGACTAGGCCACTGATGAAATGCACTATAGCTGTTCTTTTCCTCGAATTTTGCACCAAGTGACTGCCAGACAAATATCAGAGCTAATTGTGGTAGCAGAGACAAGAACCATGACTCTGCTTTGCTAACTGAACACACAAGCTAGGTAATTATATTACTGCTGATGCTCTTTCCTCTCAGTCCATAAATCATAGAGTCATAGAATAGTTTGAGTTGGAAGGGACCTTTTAAAAGTCACATAGTCTAATCCCCCTGCAATGAACAGAGACCTCTTTAACTAGATCAAATTGCACAGAGCCCCATCCAACCTGGCCTTGAACATTTCCAAGGATGTGGCATTTGCCTCTTTTCTGGGCAATCTGTGCCAGTGCTTCACCATCCTCATTACAAAAAACTATATGTAATCTAAACTGACCCTCCTTCAGTTTAAAACCATTACTCCTTGTCCTATCACACCAGGCACTGCTAAAAACTTTGTCTCCATCTGTCTTATAGGCCCCTCCAAGTAATGAAAGGCCACAATAAGGCCTCTCTGGAGCCTTCTACTTCTCCAGGCTGAACAACCCCAAATCTCTCATCCTTTCCTCATGGAAGAGGTTGTGTTCCTTTCTAAACAGCACACAAATTTTAGCAAGAAGGCTACACAGCTTGTTCTATTACTGTAAAGTGTTAAGATGCTCTCTTCTCACCAGGACATGAGGATGAGAAGGACTTGGAATCCAAGCCTCTGAGCCCTTGAGGAAAGCTGCACTGAATCTGGTACTTATAGAAAGAGTGGAAAGAAGGCACTGACATAATTTCTTCTAGCAATGTTTTAGAAACAAACCAGTAGCCTTGATTAGCCCTTTGTAAATATAGCTACTAGAAAAACTGTCAGTTTCTGTACAAAGTTATTACTGTCACATAGATGTGAGATATCCTTTCAACTCTAAAAAAAGTGGGGAGCGTTGCTGCATCCAGTGCTTTGTTTGGACCTTATAATGATCCAAGCCCTTCATCAGATTTGTGTGCACTTACATATTTCTCAAAAACATGCACATTTCTTTTAACAATAACCTTAGAAATCTTTTGCTCAACTAGCAACCAACTAAAAAAAGCATGAGGTGGCTGTAAGAGTAAAGCTATGATGCCTGTATATGTTGTGGTTTTTCACAGCTACAGAGCATTATAAAAGATTCTTAACACAAACGTAAGAGAGCACAGCAAAATGGGCAACCCAGATTGGCCCAGTCCATTAAACACGACTGTAATACTCAAAATTCACATACAGTATGGCCCTATATGCACCAGAATAGGTGCTCTTTGTGCTGTTGAAATAGCTCAAAGAGCACTTAAAGTTACTTCCTTCACGCAGCTGAATTTACTTTTTTATTTTTCCTTTGATGAAAGAGGTGTTTTCCTCCCACAGTGTGAGAATATCTTTAACGGCACAGAGCTATCATAACATCGTATTTTCTTTTCTATATCGCAAAGCCAGGCAGCAGAATCAGGGGCTGAGTCTACACCTGCTGATCTTGCCAGGCAGCAAATTTCCTTGCATGATGTAGTTCAAACATTCACGATAAAAAGCTATGGGTAGAGGGAGAGTTTGATATCACATTGCAGCTTGTTTTGAAGATGAAAACTGAATATGGACACTTCCTGCTGCAATGGCTGCTGTAAGCAGTCTGGTTAAGATGTCCAAAGAAATCTAGTATCTGTACACCTGTATTTCCACTGATAGTTAACGCAGGAAGAAAACAAAGAAATAAATATTACAATTGCTGCCGTGAAGATACTGTGTTTTTTAACATGGCAAGTCATCCGATATGTGAGATTTCAGTGATTCAGTGTTACTAGACTCAAAGATCTCTTTGTTAAAAGGGTTATATGCTTCAGGTTGAAATGCAATTGATTTTTATACCTGAATGATGTTACTCTATAATGTTCTCTTTTTATTTTCTAGCAGACAAGGAATATCTGCTGAGAGCACCTATGAATCTAACATTTTTGAAATACCTCATACTCTTCACATACTAATCCCTAGTGTAAAATATCATTAGTTTTGTGTCCAGGAATCTTGACTTGTGAATTATTGGTAAATGTGTGCATCAGTTCCTTCCTTATTTAGAAGTAATGTCTGAACATGAAAGTATATTAACCACAGATTAGTTGACATAGCAGTTATTAAAAAGTGTGTTTTCCTCCTTGCCTAGGCTTTTGTATCATCATAGATATGGATGAAGATGGACAGATAAAAGATACTAAGTTATCAGGATGACTTTTAGAAAGCAAAATGGGTCACTGTCACATATGAAAAATTCCATACATAGCTTACTTTAAAGTTTATTGTTAAAGAATATTTAGATAAGAATCAGTGTTCTTTCCTTTCTCAAATGACATTTGTATGTGTACATACCTAAATATACATGTTTCATATGGATGTATGTGTATATCAGCAGATAAGCATCAGAAACACATACACGCACATATTCAGTCTTCTTCTATGCTGTTATTGTATCTCAACTGCTGCTTCTGCTTTTTTAACCTCTCTTATCAAAACACAATGTAGTACACATACCCTTCAGCTCTGGTAAAGCACTAGAAATTTGATCCCACTAGTAGTGTTGTACTTGCTTATTTATAAATGAAGGAAAAAGCTGCCTCTGTTAGCATGAAAGGCTAACACATTTGAAGGAGCAGGTCTCCTTTGACAATTGTGATTCAGCTTAATTAGGCACCAAGTCCAGAACAGGCATTGGGGATCACTTGTGTAGAATCAGGAGATGTAAAAGGCTGCAGTCACAGAGGTATGTCAAACAACTTAATGCAGGGAGCAAACTCAGGGAAGCTCTAGCTTGCAACTAAAACCCATGGCCAAAACTCATAAAGAAGGAGGGTGCCCACAGCGGCACCCTGACGCCATTTGACAGGTTATGGGCTCCGTGTCAGGGACATTGTTACTGCTGAGATATCGACCCAAAGTGTGCGCTCACACACATCCCCCCGGGAGTGTCTTGCTCAGGGGTACCCAGAAGGTAGGTCTGTAGAACCCCAAAAGACAAGGGGCTAATGTGCATGTTTCAAAAACTGATAGCCAGATGGCTGTGGAACCAACCAAGGACTGTTGGCAATAACAGACAAGAGTTGTTGGTAATAATCAAGGACTTGGTATCAACATGCCATGAAAAGAACAATATTTTGCTGGAGAAGCAGGGCCATGCAGAGACAGGGCAGCACTTTTCTGGAACAAACATCCTTGATGTAGTTCCTGGAGATAAGCAAAACACAGTACAGCACAAGCCCAGGAATGAGACCAAGAAGTAGGCATGGACTACAGGGGAGGATTAAGACCACCAAAGACCCCTGAAGCACTCAGACCCGTTTCCAGAAAGGCCAGCAAGATCAGACAGCACATGATAGCTAATTTGCATAGAAAGTGGAAAACCTGTCTTCAGGGCAGAGAAACCTATCCATGAAAAGGTACCCTCCGCACACACTGGTGGTGTCCCTGAGACCCTGGACATCCCATCAGCTGGACTGATGCAGCTGGATTGACCCTGAAACCAGGATTATCAGCTTGATTGATGCTGGAAATGGGACTGGTGATCTCCTTCCTTCCCTCCCTCCCTNCTCCTTCCTTCCCTCCCTTCCTTCCTTCCTTCCTTCCTTCCTTCCTTCCTTCCTTCCTTCCTTCCTTCCTTCCTTCCTTCCTTCCTTCCTTCCTTCCCCCTTCTCTCTCATGAATCTTTTTCTTTCTTTCTTCCCTTTCACCTTACCCCTTTATCCAAAACCCACTGGCATGTGCTTATATGGTAGGTCAGGGACTAATATGCCAATTTCCATGCCAGGTGTTTAATTTACTAGCAAAACTTTCTGGTTGTTTGCGGACCCTTGGACTTTGATGTTCCTTTTGACCATGAGCATTTACAAATATTGGGTGCTTCCTTCCCTTTAATGATGGGTCATCACAGCTCTTGCCACATCCAGAGGGTGGAATGATCACTCACGAATATCCAGGAGAGAAAAAAAAAAGTCACTCACGCGGGGGAAGGTGAGAGCASTTGGTCCCAGGAAGTCTCCAGGGAGCCGTGCCAGTCCCCAAGGAGGGCTTTCCTGCAGCTGTGGGTCAGTGCTGTGCCTGCCACAGCCGCAGGACGGCGCTGGCGGCCGCCGGGATGTGCCGTGGGGGCGGTGGTGGGGGGACGCTCCCGGCACAAGGGCTTCCTGTGATCATCGCTTCACTCTTTCATGTTCAAGCCGTGCCTTCCTACTCATGTCTAGTTCAAATAAAAGTGTTATCCAAACAAGATAACAGGATCACAGAAGTGTACAGAAATCCAGATTTTGGAGTGCTATGATACATTTGAAAGGTCCTGGATAACTAAATTTGACAGCTGCCTGCAGCATCTTTATCTGCCCTTTCTTCAATAGTTGCCACTTCTTTTTTTTTCTCCCTTTTTACTGTTTCAGGATGTGACATTTCCTTTGGTCATTTTTCACACATTTTTAKGTTKTAGTGTGGGTGAAAAATCAGAGACCTAGTAGCTGTAAGATAAAATAATTAATCCTCATATTGAAAAAGAACCTTTATAACACATAAAATAAATGTTTCTACAGCATGTGGTATATATAGGCGTCATTGTAGCAGATAATAGATTCATTGGCATCTGTTTGATATCTAAATGGCAGATCTGCCCAAATATCTGTGATATTGCTGTTTATTACTCACTAGCCTTTTATAGATACACTATTTTTACTTAGACTATTTCCTATTTTCCATATTAATGTACTATGAACATACATTACTTGTGATATGTATAAAAGTTCAATTGATGCAGACCAGCATAACACAACTTTTTAAGAGAACAGGAAATTCACAAATAATAAGCATCTGATGCGAAGAAAAAGGAAAGGTTATGTCAGACAACATACAAGGAAGACAGAGTCCAGCAATCCCTGTGCCCATGTTCTAGGTCAGATATTATCCTAGTACAATTCAGAAGCAATATAATCACTACTTAGGCATCATTTGCCTGGATTTTGTTTGAAGTTCATAGATGTTTTGTAACTTGTAGATTGGTGTCAGCTCCTAAGAGGTTGATTTAGAACTCAGGCAGAAGAAACTGCTGTCTGAATCCTTTCACAGAAACGTATGATCAGTAAACCAAATGTTTTAGATGTTTTATAGCTGTTAGGTACATTGAAGGAATCACAAATTTTGGATTTGCTGTGTTGGTAATGCCAGAGAAGGATAAGGTGATTTAAAAAAAAAAAAAGAGGTTAAAAAGGTTGCCTTGTTTGCCTAGTATGAAGAATCAGAGAACTAACCAGCAGAGATGTGTAGTTCTTGGGTCCAAATAAACACGCGGAGACAGCTGTCAGGGTTCACCAACAGGCAGAGGCCAAAGGGGAAAGAAGAAGAGAGCCGGCCTCTGCCCTCGTYTTTATTTATATGTTTTCAGAAACCACCGTGGATTGGAGGATGGGAATACTACCTTCTGCTGTCTACTGGTTAACAGAATTGTCTGTCATATAGGTTAGGAATTCATAAACAACTGTGCCGGTTACAACAACAAGGCTGTGTTTATACAAAAGTGCGTGAGWAACTATTTGTTGAACTAAAAACACTGCACAACTGAAGAACTGCAAAATGCAGAGCTACAGAGATGTATTAAAATATAAGTGTTAGGAGCAGAAACATTTCAATAAGGTTGCAAGCAATTGTCTCTATGCACGTGACAGCAATATCCATAATCTTTCTCATTTTCTCAAAATAAGTCCCTTTACAATTTCACTGAGCAGCTACATGCTGCTCATGCTTTTCATCTGCATTCATAGCCAAATGGGAGAAAAAGTGCCCCTGGCCAGTTTTTATATAGTGCCTTAGCTGTTACAGCATTAATTTCAAATATAGCTCTGCCAGGGTAGGAGGCTTAAAACATACATATTTTACATTTCTGGGTAGACTAAATCACCAGTTGCAGACCATTCTATGTGATAGAACCCTTCCAATCTCCTGTTGACTGTGGGCCATGTTCCAGAAAAGATTTAATGAGTAGCTATCTCCAAGTATTACCTATGTGTATGAATACACAAGAACACAGGCAGATGTAACACAATACTTACATATGTGTCTATTACAAAATTAACTGTTAAGATCTCTACTAGCTAAAAAGCATTTGACCTGTCACTGTTCAACTGTATGAGTGCCTAAATAAACCGTGAACCTGGTAGCAAAGGTGCTTCTTTAGATAAGTGCTTTAATATTAAACCTGGCTTTCCTATTCAAAGGTGTAAAATGCACAAAAGTAAGTTTTTGAAAAGGAGTGATAAAGCAGTCTTCCAGGGCAGCATTGCCAATGCACTTGCTGGTATTGATCTCAATACTGTGTCTTTAGTATCACTTAACAATTTAATAAGCAAATTGACAATGAAGCCAGACATGCCATGGGAGAATAACAACTTTGTCATGGTCTGAGCTTGCTCTCATTGCATTTCTCAACAAGTCAAGGCTGGTGCAGTTCTGAGCATGCAAAGGACTCTTTCTAGGGGCAGAAAGACGAAAAAATAGTTCAGAGTTTTTCACAGGAATCTCAGAATACTTGATGTTAGCAGGGACCTATGGAGATCCTCTAGTCCAGCTTCCCTGTTCAGAGTAGGATGACCCTGAGCAGGTTGCTGAGATGTTAATCCAGTTAGGTTTTGAATAGCTGTAAGAAAGGAGATTCCCAAACCCAAAGTCCCAAAACACACCTCTAAGTAACCCGTTACGTTTGACCACCCTTATTTAAAGTTCTTTTACTCATTGCCTCCTGTTCTTTTACTAGGTACCACTGAGAGAAGTCTAACGGTACCTTCTTTGCTACCCCCTAACCAGACATCCATGCAGAGGGATATTGTTGCTTTCATTGTTGCTGTCAAACACCACCCCACCTTGCCCCCATCTTTTTGAGGTTAAACAACTATAGTTTAAGAACTTCATGCTTCTCTAGTTTAGCCATTTCTTTTTGCTCAGTATTTATCTATAAAACAATTTTTGTTGCCTCAAAACTTAACATTAGTTATCTCTACTAAAGACCAAATAGAAGACCAAATGTCTAGGTAAAGAAAAATCTTCCTCTGGTACCCACTGACGCAACTATTTTCTATGTATGCACTCACATCACACACTTAGGAGCTGTGTGGTAGTTTTATTTCCCTTGTGAAAGGTAAGAACAACAGATTGCAATTGAACAAAATTATATTTGTCTGCAGAGTAAAGGTTTCTTTCCATTCTTGTGTGTCCATATGAACTATTGCTCTGCTTTCAAAACCTCTTGATTTTGAGTAACCATTTCTATAGTTTTAACTTTCAGTTGTGAAATCAATATAGTGTATTTGTCCACCTCAATTTAAGAAGCTCAGTAATCCTTCAAACTAATCCCAGTGAAATTGCTCCTGTGTTTTAGCAACGAATTAAAAAAGAGGGAAGAAAAAAAATCATTCTGCGTGCTCAGATCATATCAGGTCTGTACAGTGAAGCTAGGCAGCTGCTGCCAAAAGCATTGGCAGAAATATGACTGCTTCAAAGCTCAGTCCCAGACTGAATTTCTGCCATTCTAATTTTACTGCTAGACATGAAGTTATTCCATATTACTGCTATGAAAACCGTTTCTATCAGAAATACTGATTGGAGGAATAAAAGGTTTTGTTCATGTACTTTTGCATTTATATAAAGACAAGTAATTGAAACTCTTTAAATAAACTTATGCATAAGTTTTTAAAAGAGAAAGTGTTGTGATAAACTATTAAGATTACATGTTAGAAAGCAGAAAGCAAGTCTCAAAGTTTGGCATATAATGATAGAAATTCAAAACTCAGAATCCCAGCAAAAGGATAAATATCTTAAGCTAAGCAGTTAATATAGTCAGTAACAGGTATTAATGTCATGAAAAGAATAAAAATGTTGACAACAAATCAAGAAGTATTAGAATTCCTATGGAGTCTAACTTCATGGCAAAGTATATGAAAAATTGTGGAGTCAAGTTATTACTCTCTCTTAACATAAACTTTTAGTCTGCAGTATTGCAGCTTACAGTACCAGTGAAGAAAAATGGCCAGACTTCAGTGCGATTATATCCACCTGTGGATGGGCTAGGGAGAATTGCCCCAGCTTTTCATTTCCTTCCTGTGTGAGTCTGCCATACACTTCATCTTCTTTCAAAGTGATTCTTTTGGATCAGAGTCAAATCTGCTTATGCTGCCTGTCAATCTCTGACTAGAAGTTCTAATTTGGGTCAAGGTGGGGCAGTCAGACATACAGAGATAGCCTGTTATGGTTCAGAAATACTATGAAAGTAATGTGCTATTGAAGTGTGATAGCGTAGGTTAAAAAACCTCTTCAAATATTGCCCTGTAACAAGGAAATATAACTATGGCTTGTCTTTCCCAAATGGATGATGCTTTCATTGGAACTGCCTGGAAACTCTTCAAGAAATCAGATATTCTTTGAAACTGTAAGTGTTCATGAAAGTGAATCTGTTTCAACTGGTTTTGCCTGTCTCCACAATCAATTTGAGTGTGAAAGAGCAGAACCCCTTCTTTGCCAGTTAAGAAACAGACCCAAGCTTTCTGGCTCTCAGCATCTTCCCCAAGCTGCCAGACTACACTTACTGCAGTTCCTAGTACTCCTTCAGAAGCCAGGAAGATCTTTGTCTGCTCCAAATGGCTGGTCAAGCTGTGGTTAGCTCAGCATCCTGGCAACCTAGATTCCTCTTTCAATTTTGATTTAATACATTATTCACCAGCTCCCATTTCTCTAACTTGTGTAATGCTGTTACTCAAAAAGTGCCTGAGTACATTTCGGCAGGATGAATTGGACCTCAGAAGAGAAGGAGAGTGGGATTCATGTACACTTAGCACTGAGTCTTTCAGTAGCCCTGTCTAGAGGGATAGCTGAAGACCAGCTGAAGACAGAGTGTATTTTTTCAGTAGTTTTTTAAAACACAAATGAAGAGTCAATTACATGAGTGGCTTTGCAATCAGCCTTTGTATATTCCCATTTAAATTCCAAGGTACAGAAAGAGCTATTGAGATGCATATTGAGAAATGCAACTAAAAATTAAGCAAAAGAGAATAGAAAAAACTCGTACAATTATTTTTCCCTCTTTGGAGGAGATATTATTGAATGTAGTAAAGTGCATGAGCATCTTTGTTCTCAGAGCAGTGAGGACAAAAACAAACAAACAAAAAAGGTTTTAATTTTTTGCTCTTCTGATAGTCCCTGGCTTAGATTCACTTTAGTCTGTGTTGTGACCTTTGTATGGCTTGGGTTGTTTTTTTTCCACACCTGAGAGAAGGCTCCTGTATGTCTTTGTGGTGTACAAGATCAAGGAGCATCCTCTTCCTACACTTCCATTGCTAATTCTACAGAAGATACAATCAAGTCCTGATGAGATAGTTTAGATAGAACTGTTGTTCACTGAACAAATGCAGTTTTATCTGTAGAAATATCTAACAGGAATATAGTTTGGTAATTTTTTCAATGGGAGAACTATGAGATTATTATTTTAATAATATTTTTACTATTTTTATAGAGATATTTCCATTACATAAATATTAAAAAAATAAAGATAAAATTAGCATTATGCATGCAGGGTTGTAATTTTTTTCTATTTTATCATGTTGTGTATATTTAACTTTTTTAGGAAATTTTGGCTTTTTCTTCATAGTCAAATTTGGGAGTTTTTTGGAGGGTTTGGGGTTTTTTTTAAATGTTGGTATTTTTTATGAAAGGAAAATGTTGACTCGTGCCCATCTTTCTAAACTAATTAGTAAAATGTGGAAGCAGAATAAGAGGAATGGATGAGCATTTTTATTTGTGAATGAGTTGTAAATGTTCCCAAACACAATAAAACTTATTTTTAAAATGTAGATAAAACCACAATAGCATTGTTTGGATCCTAGCTTTGCTCTCTGTGTGCTTGTAAATAACTAAGACTACAGCTGTAGTTGAAAAGTATTTTCTTTCCAGCAGAGGGACTGTTAGAGCKAAATGTGAATGTGTTGACTGAATTATCTCCATGAAAATAGAGCTGATCAGATTGAAAAATAACCATAAAGGTAACTGAATTAAAACATTTAGAGAGTATATTAGGTACCTGGAAGGTTTATGTCCTTAGCAAATATAGCAAATAAGGTAACAACAATGAGGACATTCAGAGATTGCCTTGTGCTATTACGGGAGAAAAAGGTAAGCTCTGTGATTTTTTCTGAGGATATTGCCATGATAATGCCAAGGGGTCAGCACTTTGCGTTATAAACTGATTGCCACATACACTGTAAAATGAGCATAGTTATACAAGTGATATTGCAGTGGTTCACTTTATTTTTAAGTGAGCATATTTTTTTACACAAACATGATCATTAAATAACAACAGCATGACTGGTTCAGGAAGATCTGAGCACATAAGCCAATAGAACAATGCAGCCTGCTTTATTCAGAAGCATGGTCAGTGGGTCAAAGGAGGAGATTGTCCCCTTCTACTCTGCTCTTGTGAGACCCTGCCTGGAGTACTGTGTATAGTTCTGGTGCCCCCACATAACAAGGACATGGAACTGTTGGAGCAAGTCCAGAAGAGGACTTAAGCACCTCAACTGTTCAGCTTGGAGAAGAGAAACTTGTACGGAGACCTCATAGCAACCTTCCAATAGTTGAAGGGGTGGTACAGGGAAGCTAGAGAAGGACACTTTGTCAGGAACTGTAGTGATAGGACAAGAATTAATGGGTACAAACTGAACAAGGGGAAATTTAGGCTGGGTATTAGAAAGAAATTCTTCACTGTGAGGGTGGTGAGACACTGGAACAAGTTGCCCAGAGATGTGGGTGTCCCATTCCAGGCAGTGTTCAAAGCCAGTTTGGACAAGGCCCTGGACAACCTGGTGTAGCGGGATGTGTCCCTGCCCATGGCAGGGAGGTTGGAACTAGATGACCTTTAAGGTCCCTTCCAACCCTTAACATTCTTTAATCCTATGATTTCATTATTTAATTCAGTAGGTGCTCCTGAAAGACAGTGTTGTGTCTTTCCTCTTTTCTTCCTTTTTTGGAATATCTTCCTTCTTGGAATATCTTGCTTCTTGGTGGTCTCTCAAGCAGAAGCAGTCTCTGCATTCAGAAAGGATAATGATAGTAAAGCGCTTTTCCTTCCCTTCATACTTCTAGGAAATTGCATTCTCTTTTACGTCATCATGAATACAGACCTTTCAGTGCTCAGCAGAGTGAAATTAGTTAAAAAAAAGGTGTACACATTTTCACTGAGATCATGGAAGCTAGGATTTCTCATTCATATATCTAGATATTATCTTCACATGATTCGTTATGAGAAGGCCTTTCCTCCTACTTAGAGTGATGTAAAATCACTGCATACAATGGAAGAAATGTGGGGATCTTATTGAATCATTATGACTACATCTTTTCATACTAGAGCCTGCTGAGATAAATTCTCACGTGTTTGATGTCTSTAGACAGTAGGTATCCAAGGCCTTTGGATTTATTCAGACCACTTAGGAACCTGCTGAAAATAGAAAAGGGAAAAAAGAAAAGGACACTTTTATTCTCCCAGGCAGAGAAAAGAGCATTTCTTTGTATTGTTGCTCGATCAAGAATACAGCATCCAGCTGAGCCTAATCAAATAGAGAGAAATACGTGGCAGTGTTTGTGTGCAGAATACACACACACACTCCAAGACACCGTATGAGGCATAATGCCTGCTGTCAGACTTTCTCCCCTCTGTAGCATATTATTTTTTATAACCCATTTTATCCCATACAGATTTTGTTAGTGATTTTTTAATTTATTTTTTAAAAACTCAATGCATCTACTGATGTTTTAGAGATCCATTAAAGAGTCAAGTCTTTCTTCCTATCTCAGAGATGAAGCACCAGGATGACAGTCAGAAGACAGTTATTTCTTTCCCTATCTCTGATGTTGATTGAGTGTGTTACCTTGAAGGATTTGATTTCTCTCTCTGAGACTCAGTTTCTAACATCAAAATCTGAATAAATACCAAAACTGCAACATGGGTATTGGTAGATATTTATGTGAGATATTGAAAAGAACACAAAAACACTAGTAGGTTATAAGACTGCCTCCTGCAGTTTGCAGTAATGTGCAATGCTCAGTGACAGGAGATGGCTAGGCCTGTTTTGAAGGAGATGGAAATCTGGTTTTAATACTCTACTGTTGTTTTTCTTTGATTCTATGAATTCACACACTCCATGTTTGAATTCCTGTAGGTTTTTAGCATCAAAAATAGTCTGTAATGAAGATACACTGAATGAAGAAACTGTTTATATGCTATTGTCTTCTCTTGTTGGATGTCATTTAGTTTTTATAATATTCATTTCCCATGCATTTACTTTATGACATACATGAGTTTCTATATCTTTATATAACCACTTCACTTGCCTCTTATCTGGGCTGGAAAGCTGTACTTTATTAGTAGTTCCTTCTATGGTTTGATACTTCTGAACATTTTTTGTCACACACTTTGTTATGAGAAAGGGGGATTTCTTTGAACCCTTTATTTGGATCAGTCTATCAACACAGCCAAGGAAGACAAGACCCTTGTGCCCAACCAGCGTGTCAACACTGTCTTATGTGGACCCCACTGAACAGCCCACTATATTGGAGTGTTGTTCAACTAATTTACTGCACCAAAACCACCTGCACTTTTGTTTGGAATATTGTCAGTTTTGTCAACTATGTTATCTGCTGCCAGTTGCTGCTAGTGCCCTTAAAGGACTCACATTAAGCAGTTTATGGAATAACACTCTTTATTAACAAACACACTGATAATACAAGAGTGTGATGGGCTGTTCAGAGATTGTTTGTGCTCCTATCATCAATAAAAGCTAGCTTGAGGTAATCATTCAGTGCACATAGGATAAAGTTCTTACCCAATACGTGTCCCGATGGGTGAGAAGACAGGTTCAGGTTGTTGAGCAATCCTAGAAATTACGATGGAGTCTTCTTTGACCTTCCTCTCCACATAAGCTGTATTTATATTAATATCTTTCAGGGAGGGGAAAAGGTAAACTTACAGTTGATGTCAGTTCATATTTAGGTGGAGTTTGAGTGACTTTAGTCATTAGCATATTTAGGTATCTGAAAAGTAAATATGCATTCTTGAGTTAATGAAGCAAAGTTAAGTTTTTGATTACCATTTAAATCATTCTTTGACTTAGTTCTCATTAGCTGCATTTTTTTATATGGAGCATAACCACAATACCTCTGTGTTGCTCAATCCTTTGCTTCACATCTGCAGTGTTCCTGTTCCTTAGGTGTGCAGAGAGTTTGTCCCTGGTGAACTATAGCCGACACATACACTCCTTGCTGACCTTTGTTTTTTGGTTTTTCTCCCAATACACTTTCAAACCTATTTTAGTTCTGCTATAATGTTTTCACTAGTAAGAATTATACAAAATATTCAGGTGTATATATACCATGTATTTCTACAAAAAAAGGGCATAATGAAGTTTTCTATTTTGTTTGCCATTTTTTTCATAGTAATTCATAGAATTACATTTGTTTTCTTGACTGCTCTTGCAGCAGATCAAACATCTTGATCTGATGTTTCCGTGGAGCTGTATGTTATGACCCAGATATCTCATTTCTCAGTAATGATTGTCACCTGTCAACCCATCACTGTATACACAAAGATTTGTCATTGTTTTTACTAATCCTGTTCAAGTTCCAGATGTGTCTGATCCATAATCTCTGTCAAGATCCCAAGATTCTTCTATGCCCAGTGACTCTGCTAATTCCAATGTGGATTTTATGGTATCCATTATCCTCCTCTGACATCTCTTGGAGCTATTCCACTCTGTATAAACAATCCACTGAGGGAAGGATTTAAATATTCAAGGCAGCTCCTCTGTGTTACCTTGGGAATAGCTAATTATTTGTACAAAAGGAAACAATCCCAAAGGAAACAAGACAGATTGAAAGGATGCTAAATTTCATAGAATTCCTCTATATTCAGGAGAAAGACATTTGTGGAAAGGTGCCCCAAAGTTTTCTTCACTGGCTATTAAGGACACTTAGCTTTTTGTATGAACACCCACTTGACTCAGCTCAGTGAATAGAGCATTCAACCAAGCATTTATGGAGRTAACCTAAGGATTCCAACAAGCGCATCCATCATTTGAAGTAAATTCCCTAGTTAATGGGAATTAGTAGTTCCGTAGTTTTATGGAAAATCTTTTTCTGATTTGGACAATACACTCTTTACTGAATCCAAGAAACTTTTCTTCATAAAAGTTATGGCTTAATAAGTTAAGAAGCCATACTCACAAAAAAGTGAGTATGGAATAATAAGAAAGTAAGTGAGCATATGAAAAATAACTCCTCTGGAGTTAAAACAGAAATAAATAAAATATCATAACTATGAAAAGTAAAAGGATTAAGAAAAAACAAGCTTTAAGTTCTGTCTGAAATTTTAAGATTAGTTGCAGCCACCAATAAGGCAAAATCCATCTTAAATCTGAATTTTGTGTATTCATTTCTGTGTTTTCACTGGAGTCACTATGAAGCCTTTGTAATAAATTCAGCCCTATCCCTCAGCATTGGGCACCTCCATGGGTCCCAGGCTGGAATGTTGGCCCCAGGCTGGGATGTTGGCCTGCAGGCAGTTGTGGCTGAGCCGGAGCATGAGGCACATGGGTGCACAACAGCAAGAGCTGGAGCTGGAGCTCTAGCAGGACCAAGGTGAGACCCTCAGCAGAAAGCACCTTCCCAGCCAGTGTTCAGCCCCATGGCTCTTGGAAGCGTCTCTTGGGTGACCACTGGGTCCCTCTCAGCTCCACTGGCTCTTAATTGATCCAGAGCCTTATCAGCTGAATCTCCAGGAGCCCCTGTGGATGCTCCCATGGCCCTTTCAATATCTTCTACTCCAAAACTTCCTAAGTAGATACCACAGACAACTGTCATTGCACTTGATATGGACTGTAATATATGCAAAATATTCTGAGATTATCCACAGGGTGAAGCTCATTAAGCATCATGGACAAGGACCAGCTAATTTTTAAGTAGTCATTGGGCATTGACAGGGTTTAGGCATTTAAAACTGTGCAAACTGAAGCATATCTTGACAGCCTCATAAACAGAACCTCAGGTGTGAAGGAAATGCTAATGTTGAAAATGTAAAGGTTGAAAAATTTTAGATTGTTTGGAATGAAGCAGAAGGTTAGACAGAAAAGGAATAGTGTTATAACTGAGAAATTAAGTACTTGAATTCTACTTTAGTCATTTGCAGTATCTCGTTCATCTCCCGGACCACAGTTCTTTGGATACTGATGAAAAAGATGAGCTACAGTTAACCTTAGAGATAACATCCTATCCGTGAGATCTGTCTCTTTCTACAATACTATTTACACATTTTGTGTAGCTTCTGAATAAACCCCCAGATTAATGCTGGGAACGTCCACTTGGCTACAGCCTCCTTTTGGGTAGTTGTAGAGAACCATAACAGCTTTTGTGCGATTCTGTGTGATTGTCAATGTGCATGAATGCTTTGAAAACAAATATGATTGTATTTATGTAACAGCAGTATGCCTCTGTACCCCTGAATCGGGCCCTCTTTTTCTTTCTGAGACCAGTTCTCAAGAGCTTTTCTTTTTAACACTGGCTTTCCTTCAAGAAACCCAAACCCTGAGCTTTCCAACCTAATTAGGTTGTATGTGAACATGCATAGCTTCCTAATTGGTGTTTCTCTCTCACGTCTCTATTAATTGTAGGATTCAGGATGTGTCAGTTTTGCTCAGTYCAAATGTTATCAGAACTCGTGACCAGTCCATACTAGTTGCAGCTAGCAAGTTTCAGCTTGAAAATACAAAAGCTCAATTCCAGGTATTCACCCAAATACACACACATACACCAAATTATCTGCTGCCTGTTAGCATTGACAGTTTAAGCTATTTTTATCMCCTACAACAGATTTAGACAGCTGCTTCTATACTAATCATGCCAGACTGCCTTTGAAGGCAGTAGAGAGGAAAAGACATTTTTAGGGTATCTCATCTACTTTGAAAGTGCCATTTGAAGATGTCATGGACTGAGCCATGGAAATGCCAGTTGTCTTCATCTGTAAAGTAAAGGAAACACTGGGGGCTGACCTACAGCAATCTTGATCAGGTGACTTCTACTTTTCACAGCTGATTACAATGTAAAGATGTAAATGTTTTTCTGCCTAGTTTGGAAAGTCAAAGGGTTGGGGTTTGAACAGGTCTGATCAAGTCTAAACACAGTGCAGCATTGTAGGTGCCAAGAGAATGCTGAGGTAAAAAGGGGATTTCCTAGGTGCCTCAGGCTTCTTTACAATCAGTAATTGTAAACAATCAACAAAAGATTGTTCKGGATCTCAGTTTTACTTCTGAACATGTAAGAGCCTTACTTAATTCCTCTTGGTCCTTTAACTGCTTTTTGGAACTGGCTTGCCTGTTGTTTTTGTGTTTGGTTTTCATTTTTCTCTGATGTTGTGTTTCTAGTACATTATTAGGAAAAAATTGACAACAGAATTAAACCAAGGAAATCCTCACCTATTCTATCCTTTTTAATTAGGTCCTGGACTTAAGATGTTGTATTCATGAATAACTATTTTAAGTTTGAGATTTTTTTCTTCTAAACTTTCACACTGATACAGACAACAAATAATCTGTTTTATGTTTTAAGTACACAATGCAACATAGTGAACTGCAGAGTTAAAAAAAAATCCTTTTAGAGCAATAGGCTTATTCAAATAATGATGTCTATGCCTTTGGTAGGTATTTTTATGTATAAAGAGATAAGGAAACATGCTCCAGTACAGGTATTTTGTTATTCCTTTTGACATTCATGTCCATTAAAGCAGCTTATAATCAGACTGAACTTTTCTTTTGGCTTTAGGGAATGGCATATCTACATTTTATTTTCCTGTTCATCTTTGGCAAATACTCAAATGTCTATTTATTTAAAATTCAAGGTGCATTTACTAATTAGTGCCAGAGGAACTGTAATCTTAATAGGTCATAATAGGTCATATATGTCATACCGKTTTATATGCACCTAGGAATACATTAAAATGAGATTAATGGGGGGGGGTTATATGTCAGTTTTCATAACAGGTAAACTTGTTTAAACCTATGACTTAAAAATTAGAATATGTCACATGAAAGCCCTATGTGAGCCCAAAAGTCCAAGGGCTTGAGGTGCCAAATAGCAGTCCCAAGGGAATATCCTAGTATTCTATTTTCTTTGGCATATGTAGTAAATCAA
Organism: Amblyornis subalaris; assembly: GCA_018881555.1. Classification (NCBI taxonomy): domain Eukaryota; kingdom Metazoa; phylum Chordata; class Aves; order Passeriformes; family Ptilonorhynchidae; genus Amblyornis; species Amblyornis subalaris. Next base: position 124,818 of record JACAXG010000073.1, read on the forward strand.
TTTCAGTATATTTAAACAGGTATTTTGTATCTGATATTTTATTCTCTGAATATCTTTTGGATGGCATAACTTTTGAATGTTGGAAACTAGAAAAAACAGACTAAGAATGATAAACTGCTCTTTGTTCTAAYTGCTATAAAAATATCACTTGGGAAGGAGAAATGAGAAAACACAGTGTTACGCAATTTTTGTACTGTAGAAATCTAGTAATCTGCACACGTTACTGGCATAAGATGCAGTCTCTCCATCTTTGCAAATATTTGAGTTCATTTACTGGAAACAGTGGAAAAGTCTATCTTTTACTTCAGCACTGATGGGGCAAAATATGTACTCCAAGTCAGGTGAAGGCGATCACAGGAAATGACAGTACTATCTCCCCAAAGACTCTATTTCACATGCTTAATGCCTTTTCAAGTTTGGGAGATGAGAAATTTGTGAATTTGGGAACAGATGCTCCTGTGACATGTGCCAAGGTTATGGATTCAGCTTTCTTCTTCCCTGCTCTTTTTTTTTTTTTTAAGTGAATGGCTCCCATTCCAAGGAAGGGAAGCCATAGCATTTCCTGTGGGTAGCAGGGAGTTCCTGAGAAGTGAGCATATCAGAACTGTAGTTTTTCCAGACTTTATAGTCTAAAGACAGATTTTATGTGCCTTCACTTTGTGAAGGTGACCTCTGTCAAATTGTCCTGGCACCACCTCAAAGATACAGCTGTTCAAAGAAAAGACCTAYGCATGTGTTTTAACATGGGTAACACTACATTCCTCTGGGTTTTATTGTTGAAGTACTTATCATGTTGGCTGAAATGTTTTAGAATTGTACTCTGACTCTAGATCTGTAGACCATTAGTGTGAGCATTAAAAAACTCTGCACACCAGAGACAACTTATGGTGCCATTTTGCAGAATCTTAGAAGCCATGTTAGGTCATCTAGAAAATATTTCTTCCAAAGCAGGAATTCTTCTCCCAGTAAGGTTTCCAACTCTAACTGTACTCTACATCCACTCCTGTTTTAAATGTTTCAAAAGACAGTTTCTACTTGCATCCTGATCTCTGTCACATTCTTACCTTAACATGATACAGCAGTGTGCAGTGAAGAGAAATCCCACAGGCAGTTAAAAGAAAGTGTTCTTTCATGGGAGACAATAAAGGAATTTTTTCCTAATCCACTATTGGGTACTACTGAAAAGTTTTCAAATTTTCAAATGTAGTTTTTAAAGGAAAAAAWTTTAAAGGAAGATTTTTATGTTTATTTTTAAGAAGTGTATTTAATAAAAACTTTGCATGAATCTGGAGATAATGGATTTTTGTCTGTTCATGCTAATAATTCCTTACAGAAAGCACCTAACCCCCCCAGAATTACTTCTTGTACTAGATAAATAATGACATTCTCAAAGATTAAAAACCTAGATAATCTACTCTATTATCCAATGGAAAAGTCATCAAAGGGAAAATGAAGAGGAATGGACAGCAAAAGGCAAAAATTCTAGAAATAAAAAGATGGAAATGCATCTAGTGAAGCTTTTGAATCTTTTTGGCTTGCAGTTTTAAAAAATCAAAACCCTTTGGAAATAAGCTACCGATAGCTATTTCACTACCCCATACTTCAGCACAGAAATAGGTGCAGACTGCTTATTACACTAAAGTAGACTACTGCTGCCCTGGGATGTTCAGCATTCCTGAACTAAAACTCTACACAATTTCTTTCTTTTCACTCTAACTCTGCAATGTAGATTTGTTGATTAGATGCTTATACTCACTATGTACCTATATAACAAATAAATTAGTTTAGAAATTCAAACACTCTTATTACCCTTTAGCCAATATTAAACTAAATTATGTCCCCAGCTATGCCAGTGTAACTGGCTTCAGCTCAGCACAAGTGGTCAAAATTGTGCTTGAGCAAATGAAAATAGATTTTGGCTCAATCACTTCAAAGCAATGAGAATGATAAAATTAACACCATTTTTAGAACTAACTAAAATTTCTTTTGCATGCTGCTAATGTAATTTACCTACCACAACAGCTACAATCTACCAGTGCTTCAATGGTTGTCTTCTGATTTTTAAATTTACAACACTGATCTGAATCTATACTTCCAGTCCTTCCTGAAAACTGTGTTGCAAACCTATAGCTGGAATTTCACCCATTTTTATACCTGTTCCTGGAAATGACAATGAATGGCTTAAATTCTTTTATTCTTTATATTAATGTTAGATATTTGAAATCAGGTCCAATGACACCTTTAGAATACTTTGCCCTGATTTAACTTTATGCTGTATCATCATAGCTATTTTTTCCCTACTAAGTTTCAGTTTGAGTTACTGTTCTTATATTAATACCATTTCTTTTAGGTTTTGTTCCTTTTACCAGTGTGGAGGCTGGTGGGCCTGGTAACAGAAGTACCACGAGGGTTCCCTGGAGGGAGGAATCCTAAGTACATCTCTAGGTTAGGGAGACAGAAGAGGCCTCTCCCAGAATGCTTTGTTTCCTTATGTTAATGCATCCCAGTTCTGTTTCCCCGGTTGGCCYATTGGCCTYCCCGCCCCTTTTCACCCTATATGTCCCCATTCCAGAAGGTTCTCCCCTCCCAATTCCCCCATTGGCCCTTGCTCCCTTGCCACTCCCCCAGTCTTTCCCATTGGCTCCCACACCCTAGCCCCACCTATGTACTGCCTCTGTATCCTCAGACTATTGGCCCTGATGCTCTCTCTCCACCCCTACCAACCCCATATATAACCCTGGACCCTCCCATGCTCCCTGCCTTCGTCCCTGGGAACGTTCATGTGGCTGGAATAAACTTCTCTCGTGGAACCCCATACAGAAACCCTTCCTGCCTCTTCGCCGTCGATCCAGCTTGTAAGAGAAGCTGTCTAGTGTATGTGTGTTTGTGTGAGTGTGTTTGCCCTGCYGAGCTGCTTCCAGCTGGAGACGCTTCCGGAAGGTTGTGGCACCCCACCATCCAGCGCGCCGCGACATACCAGAGCAAGGCAATATTTTGCAGTTATTGGCCAAAAGTTTGTTAATCATTTGGAACTAGTCTATGGACAAATATGCTGACAGACTACACTAGTCTATCAAGAACAGACTAGCAGATATTCTCTGACATGCTGGGCTGATGAGTTGGCTTCATGAGATTGCTGTTGGCTCAGGAAGACAGCCATAAAACAGGAATTTTCCTCATTTCCTCTACAACTTCAAGGTTAATTATTGGGAGCATTTCCATTACCTCACAAGCAAACATTTGCTGTTGGGATAACAAATCTTCTTTGAATTATACCCCAGTGGTCCTTTTTGCCCAGAAACTTTAAAGACATTACTCTTGGTCATACGTATGATTTCCTGATATGGTTTATGATACAGATTGGCTAAATATTGATTTTGTAAATACTTTTAAAATGCTAATCTTTATCTGCAGAGTTCTATATGCTCAGGGATCAAGTTGGATTAAGTGTCTTATATTTATGAAATATATTAAACACATATACAGTAAATAATAGTAAAATACTTCAATTCTCTCCATTTTTCTATTAGATTAGAGATGGAAAAACCTCCTACAACAATCATTAATCAGTCTATTTTTAATTTATATCTCATGCAGAATACAGTGGCAAACATGATTATATTGTTTATAAGTCTGCTGCTGTGGCTGCTTGCTAAACAGAGCATAAAATTAGAACTTATATTTCTTGTTTTAAAATTGCTTTATAGAAAGATTTTTATTACTATTTATTGCACTGAGGTAACTATTTTCAGAGATAGAAATCAYCATTATCTTTATTTAATGTATTACATTCAGCAAGTTCCTTGTAGAAGACCTACACAGAGACCTTGGACCCCTTTGACTGCTGTCAGACTACATCTTCTACAGACATTAACCAGCTAGCTCAAATTATTTTAGTATGGCCATGTCTTTCATTCTGAGATGTTCTCATCAAATACTGCTGAATGCCTAATTCAAATGGTTTAGATTTGTTTGCAATAAAAAGAACTACACTGCTCCTCTGATCAACACTTTGAACAAATCACTGAGAGACCTGCCAGAAATACTTGACCTTGTAAGTCATGTGTGGACAATTAAATTATTCAACTTATTCACATCAGATGAATTAGTAAAGACCATTATTGTCACATGTACTTTAGAATTATATGTGTATGGTCTTTAACTGCATGTGGTATTTCCTTCTACAAAGACATAATCCTTGAATCCCCCTTCCCTCTTTTTTTGTCTGTCTCCCCCTGGCAATTTCATGAAGCTTTGATTAGTCCCTCTTTCTCTGGAAATTTTCCTTTTCCCCATAAGGAAAGGAATTTTAGATAAGACTACAGTAAAAGAGAGTAAGAAGACATAAACATAAGGATAATGAATAAAACTCACATTATATGTTCACAGGTCCTCCAAACCACCATATGTTCAATAATCAGTTTCCCTAAAGAGGACTGTCTAATTGACTATCCTTTACTTTAAAACAAAAATATTTGACCCCCTTATGAAATTAAAGTTATCGTTCATTAGTAACAATATCAATATTTTACTATATTTATTACATTTTATTAATTTATTTAGATTTCAGAATTTTCTTCTATGGCAGTAAGTGACATGGATTCCTCTTTACTGTGATRAAGAGAACTGCTTAAGTCATTACATATATTTGCCTTTCATTTTACCACCCTATTTTTGCATGTGAATAATTCTTTTTGTATACTTTTGTTACTAATATTGTTGCTGTTACCGTTTGTTTTCTTATCTCATTGCTTTTTCCAGGAAATTGTTCTTATCTCAGCCCATGATCTTCACCTTTTGTGCATCCAATTCTCAGCTCCGTCCTGCCACAGCAGGAAAGGAGCAGGGGGAAGGGGAAGTGAGACACAGCGGCTTGTGTTTTGGGCGAGTCTTGGTGGGGGCACTGAATTGGGGAGTACAATTCCTAAACCATGACACTTAACTCTACTGGTATAGAATGGGCTATTGAAAACTGTGCAGACCCATATTACAGATTACATTTAATTTTTTTCCCACAATCTCCTTATAATGGAGGTTTCACAAAATATGGAGCAAGACCTCAGTGAGGAAATTATAGAGATAAATTCACACAGCAATTTAGCTGTACTTATTTTGTGTCACAATGTTTTCTACCTTCCTTCTTTCCTCCACCCTCCTTTCCTCAAAAAAAGTCCAGAATAAGGATGTTTTCTTGCAGCTTGAAAAGAGACAAAAATGATAGTGGTAGTGTTATCTCCTAGATTCTTGATTTTCCAGGTCTCCAACATGACTGTATGGATGCTGACTTTTTGGGTTGTGCCAAAATGATTTGAGCTGATTTAAACATTGAGATGTTAGGATTTCTTGACATGGATAATTCTGATGGAAAAAAATTTTCTTCATTTTGGCATAACTACAAGAATAACAGCCTCTGTCAGCAAGGCATGGTTGAACAGCTGTCAACGTGTTGAGGAGAGTAATCTTTTCTTTCAACTCAACAGCAGCCAAGACAGCTTGTCAGAGTGTACCTTAAAACAATAGACAATTTCTGAATTTAAAAATCCCAGACAACTGAAAGTAGAAGTAATTAACTTCATTCTGGAGGAATCATCTTTTGTTATCACTAAATATTCTTTAAATTCAGATAATGGAATATTGCCTTAAGATTTTCAGAACATGAAGATTAAATTAAGTACTACTAAGATTACCATGCTCTTTCTAGTAATAAACAAAGAGATAAGAAGCATGGCAATGGTAGATTCCCTCAGTCAAATACTCTGGCCCTGGTAGTGACCAATATTGAACATCTAGCAAGAGAGCATAACAGATAAGCTTGCAGCAACAACTTCCTAGCTTCTAGCAATCCATGATTCAGAGACAAAGTGTTACATTTATCTCTGTGTTTAGCCTTCAGTGGAATTCTGTTCTACTAATATGCATAACTCCTTTCTGAGTCCATTTGTGCTTTTGGCATTCATCAATACCCCAAGGCAAAGAGTTCCACACCTTAAATACATACCTACTTTTATATGAGTCTGCAGCAAAAAGTTTCCTTTGATGAATTAATCACTGAGAAGAATTGTGAATAATCACTGTATATTCACTTCTTCTTATTGACTGTGATTTTTGTGCCATTATCATTTGATTCTATGATTCATCTCTTTTTCAAAGTAAAGAATGTTAAATAATTTCTCCAATACATAAATTAATCTACAGCAGTGATAAGGCTTTTATCACTTTCCCCATGCCTTTTTCTATTTGTACCAAATATTTCAGTGGGAAGAAGGAGAACTACACAAAGCATTTAAGATGCAGATATTCTAGGGATTTATACGGTATCATGTTTTCTGCTTTATGCCCTACTTTATCAGTAATAATTCCTGATCTTATCTCTAGGTTTTCTTATGAACATTGTTCAATTTTTCATTAAACAATCAAAAATTACTCAAAGAAAACCCTTCTGAACTGCAGTGTTTCTATTTAGAGTGCATCACAAAGTGACATATTTAGGATTGCTTTGTGTCTTACTTTGATATTTTTTCCCCATGTGCACTATTTACGTTTCAACAACAACTTTATTTCCCACTCTTGCAATATTGTGAGATCAGTTACAATTAAATCTTTGTGCCAACTCTTTATGGTCAGTCTTTATCTTCAGACATCTGGATATTTTTATGCCATTGTTATTCACAGCTTCACTGATTATACTCTACTCACATTATTTATAAATATAGTGAACATCAAAAATGTCATAGAAGAGTATGGTGAGATTTATTCCCTGTATTTGTCAATTGCTAAATGTTATTCTAGATTTATGTTATCTTTTTTAATCTACTCATGGCAATTACCCAACAAGTTTTAATTCCTAGGAGTTTATGGTATGATTAACATTAAATTAAATTGAAGGGTATAATTCATAGATTAAGAAACAGAAATTCAGAGACATACATGAGAGAAGTGTGAGATTATCCATTACAGTCAATGAAGAGCAAATCCTACAGTCTGAAAAAACTTTTCTCTTTATCCTAAACTAGAAATTTATGTGTGGTTCCACAATATTGGGATCATCTTTGTTTGCAACATCATTGTGTCCTTCAAAGAAATATAGGAAATTTGAGGRAAAAAAAAGTTCTTTTTATATAACCCATCTTGAATCTTCCTTATTATAAAGTATTTTTAATGAGATTTATTCATCTTTCAGCTTCTTTTATTCTTTATTATGCTTTGTACTAATTTCCCTGATACAGAAGGCTGGTCTATAGTTTTCCAGTCCTGTAAAAAAAAATATTATATTTACCACATTTCATTCTACTGAAATTAATTTGATTAAGTGATAGGTTATGGCATTAGTAATTTGACAATTTTTTTTTTTAGTTTTTCTGGGCAGTGGATGAATAATTGCCAATTTTTTATAATTCATCTTACCATTTCTATCTAAAATATCTTCTAATGATATGTTAGTCTGCAAGAATTTCTTTAATTTTCCTCATTAAAAGAAAATTTCCAGGACAAATCTCGCATAGCTCCTATGCAGTGAACACCATTGCAAATAAAGCTTTTATTTCTCCTATTCTCATCTTATCTTTTTTCATCTCTCTTGAACATTCCTATTACAACTTTCTCGTCTATTGACCTAACAGAATTTTCGGCAGTCTTCCTGTTAAATTAATACTTTTCATGTATTTAGCAAGCTGTTTTTCAAAACATTTCTTCGTCTGCCTTTTTATCATTTTATATTACCATCTGTATGAGCCACCAATGAGCCCAGAAGGCCAATGGCATCCTTGCTTGTATGAGAACTAGTGTGGCAAGCAGAGCCAGGGCAGTGATTGTCCCCCTGTACTTGGCACTGGTGAGGTCACACCTTGAGTGCTGTGTTCAGTTCTGACCCTTCACTACAAGAAGGACATTGAGGTGCTGGAGCATGTCCAGAGAAGGGCAATGGAGCTGTTGGAGGGGCTGGAGCACAAGTCTTGTAAAGAGCAGCTGAGGGAGGTTGCAGTTGAGGTTGCTTCGCCTGGAGAAAAGGAGGCTCGGGAGACCTTATCACTCTTTACAACTACCTGAAAGGAGGCTGTAACAAGGTGGAGTTGGTCTTTGAAAGAGAGTTTTTTATGGCCATAAACAAGAAGACAGAATAAACAGGAATTTGTCAGAGCTATGAAAACTTACTCTGACTTGTGATCTGTCTGAGATTTCCATTTTTTATTTCTCATTTCTCTAACACATAGGAAAACTAAGTAAAAAGAGAAGCTTCTCTCCAAGACCAGAAGGAGGTACAAGTCTGCATTTTCTGATCCACAAGTAATCATATATTAAATGAATCCACATGATTGGTTCACATGAGGGCTAAGAACTGGCTCAGGGTACAATGAAGAGCAAACAAATAAAGAACATCACACATCATTAAGAAGTGTTGGTTACGTTAACAGCAGCCTTTGCAGATGAAGAAGTAAATTGAAGATACACCCCATGCCAGCATAACCTGATGGGAGAAATCAGGCAGTATAAAGAAGGGACTAAGACAATGAGAAGAAAACACTCCAGCAAATGGAACTGCATTTATTATCATGATTCACTGTCAGATGAACTCTTCAGTGAGGTCGCATCAAGATCTTAACAATTTGAAAAATATATATGGTACCTCAGAAAGCCCAGAATCTTGCTAATATCCATCCTAACATTCATGTGATAATTTTCAAAGCAAATAGGTTTAGGTATACCAACTTTCTAATTGTTGTAAAATAATTTTAAAGTCTTTATATTCAAGTGCAATCAGTGAGTTCAGATTTTTTTTTTTTCCCTAAAACATTCAACTGCTGGTCTGTATGAACATGCTTCTGGAAAGGAGGCCAAGGCACAAAGATCAGTGAATGGGTGGTGTTATTGTAGGCTATTCTGTAGTTCTATGYGTTACATAATAGAAGTGTCATGTGTATTTCCTTGTAAGGAACAAAGGTGAATTATTTTCTTCTCTTTTGCATGATAAACACTGATTTAGGAGTGTTGTTCGGGCTGTTCAAAAAGGCAGCAGACAGGAATTTAGCATGCTTATTACAAGCCAGGATGTGAATTTTGAATAAGCAGAAGATACCTGTTAAATAACCTTTTGGCTAATTATCAATTTACACTATGAGAAAAAAAATAAATGAAAAAGTCTGTAACACATCTAAGCCCTGAATAAGCAGACAAATGAAAACCGGAGCTTTGTTCTTAAATTCATTGTAACGTCTTACTTAAATGCACCTTTTCTATAATAATGTGTTGCATTCAATCTTCCTTGCAATATCAGTTCTGATTGCTACACTAAAAAGGAAATAGGCAAAATAATGCAGGTTAGTGGTAATGACTAGCCATACGAAGAATTTAAAATCTTTTATAAATAAGTGTTCAAAAGAAAATACAGTCAAAAGATTCCCATTTGGGTTCTTTTTATGAGCATTTTAATACTTCTCCTCTTCTCCCAGGTCACTTAGTGATCACACCCATGGAATCCAGGCTGATATATAAAATAGGTATAGAGATCCATATTTTCTTGGCCAGCTGTTGTGAGACATCAATCCTGCCTCTATTGTCCCTGTAATATCTACTCTCAGAACAATTGTCAGGAAACATGACTTTCCCACAGAAACTCAATTTTAGCAAAGCAAAAGATGTCTCCAGTCTATGAAATAAAGGCAAAATTCAACTCATTGCAGTTAACAAATACTACATGCAAGTTCTACATGATCCTCTCTCTGAATAGGCCAATTAAATCTCAGGATTAAATTAAAATATACCTACAGATTCATGAAGTTCTCATTTTATATTACTGCTATATGAAAGTGAATGCAGCTCTAACAGTTTTTATGTGGTTGTTTCCTAGATTTCTCCTGAATATCTTAAAATATTTCTAAGAAAAAAACCAAGGTTGAATTCTGGGTTGTTTTATTTGTGTACTTTGTAATAGTAAACAACCAAATCAAACAAGACAGCAAACAGATAATAATAATTATAGATAGATAATAGGTAATATCAGATAGTAATAGAAAGCAGAAATATTTAATCTGGATTAGGTGTCAGTTAAAATCAGACCTCTACTCTGCTGATGTAGGTCCTTCATTCTATATATCAAAAACTGTCTGGTGCAAAAAACATTTGGGTTTATTTTTTCAGGTTTATTTTTTTCAGAAAATCAGAATATTTACCTAAAAATCATTTTGGCAGTCTGTACAGAGAATACACTGTGAAGATAGGAGCTTCATCAAGTTATTTTTCTTCAGTTGTTCAGAACACATTCTATATCTTTTAATATAAACTATTCTGCAGATAATTCAGACACCATGACTCCTTTTCCCTGTTTTGCCCACATGAAGACTGTTTCCTTTTTTTTTTTTGTTCCCTTTTTGTATTACGTTTTGTGTCTTTCATCTGCAGGGCATTTTACATAATGTATTTTTGTCACTTCTGATAGCTGAGCTGACAAGAACAAATCTTATGTTTGGTTTTTTGTGTCCAGTACCTCGGTGAATCTCTTCTATTAGGTGGTAGATCCTGCTCCTGGGTGACAAGAAACCTTACGTTATTTTTCCTTTGTTATTACACTGCATACTAATTCACTCTTATATTCATTCCTAGCTACTTTCTTGGCAAAATCTCTCATCCTAAGTTTCTTGTCAGAAACAACAGACTGGCCTAAGGCTTTTGGTAAACGACAGCAAATTGTGCTCTCTATCATAATGGCTTGAAAAGGTATTTGTAAACAATTGGATTTTCTTGTGTGGCGTGTAACTGGATACAACAACACCATTTTTCTATCTGAAGCATGATTCTGGCTCAATCTTTCACAAGAAAAAAGAATCAACACTAGACTAGAGCAAATGCAAAAGCACAGTTAGTGGAACTTTCATCTTATCATCTTAAAGAGTCTGTACTCTCATGACTTTATAAACCCAGCTTTACATCAAATTTATTAAACGGTAAAGGTACTGTAACAATAGTAAACTAGGGTCAGAATTTTTTAGCTGCTGTGTTTATTTTCAAGACAAATGTACTGAAAGAGTCTCAAGTATAATTAGGTGACTATTATCGATCTATCAAATACTCTTTTAATAGATTTTTTTATATTTTAATATTTTTTCTAACTAATTCTCTCAAAATATTATTTTGAAGTAAGGCAAACCATTATGTATCTGCTGCATAYGCAGATAAATGACAACAATTTTTAATCTGTAAATCAAGAAAACCAGCTTATTCCAGATGCCTTTCTGGTAGTCCATTAATTCCAGAGCCTTGATACTCAGTTTTAGAGAACACTGGACTGTGACTTCTTTCACTAAGCTCCCCTTTTCTTTTTCCTTCCCTCCATGTGGTTTTATACAGTATACCAGCTTGAGCAATAGATAATGCAATGCTTTTGCAATTTCCAAAACTGCTGTCAAAAGAGGGAATTATTAACTATTCTTTTTTCAAAGTCCTAGAGGTTTCAAGTAGTTGTACASTTGCATGTGGAAGATGATGTTCTTCTATGATTGAAGTCTTAGGAGAACTAAACAGCAAATTTAAAATCACACATGAATTGCTGAAATCAATATTATGCAAAGGAAGCAATCTTTGCTGAGCATGGATAGCAAACTGATTTGATTTGCCATGTTGTGGCTGGTTTTGATTTTTGCAGGGTTTTTTTTCTCACCTTTTCATTCAATTGCCATTCTATAACCTCCTCTGATTATGAAAGGTTTTTTCACATTCTTATCAAAGATGTAGCACTTCAACCATGCAATGAAGGTGTGAAAGTGTGAATTTCAATAAAATAAGACTGCTAAATGCTAATGATAAACTGTTTGCATGATTTCAGGCATATCAAGTTTAATAAAAGTTTCATTAGAGTTAAACAAAGTGATCAGATCTAGGGAAATGGTCGTGCAACAAAATTAATTCTGTGCACTCAAAACACCAAAGCAGGTTCTGAATTACACTTGAAAGGAATTAAGTCAAGTAAATAGTCTAACAAAGAAAAATCAAAAATACTGGCAGAATACCTTTTCTTTCCTGGAATTTATAAAAAGAATTGACTTCATTGGTCTTATCAGGCTTCAAACCTGGACTCTCAAAATAGATTTTCATTTAAGGGCTATTTGGGGTGTTGGGTAAGTTTCAGGTGGGTTTTCGTTTCAACCTTTTTGGTTGGTTGATTTGTTTTTTTCTCCACAACTTCTTTTCTGTGCAGATTTTGAAGAAGCTGGAAAGAAGAACAAAACATATACAAGTAAGGTTTATTGTCCGCCTGGGTATGGCATTTGATTTTGTAGATGTCAGCAGGCTCTCTAGGACATAAATTCATCAGCTTGATGATGCTATCCATTCTATGTTTTGTGTCAGTTAGTGTATTATCTACTTTCAAACCAGGCATGATTTCATCTGTCTCAGTTTTGAGACAAATTTAGGAGAGAGACTCTTTGGACTGAGTCTTTCTCTTCAAAAAAGGGTTCCAAAAACCCCCTTTGCACCAATATGGAATAAATAACAATGGACAAAAGTGGAAAAAAAAAAAATTAAACAGTTTATTAACAAACAGAATACCCGCCCACCAGGCAAGGGAAAAAAAAAGGTAATACCTGTTAAGCACTAAACTGTTGGAACCCACTTCCCCCCACACACACAGAAACAAAACCCCCCCAAAAAAGGGTCCAGTGTGTGAAGGCAGTGTAGCAGGAATACACCTTTCCCAACACGTAGTCCAAAGATGGCAGCCTTCCACGTGGAGGGGCAGCAGACCCCCCGCCCCCACGGAGCAGTTCTGTAGCAGAGAAAAAATTCCAGTGGCTACCTGGTGTTGACCTTTTTCCCTCTGAGGGCAGTCACAGCAGGCAAAAACAGCTGGGCTGGAGCCTTCTGGTGTGCCCTCTCTCCCCAGCTTGGCTTCCTCGGGCTTGGGACTGGCTGCAGAGCTGCGCCACTCTCCACGATCCCTCTTCCACCAGTTTCGAAGCAGCAACCTGTTCAATCCAGTTCCCAGCAGTCAAAGAAAAATGCTGCTCCGGCTTCTTCAATCGAGGGAAAAAGGAAAAGTGTTCTGTCTGGGCCGAAACCCAAGTCACCCAAGCAGAGAAACCACGTGGCTCAGCACTGTGGAAGAAAAAACCATGYGGTAGCGCACGGCTCGGCGAGGGACCTCTGTGGTCCCARCTCTCCGGCAGCAGCCGCCGCGGCAGAGCACAGCAGGGCACAGCARGTCAGACAGACCATCCAATAGCTCCAGTCTCGACCCTCTCCCGACACAGATGGCACCTTTCCCGATCCCAGAACTGGAAGAAGAGGGCAGGACTTCCTACCTCTTGATCCGGAAGAGACGGAGCATCTTCCCAGCCTCCCTTGACCCGGAAGAGTGCATTTGACATCCCGGTCCCCCACACCAGAAGAGAGCGAGCACSATTTCGGTCCCCTCAAACCCAGAGGGATCTTGGCTGGGGTCATGTGATACTCCCAAGCCGGGAGAGGGGGAAAAAGGGTGTGCAGAACGAGAAAACAATAACAATTCTTTGGGCATAAGCAGGGGATAATGGAATAAATTATCATAATAAATCACTCCAGGACATCATCAGTACTACTCATTGAGAAGTATGCTTTTCTCCACAGAAACTGTGTTACTTTGGAATATATTTTATATTCTTTATGTATTTACATATTTTTTATTTACAAGACTGCTTAGATGTTTCTACCACAAATCTTTTGTAAGGATCTGAACTACAGACTACCCACAGTTCTACTTATAGCTTCTTGTTCTCTTTTTCTTATACACAAGGTGAATTTACTCTGTGAATTATGTAGTGTAGCAGACAAAGCTGAAAGAACTGCCCTTCTCATTGCATCGAGCTGAAATGCATTATGAAATCCAGATTAAGAATTTTCAGTTCTCCACTCATCTGAATTGTTGGCCAGTTCCTTTCAAATAATCAAATACACCTCTTGGGTCTCAGAGCACCAAAGAAWAAATGCTGCCGGAGTATAGGGCTGTTTTTAACAGCACTAAACATTCTTCTTTTGTAAAGTCTGATTCACTGATCYAGATTTTATATTCTTGAAGTGGTTTAATTTTAATGCAAATTAACACTAAGTTGCATTTTCTAAATACCTTTTTTTTTTCTTTTTAATGTAATTAGTATAAAAGCAGTACAGCTTCCTATGCCTCTGAAACATGGTTAACTAATGCCAGGACCTAGCAAAAGTAGACTCCAGTGGAGCCTTGATGGCACTCAGACTGATTATCAACATCTCTGATTGAACACCAGTGTTTTCTAATTAGAATGATTTTCATTGATACTCTCTACATTTTGAGCATTATAATGTATGTCATTATTCTCCAAATCTTCTGTGTCATTAGCATTTCCTTTTTTGCTGAAACTATCTTTTTTATACTAGGCAAGAAGAATTCTTGTAGAAATTCTTTACCAAAACCATATTGTTTAATGAGTACAATTTCCATTTGCTTGTAAAAAAATGTGTGTAAAGAGCTTTTTCTGTTGGTCTGACTAGCAGGTACATTATTCTTACGCCAGTGATCAAATAGAAGTTGGATCTCATGAAAACAGAATAAAGATCAAACCAGAAACACATCGGGGAAACAAGACATACCATATGATGTCTCTGTGAAGGCTCTACACACTTACCTATGAATATTTTTGGTCCTTAAGGATTAATTCTTTGGGAGGATTTACACAAATAAATCTAAATAATAAATACAGATGGTTGATCCACCTCTGTACGGATACCTGAGACATCTATGTGTATGCTAGTTCTCTGGTCAACCTTTTTAAGTAGTGAAGAGAACCAGAAACCTCTAGAGCATGAGCAACCTCCTCTTCCAATAGATGTTGTCCGAAGTGTTTATTTTACTCTTGGCTGAATATTAAATTCAGGATTGGTTAGTTCAAATCTGGAGTTACATATGGAAATCTAAGATTAAATGGGATGAATTCATTCAAAGTCAGCAGAAAAGGTTTTCAGAGTTTATTTGGTTGGCTTTTTTTTCTGTGTGCATGTTGTAAATATCCTCTCTGAATACTTTGGAAAAAAYCTTCCACTGACAATCAAATCTTTTTCTTCATTACAACATAGACTCACAAAGGTGCTCAGGACAAATTTATAATGGTTAAATTTTAATGAACTAATTACTCTTACAATCCTTTCCTCTTTGGAAATGTAGTTTCTAGATCATTACTTGACAGATAATTACACAATACCACTTTTCTAGTATTCTGAGATGTAACTTAACAAGCTTGCTTGAAGAAATCACCAAAACTGTTTTGAAGAATTTTATTAGTACTGCAACTTTCTTGCAAAAATATCAATTCCAATACATTTTTGTTACAGGATACGTAGCTTAAAAGTAGTTTCGTTATTTAAAATTTCATTCTTCAGTTCAAAATAGCTTTTCACTTTTAAAAATAAAGATAGTAGCAATCACAAAGAGTAATGTATTCATGAATGTATTCATATTTGGCATTATCCTAATTCTTTAATTTGGAATAAAATTTTATATTTCTTTCTTAATCTCAGCTAAGTCAAAATGCCATTTTATGCAAAAACTTGGCATTTGAAAGTGAATTTACCATTCAGTATGCAAATTCCTTCCCTACTATATCAATCATGAGGAACATTTGATAGTTCTTTGTAAACAAAGCAGTATACTCTCAGTCATCAAAGGCTTTACCTCAGATAAATACTGCTTGAGTAACATGAAAAAGAATGCAGTATCCACATAGATATTCTTCACACACACACGAATTACACAGTTCTTCCATAAATATGTGGTGATTCCAGGTTGGAACACTTAATGGTCTTCCTTTGTAAACACTTTGTAAAAGAGAAAACAGAAGTCCTCATGCCTAAAATAGAAATTGGAGATGTTGAGGTCATATTCTTTACCTATCTAAGACAGTTTTAATATTCTAGATTTGATTGCTGAAGCGGGGTGATAAACACTCAAAAGTATTTTTTACACTGAGTATCCAGTATTTGACATCTAAATTAAAGTAATTAGATTGTCTGCAAATGTGTCTAAAATTCGATTCAAAGTAATTCCACATAGGGAAGTCTCAAAACTCAGTAACCACCACACTTCCATCCACTTACTCTGTGTTCWCTGAAGACAGACCGGCTTCCCACTGCCCGTCATTTGCTCAGAAATTAATATATTTACTTTTAATATTTTATTAAAAGCCCAGTAAAAGCTTTACATTTTTCATACTGAATATATTGTGTATTTGACTTGTCAAGAAATCAAATCTTTAGAGAAAAACTCTGTACAGTAGGAAAATACAGACAGATGAATATACGAAGTGCAGCCTGCAGATTTTGCTCTGGTTGAACCTCTTTTCTGGTCAGACTACTGAGCAGGATCATGTTTTTTCTTGGCTATGTTGTGTACCTTTATGTCACTGACTGGTGAAGCACAGAGGGAGACCACATTGCCTTTGCCTACACAAAAAGTGTTTGCTATGTGTGCTCTCCTTACAAACCGCTATCAGCTGGCAGCTGGTGCTGGCTTTCTTTGCAAGGAGAGCACACATAGCTGATAACTATGAACAACAAGGAAATAATATTTACTGAAGAAATTCCTTGCATTTTCTAATTGCTGATCTTCCAAAATGCTAAAGGAATCATATGTCTTTTTATATTACAATATTTTCACTTTTACTTTTGGGTCTGAAAGAATTAAAGTATAAGCAAAGGAATAAATATTATTTCTGAATTCATAATTATTTATAATTTTTTAGAAGCATGACAGGAGTATAATATCTTTCACAATTTCCTAAATTTTAGTTGAGGTTCAAGTTCAATTTTGGTCGTAATGACTTTTTTTCTCATTTAAATTATTCTGGAAGGACTTACATGATAGTAACTTGCTCTCATTCCTTTCTCCTTGATTGTCTGTAAAATGAAGGTTGATTACTGTAGATCGAGCAATTTTTTTTGAAGAGAAATGATACAGGAAGAATTATTATGACAAAAAAATTTGTGCTTAAGGAAAAATTCTGTAGTACATGCTGATCCTGTCTGAAGAAGATGAGACAATCTTTCTGATGGAATTATTGCTTTATCTTCCTATAAAAATTTCATAAAAGTGTGGTATATTGATTCCAAAAGATAAAATGTGAAACCAAACACTGACAAAAGCAAATGGATGTATAAACAGGAACTTTTATCATGCTCTTTTTTTCTATAGTTTGTTCATATGATAAGAATATGTTTGTTCATTCTCCCCAGATCCTTTTCCTTAACTACTTCTTCAGTTTCCATCAGTTTGTTTGATCATTTGTAGTAATACCTACTACTTCAACACTCATTGAAAAGGAAAATTATGTCTGAAAGTTTTAAAACTATGGACTCAGAAGAAACTAAATTTCTTACAAACGTGGTGAGAGAAAAACTCTATACAACGAAAATTTTAATATGAAATAATGTAGCCACTCTCTTCATTGAGCCCTCTTCATTCACTACACCAAATAAACTATTGTCCTTTTTTTTGGGCCAATAAAGAAATCACTAGAAAGACCATGAAATGAATGCTACTGTAAACATTTTACACTTTCATGAGGATCAAGTAAATGGAAATAAGCTTGTTTTTGGAGAGACAAGAAAACAGTGCATCGACCTACATCACAGAGAAATCATATGACAGTTTTGCAGGCAACTCCAAAGCTGCTGCACTGTTTCCTTGGGGATATGCCAAGGAACCAAATGCTAAAAGCTGGAAAGGATTTGTGCAGCTTAACATATGGCCTTTATCATGGCCAATAAAGGCTTCTGGGTGTTCTCAGGTGCTGCCCTTTCTTAAAAAAAAAGGGAGGACTGGAAGGGAATCATGACAAACAAAGAATGGTTTATTTCATTATGACCTAAGGGTATTCAAAAATAACTCTGAAGGTGACCTCTAACGACCCAGTGGTAATGATCTGCAAGATCTGCACTCAGATACTCTTGATTCACTTGAGAAAAAGCAAAACTATTTCTGCTTRTATGCAACATTCAAGGTGTATTGTAATTTATCAAGGAAGTATTATATAGTTGTTCACTCCAAGACCAAATTTATCAGCCTGTTTTTGTCATAGACATTTTACTAAACCATTTTGTTCTAAAGTACTTGTGACATATCTTGTATTTAAAGGAATTATCAGTTAGTTCTGCATAAAAGAGTCCTRCAAATTGTTTTTCTTAGTTCTGTAGTTCAGTGTTACCCCTTCCATTTTAGGTACCAAGTATCCCTTTTCAGCTATACACTGAAAACATGAAGAACTTCCAAAAGCACTCTTCTCAAATATGTTCTACTTTTCAGCTCTTAGTCATTAATTGTATAGCAAATCAAGATTATGTTTAATTAAAGAACTCGGAGAAAATATAATGGGAATGTTTAGAAATAAATGAAAATTAATGTAAAATGTTTCTGCCGCTGACATTTCTTTATAAGATCTTAGGTGGGCAGAAATAGAGGACTACTATTTGTTCCAATTTATTCTCAATCCTTTATGTCTTCCACAAACTTATTTACCCTGCCTAGTTCAGAAGATACTGTGCATCAAGTAGCAAGGGAAAAACAGCAAGGTAGATTTACTGCATCATTTTACCTTCTGTCCTCTGCTTCTTTTTTCTTCTTTGCCTGTGCTTTCTCAAGGGAAAAAAAAACCTACCAAAAAAAATCAAGGGAAATTATTATGTTTCTCATTCAGCATTATTGGAAACAAATGTCTGTAGTTGTCTGACTGCACTTTTGGTAATTTTAAAAGTACTTGAAAATTTTTTTATTTTTCCCAACATCATCTRTAAATTCACACTTTGCTGGGCCATGGCTTTTGCTTAACATGCAAGGACAATGAACTGAACAACTTCACCTATCTGTGTCAATGGGTTTTAAATAATCTATTATGTTAGGCCTGGACATACAGGCTTTGAAAGGTGATTATTCTAGGGTATCTGTTTTCAACTAAAACAGTGATATTTAGTTAATTTAAACTTCTTTGGAAGTAAACACTTTCTTCTCAGAGGACTGTGGAGATGCTGTGTTAAACATGTAGTAGCCTTGCGTGATGAAGTATTGAGCTGCAATATATAACCCTTATGTGAAAGAATACTAAAGAGTTCTTAAACTTCATTTTGACAAGAACAAAAAGGAGAATTAAACATACAATGAAATGTGATTTATCTTCAAACAAGCAAACAATACATATGCACTACAAAGAAAATATTTTTCTATGTAGTGTTTAAAATGTCCTGAAAAAAATACAGCCAATTTACTGGCAGCTACAGTGCATGAGAACAGCAATAAATCAACTTCTCTACTGTACATCAATTTATATTTAGTAGTAACTGCTAACTCACTATGGATTTTATAGACACTTTTATGATATATTCACACTGCAACAACAAAACTGTGCTGTTCCTCTACACAATATCTAAGGAAGAAATGAAAGTGATTAATTGGCCCCATGGCAGTAGACATCACTAATTTATATCTTAGATACCCCATGTGAATCTATTTTATTTTATTTTTCCTGTGGTTGTATTAATCAGTGGAAGAGAGCAAGGAGCAGGATAAAGTGATAAAAAGAGAGTTCTGTTTAATGCTTAAATATTTTGCCTTAACTCTACTATAATGAATGTTCATTATATGTTAAATATTTTATATATGTTTAAATAGTGAAGAAATTAATTTAAACATCTTATGAGTCCATATTTATGCCTGTAGCAGGATGCTGTGCCTCGAATGCAGTAAATTTGCATTTGCACCCCCTATCTGCAAAGCTCTTGGGGATGAACTCAGATGTGGTGTCATGCTGCTTTAGGTGTTGAGTTATGCTGAAACCAGGCTGACTCATCAACCCCACAGTTAACCATCCAGATTGTGAGGYGAAGGTGTGGCAAATATGGTAAAGTATCCTTATCTAAAAATCCTAAACTGACACAGCTGACCTGGAGACATATATTTGACAGTCAATCACTTTATACTATAGAAGTCCAGTTCCGCTTTCCAACAGCAGATTCTTCTAACATATCCCTTCTTGGAGTGTGTGCAGAAATTCCTCCCTTGCATGCCCCTCAAGTTTCTCCTCAAGGCTGAGTGAAAGAGAGTTGCCCATGGTCACTGGTGTGAGTGAGTAACATCAAGCTCTACTTAATAACTGTGGGGGTTTTTTGCTAGCTTTTATATAATTGCTTTGATACAGTACACTATGCTATACTGTGATATATTAGTAGTTTTAGCTTCTATACTGTGTAGTAAACAATTCTGATTAATATCTTTTTGTCCAATCATTTATCAAAATAAACCATCCATTTTTATATAAATATATCTGGTTTGCCATCCTTAATCATGCAGGACAAAGCTGCACAAAGGTTCAGCCACTGAATCCAGCTGCACCAAGGCTCCTCTCTGAGGAGGAATTTAGAAAGCAACGGGGTTGTTTCTGGACCTTGTGTGAGTCGATGGGAGGGCTTCTCTAATAAACTTTACCTGAAGCTCCCACTCCACCCATGACAATGCCTTATTCCACGTGCCCTTGAATTTCAGTTCTTATGCTCTTTCCAGATATGCTGTATGCTATTCAAACAATTTTTTCTGATTTATATAGTGGGAAGCTCAGTGAACAATTACATTTTAATTTTTTACCTATATGTTTTCTTACCCAAGAGTAAGATGTTCTGAAAAATTTTCAAGTCTAGTCTTTTCTTTCCTGGTTTATACTTCACCTCACCTCAGAGAATATTTCTTATACTTCAGTGTAGAGTTAATTAGATATAGTCTTACGTTGAAGCAAGAAAATTACTTGCATGTCTGCATGCAGGTTTCAGTTGCAGACATCAAGGAGATTCAAAGCACAAATCTGTTAATTTGTCAGCATTCTAATTCTCAGGAACGATGACATTAGTCATAATTGTCAACACTTAAAAAAATGTTATGTATTCCCCGACTGTGTTTGATACATAGTAAAGATCATAACAAAGACCTATAATTCTTGAAAACAAAAGGAAGAATATAGAAGAAAAGCATGGCAGAGAGCTAAGAAAAATTTTGCTGTTTGCCATAGAAGTACA
Organism: Amblyornis subalaris; assembly: GCA_018881555.1. Taxonomy (NCBI): domain Eukaryota; kingdom Metazoa; phylum Chordata; class Aves; order Passeriformes; family Ptilonorhynchidae; genus Amblyornis; species Amblyornis subalaris. Next base: position 145,866 of record JACAXG010000073.1, read on the forward strand.
ACAGTTACTAGGTTCACTAAGTAATTATAAATTTATCTTCAGAGCAAAAATTATTCTGTTATATAAAAGGGAGTGTTAGAAACACCACAGAGTAAAATGTCAGGGATGAAATATTGTGAAGTTCAGAAGAAAAGCATGAAGATATTTAAGTACCTCACTCCCATTGATTTCCAATAATGCCTAATACTTTTTGAATCTGGTTGGTCCCAGATCTTTAGCTGCAACTGAAGTATGCTCATTTTGTGCAGCTTTGCCGTATCCATGTTTGCATTTTACCATTCTTAAGTGCTTAAGGAAGGATGATTTGAGCATAATTTAGAGAAATTGCAATCCTRATTTCTAATATGTGTGCATGTCCTAACACTTAAGGTACTTATTTGATACTTCCTGAGGATGTAGCAATAAGGCAATAGCCTTTTGTGCCTGGGACCTACTTATTCACTAATGGTCCTGGAAATTATGTACTGGAAAGCTACCCTTACAGCTCTACTTTGCTATAGGAATTTCCCATACAAAAGCATTTCTCAGAAAAGCAGTTAATCTAACTTCCCAGCTTCATTCTAATGTAACACTGATGCAAACAACTGATGACCCAAGGATACAGCCGTTTTAAAAATCTGTAATATTTATGAACTAGGAAAYTGAAAAGATAATTTTAACTTCTCTGAATCAGTGACATGCATTACTTGTTTCTGAGGTGGAGTGCTCTATATATTCTGGTAAAAAGAACATTATGGATGGTAACACCTCTGCTCTTTTTATAGTGATATCAGTTTGAAATTTCATATTAAAATGTCTTTAATATTCACTGCTTATTTTACATCAAATGGAGAAAAATGCACTTAACTGCATAATAAATAAATTAAAATATGCAAATAGAGCTGAAACATTAACAGAGTAAAAACAGAAGAGAGTTTTGATAGGAAACTCTCTATCTCAAAAAGCAGTATCAAATCATAAATTTACCATTCAGTCAGTAGCTTATACCAAAGGCCTGATGTGTTGGCGATTCCTATCACGGACCCTGCCCGGCGCAAGTAAATCCATACATGGACAACGTTGTGCATGAACAAAATCRACTTTACTGAGAGAACATGCAGTTTATGTAACCTTCTTTCGATCACCCTTATATGGCAATCTTTTGGTCAGCCAGCCAATCACACACCTTCAGTCCTTATATGGCTTATAGATCAGTCTCGTTCCTTATATGGTATTCTTTTGGTCACCCGACCAATGACAGATCTTCAGACCTTATATGGTAATCTTTTAGGGGCCCGTGGTCCCACATTTCCCCTTTTCTGTTCAACCATCATTATTTGCTTCATTGATCCATCAATCAGTCTCCGCACATATTGAACCAAACAAGGCAAACCTATCATTATAATTAACACCACCCCCAGAACATACATTCCCACTTCAATAACATTCTTAACCCAGCCAAAAATTTACCAGCCTCCAAAAAGGCTGTAGAGAGACATAAATGTCAAAAAGGCCATAAYTATTTTAAACCATGTAAAAATTTCAAAAGGGGCGCATGGGTCCCCTGTCCTCTCTCCAATGCTCCTTCCACACATAATGGTATGGGGAGAACCCATGTTTCCACCCACACACTAAAGTTAACACGATACAGATTCCTCTTCGCCGCCGTCACAGAGGGTCTGGTCRGGTCCGGTGACAGGGGTCACAGACATCTTGGTCTCAGCGTCAGAGTCATCGTTTGATGTAGATGAGGAGATGCGCTCCTGCACTGGGCGGACGTATCGTGCAGGTACCCACTTAGGACCTGTATCTGTGGAAACACAAGCATAACCTTTTCCCCACATTATAAGAGGGAAGGGTCGCAGAATCTTACCAGATTCTAGATCTTTTACTAAGWCAGGCACTTGGGGATCTTGCGCCATAGCATCACTGCTAAAATGGCGTTAATATTGGTGGGAGTTTGTGATCAGAGTAACAATTTAAAAAATTAAAAACATACAGAGCTTTAGATAACCTCTCTTGGGGTGTGAGGCCCTGTGTTCCCCCTTTCTGTTGCTCAAGTAAATGTTTCAGCGCATTATGTGCCCGCTCAATAAGATCTTGTCCCATTGGAGAATAGGGGATGCCTGTGGAGTGTACAAAGCTTTTTACAGTCTTCCGTGGGGTTATCTGGTTTACTTCCCTGTCCAGTCAGAGTTAAAATTTGGCCAGGGCCTCACCTTGAGTGGAAAGGTTTTTCTAAAATTCTTACAAGCAAACTTCTATTAATCTCAATTGGTAAAACGTCCTTAAAATGATACATGTAGCAACACAACAGTATAATCAATGGTACCATGGACAATTGCAAACAACCAAAGGAATGCATATGCCTAACATYAAATAATACCTTACGGATAAATTCCTTTATAAAAACTCTACATATTAACGTTATAATATAAACGACATATTCAGAATTATTGATCATATTAACCGTTTCTGCAGGTAGAAATACATTACACTTACACAGGTAACTTACTGAAAATACAAATTTAGGCTTAGCAATAACAAAAAATGGTTCTCTTACTAGGTAAAACTTGTTTTCAAATAATAATAGTTTGCATTTACAAAGACACCAACGTTGGGACAAAGCAAGTACCTCTCAAGAGTTCAAAATAAGACAGAAGTCCTCTTAACTGTAAAATGGCATGTGAACATAGTGATCTCTCTTAATTCCACAGGTTTCTGAGCGAAAACTGTTCTTTCTTTTCCTTTGGGTGGGATAATTTGTCTGTAACTCAGACTTGTTAGTTAAAACGGTATTTGAAAGAAACATGAATTTTACAGAATAAAGTACTGGACGGGTTTCCCAGCTTTCCCACAGGGGTACATGTCCACGTCTCCCCCCTGCCACGCCCGCCCATTCTTGCTGTTGCTTCACTGCGGTGCCCCGCGGGGCACACACACAGTCATCTCGGGGCCAGTCGCCCCGCCGCGCTGCGCCTGCTTTGGTGGCGCAGCCGCCACCCAGCCGCGAAGGCAGAGTCCTCCCCCCTGCCCCAGCTGCAGACTTGGTCGTCCCTGCTGCCCGCCGCTTTCCACAGCCACGTACCACAGAGCCAAAAGAGATGGGAGCTCTGGATGCAGCAGGAGTGGCGCAGTTCGGTCTGCACACGGTCCGCCGGCTCTCAACATGGTGGCTGTGTGGGGTGGCCCGCACGCACCCGCCACAAAATGGTGGCCACACCTCCCCGCGGCCAGAGCGACTCCAACCCATGGTATAAGCACCCAAAATCACATGAGAATGCCTCCGCCCGTGGGCAGCATCAGCAACAACAAGGGTCCAGGACACGGGAGTCCTGGCTGCAGCGGGAGCGGTGGAGCGGCGCGGCTGGGGCGGCCCACCAGGTCTCAAAATGGCAGCCGCGCCCTCCCCCCCCCCCGCCGCACTCCCGGGGGTTGCTGCAAACCGTCCATAGCTTGGAGCGTGCTAAGCCCTCTCCACTCTGACATACAGAGAGTGAACTGTACACACGTTAGCTTAACTCGCGCAACCTGTGCAAGGTCTTGCCATGCTAAACCATACGAGCTTACTGCAGTTCTCAAAAAGCTATCAGCAAAAGGGGCACCCACGCTGCTGTCTAAAGCAAGACAATGCAGCCTCTCCCCGACACTACAAGGCAAATTCTCCCATTCAGGCTGCCGGCCAGGCTGGCAAACGGCCGAAAAAGCATTTTCTCTGTGGCAGCCTGCCTTCCCGCCGTTGCCCACTGAATCGGGGGACAAAAGACCACGTTTTCCCCCAGGGTCAAACAGATGGGGTGTGCAGGGGCTGTCTTTTCCCATAGTCCTGACAAACTTACAATTAAAGTTGTTTAGTTGGGGTGCAGAGGGCTTCGGCATGGCAGGAGCTGTGGCACAGTCCTTCTCCCGATCTCCGGATCGCGCATGCACTGTGAATGCCTCAAATTTTGTTCCCCACGGAAACAAAAGATCTGCACAGCTTGGTCCCACAAAGAGTCTCTTTGATTTTTCAAAATCTGTTCCACAGTCCCAATTCGGTTACATGTTTCTATCATCTCAATTGAAGTAGGATTAGAATTTTGCATAGATTTCAGGAGTCTGTTACAGTCTGGGTTAGCATTTTCCACTGCAAGTTTTAAAAGCAAAATATTTCGAGCTTCAAGAGTCTCTAAGATGGCTCTTGTGGGAGCATTTCAGCAGCCAGCTTGTCCCCTTCAGTTGCTCGGTCCCATAGCTTAACCCTTACCTCATTCCACAGTTCAGTGGTTAAAACAGTACTTTCAGTCAGTGTTGGAATGTTTGACTCAGTCCACTGAAATAAAACCTTAAGGGCATGAGCAGACACCGATTTGCAGTAATTGGGTCATAAGTTCAAAAACATGTCCCCTTTGAGTGGACATTCCTGGTCTTATCTCTATCTTGGGCAGGGCACACTGGACCCCCCAGTCCCCCGCGGCCGCTCACGTTCAGTCCTGCTGAAGGGCTTGTGGACGTCCTTTCCCGCTTCCTTTCAGCAGCGCTTTCAGTGCCACGGGGCTCGCCAACCGGCTGTGCAGTTAGGCAGTTATTCTCCTCACAGAGGGCACCATTTGTCGGCGATTCCTACCACGGACTCTGCCCAGCGCAGGTAATCAACCTTACTGAGAGAACATGCGGTTTATGTAACCTTCTTTTGACCACCTGTTTCATTCCTTATATGGTATTCTTTTGGTCACCCAACCAATGACAGATCTTCAGACCTTATGCGGTAATCTTTTAGTCACTCAACCAATCACAGATCTTCAGACCTTATATGGTAATCTTTTAGGGGCCCGTGGTCCCACACTGATGAAGAGACCTTACTGTTCTAATGCTCTCAGTTCTCAGTGTTCTACTAATAAAGAATGGATTAACTAGGAAGTGAGCAGAAACACTTAAGCAGATTATTATATGACTTATTAAGAAAAGGTTTATTTCTTCTCTTGAAAACAATAATTAATCAGTAGTTATTCTGTGAAACACTGCRGAATGACACAATCCATTTACAGCATCATGATCATGCAGTAAACTGATATACGCTGTAATTAAAGAAAATTTAAAGAAATATACGGTATTGAAATATGTACTTAATGGTAACGTTTCCCTTTCCTGGATAAATTCAAAGTAAGAAAAATCGTATTCAAAGAGGTGCCTGTAAAGAGGAAAGCCTAAAATAAAAACAACACAAAAATATATGAGAGGACACTAGGGCTGGGAGAAGTGTTGAAGATCCAAATGACTATGTAGGAGCAGAAGAGACAACAAACCTTGGTAGCAATGATTGGAACAATTACATAGTTACTGCCAGAACAGCTTCTGCAGCTACCTAGGAACGATAGTTTCTGCTATCTCTTGCAAAATTGAACACAGTCATTTTATTCATTTATGTTTATTACCTATTTTTTTCAGTTTTAAATCCTAGTCATCATGCCAAAGGGTGGGAAAGAGGATTGGGCTGAGAGGCATGAGAGTTGCAGTCGTGTGCAAGCACAAGAACAGGAAGGAAGGGAGGAGGGGCGTATCCTCAGAAAGACCTCCGCTAGTTTGGGCATACTAAGTTGTATAACCTCTTTCATCAAATATGGAGCAGGCTCCCTTTTAAAAAACAGCCTGTTTTCTGGACACTATTATTCCTATTATAATTTTGGTGGAGACTAAATTTGGTATTGTTTTGTTGTTTGGGGTCTTTTTGCAATTGTTTTTGTAAAAGCATGACTTTTCTCAATCAAAGGAAGAAAAACAAGATTCTGGGCATTATTTTTGCCTTTTGACTAGTTAGAGTTAAACAGCATTTAAACCAGAGATGTGAAACACTAGCCATCCCTAAAGTATAATTATACATATTTAGAAACATTAATCCCTGAATGGTTAGAATTTAAATAACTTTAAAAGTAAAACAGCACTTCAAAATAAAATATTAACTCTATTAAAAAAAGAAAAAATTCCTTTATTAGAACAATCATTGGAGTGTAATATTTCTTAATAAAATTTTAAGAGCGCTAGTTTTTTACGAGATGTCTATATTTTGTTAAATAGAGATGGGTTCTTGAGATTGATCCCTAACTGTGCTGTGTTGACACTTACCTCATTAAAATGTGCTATGTCTCTTACACAAGAAAGAACCAGCAGAGATCAAAACATTGAAGAAAACAAGATGCACAGGCTCAATGTCTGGAGACCATCAGGTTTTTGTTGTAATAAACACTGCTACAGCATTTAGTTTCTGTAGAACTTTTATATTTCAAAACCCATATAAATCTTTCAAGTAYGATCTGTGTGTTTTTATGTCCTATGGTTTGTTTTATTTTGACCTTTTAGTTTGAACAAATGTGCATTAAATATGTATCTTGGAAATAYTGAGTTACTTTTTTTTTTATATTTCAGGCCCAGAACACCATGAATTTTGAATAAAGTCAAATTCTTTGCAATTACCAGTAGCCTCATATTTAGTGAAAGTATTGGAACAATAGCTCAGTCAAGTTGCTAGTAATAGGATTTTGGAGACTATTACCCATCACATTTCTTCATTATGCATTACTTTGTATTATGCCAACAAAAGTAAACATTCCCCTTAAAATGTTAAAATTAAGAGAAAAATACATTTTCACAATGTGAAGACTCACCATAAGACGTATAGCAATAGGAACATACATTTATTGCGCATGTGTAASTGTCTAGTGCTGCCTCCTCTAAAATAATCCTCACACTTCCTTGTTTYTTTCAAATCTGCTTTCACAAACTGCTAAAGAATGACACAAGTTTCCAAATAACTGAAAGCACATCCTTGACAACAACTGCTGCTTGGATATAAAAATGTATCTTGTATCTACAAAACAATTATTTGGTGATTATTTTAGCAGAATAAAAGGAAATGTGCTTTCCTTGCTTCATTTAAAGCAAGATGAGAGTTTTGTTGCCAGAGTTKATGAGATGGGCTAAAACATACAGATTGGCTGCAGAGCAGATGAGTTATTTACATCTCCTTAAAGTCAAGGATCATGCATTATTAGGAAGGTACTCTTACAAAATACTATTATTTTATGGTGGAGGTGATACAAGCATCTTAGGATGATATAACAAAACAGCCTTGTGTGTCATTCTGTGATACAGTTTTTTGTTGTGGCTGTACAGTAGGTTCTTCACAAACAATGGAAATACACACAGTGTAGATACCTGAGAAATCTGGCTCTTATTCTGATGTATGGAATTCTGACCTGGTCTTTCCTTAGGAATATTAAAAAATGGTTTGAGCAGAGTATAAAATTATTTTAGACATTATAAATATGGAGTTAGAGGAGTTAAGTCATTTCAGTCTTCTGTATGAGCAGTATTAAAGCCAGACTAGAAGAAAATTTGAAATAAATAAATTAGTCAATGAGCCAAACAAGACAAGTAGTGTGCAGAACCAATAAACACCAAAAATCTCATCAGTATTTTTGTAACRTTTCCTTTTTCCACCGATATACACTTATAGACAGGAAAAAAAAATAAAACAGGTTAGAAATAAATCAGACTTTAAAAAACGGCATTTTAAAATAATTAGTTTATTGTAGAGGTAGTAAATGTGATCACATGTGAGAATGGATGACAGAGGTCCCTACAAAAGCAGTTACAAAAAGTTTATGTTCACACGATTTTTCCTAACAATGTTTGTATTTAGGCTTTTATTCATCTTGTCTAACATCAATTTCCCAACATTTAGGCACTTTAATTTAGTCTCTTGCACTCCTCCATGATTAATGGAGAGAGATAAGTATCTCCAGAGGGTGATCCATTCCATCTGTCTTTGACATTTCTCTGGCTTTTCTCTAACCATGAAGGAGATCTCAATTGAAAATCAGTTTGGTTTTTATGTTGGACTAATTGCTGAGCTTTTAGATTAGATATCTGATTTCCTAAAGGACAGAGTATTTGAATGAATTGCAGGGAGCAAATACTCTAAACTAACATTTTTGTAATTTCTGCTGTTTTTCAACTGATTTTGAAGCATGTTTTAAGACATTGGCTTGGTCAAACCAAAATTATTTATTTTAAGTGTGAGGGTGAACAACATGGAGAAGATTCAGTTTCTGTGAACAATGCCGTAAGTTTGGCGAAGGGTACTGAGACAGGTGGTAACTTCTATCAAGACTACAGAGACAGGTTGTGAAAGATGATAATTTCTCTTCTTTCAGGGACTTTATGGGATAGTTTGCTTTGCACCCAAACTCTGACTCAGATACGTTTTCTCTTCTAGGCCTTGTCTACTTTGGATTTTTGAAGAACTATAAATTTTAATGTGTTTTTCTGGGTGATGGGATATCAAGCGGATACAGCAGATATGGATAGATTTCTGACTTCAAGAGACCTCTTTATTATAGCAGTCTGCTTTGCTAAGAAATTTATGTTTTGTATGTATATTTGATTTGAGTACAATTTTAATATTATAAAGTTCCTCCTTCTGAGTAATTGTCCTGGGTTAACCAAAAAGTGTGTATTCTATCACCACCCACATATTTCCTTGATAAGCTGAGTCATTCACAGTTACACACCTGGTCCCTGAGGCTATGCTCATGTGAGGTGGGGTGGTACTTCCTGTCTCAACTGTGATAACTATTCTGGCCGACAGCAAGCACCACCCATCCTGAGTAGATTATCTCTGTTAGTGGCGCATTACTGAACTGGATAAGCACCAACCAATAGAACATCAGAAACATCTCATTCCATTGTGGAAATCCCCACCCCTGGGGAGACACCAGTAAGGCTGGATAAGCACCAACCAATAGAGCATCGGAAAAATCCCCTTCTATCGTGGAAATCCCCACCACTGGGGGAGACACGAGTAAAACTGGATAAGCACCAACCAACAGAACGCTGGGAACATCCCCTTCCATTGTCAAAATMCCCAGCCCTGGAGGAGACACCGGCTAAGGAAACACCACATAAAAAACAGGCTTGGGGTTTGAGAGAACACAACCACCACTGGACAACCAGAGGACAGGACCAACAACCACTGGATACTCAGCAGACCAGGCCTTTCTACGGGACTACTGCTTTCAACAGCACTGCAACCACTGGACAACCAGAGTTCCAGACCTTCAACGGAACTGCAACCACTGCCAGGTTGTACCATGGCTCTGCCAGTTTAAGCCCATGTTTTCTTTATTACCGCATTTATTATAACCTTTCTATTAAAATTGTGATTCTGACCTAAAATTTCTCTCGAGGTATTTGTGTGGGGTTAATTTCCCCTGCTGGTTCACGTTCAAACCAGCACACTGGTACACTTAAAATAATGTAAAAATTTGACATGAAGAATAAAATTAGAAAATTTGTCTTTCATAGGATTTTCTTTAAATTAAATGAAGATTCAATTATACACTCATTGGATTATTTTTTTGTCTTATTTTATACTGAAGATTTGTTATGGCTAGCATACAGATGCAGGTGTATGAACAGCTGCATATGATTCAAAACATAACAGTATTGTATTTGCAACCATACGCAGAAAAAAAGAAATCACTGACAGGATGGAGCATCCTCCACGGAGAAATGAAAAAAATTTTGGACCAGTAGCAATTGTTAAAATGGCATCATTTATTCACATGCAGCATTTACCCAGAGTTCCCACAGAAAAGTATCTTTCTTTCTTCAAGATTAGAGAAATAATACAATAGGAAATGAATGTCAATTCTTTTAAAAATTGTGTATGTATATTCTAATTGTAACACTGAAATAAGCTCTATCTTTGAGATAGGGTATCATCCATTCAAAATATTATCTGATTCTTCTTATATTTTTATGATACTCTGGATGGCTGATTTTTTCCCTACAAATATGTATCCACTTGTGTATCAGAGTAAAAAGGTGAAAGCTTTTTGTAGAACTACATGAAATATCAAGTGTCTTTTTCAACAAACTTTCTCAGAGATGTTCTAATGGGAAGTGAATTACGATAACTTACAGTGAGCCTCTGACACTGGAACAAACAATAAATATTGAAGGACACACTTCCATTTATGCAGTCCCACATTTAAGGAGATGTGTAAGGTCCAGTATTATTAATTGGAATTATGAATCAGTCAGCAATTCTGTTGTTTATGTAAGAGCATATGCCTTTAATGCAGTTTCAGGATTTTGTTATGCAGGATCTTTACATTCTGAGAAATAACTGGTGGCTGATGGACAGTCTGTAATCATATTAGGTAAGAAAGGTAAAAGAGGCAGAATTTTTCACAAGTCCTGAAAGAGTAAAATATTCATGTGTCCTAAGTGAGTTACAAACCTAATTTACATTTTTAGAAATACTTGAAAGAAACTGTGGGCTCAGATGTGCAATTATGCCACTGTAAATTGACAGATAATCATGTGTCATATGAGCCTGTGTGATGTCTTCCTTTGTGGCTTTCATTAATATACTTGCTTTTGGTCTCCTGTTGGCTGAGATTTTCACTAACAGAAGAAAAGTTGATACAATGGGGTTTCTGAGCCCCAAGTCCCATTGCAATCCTCTCCCCGCCATTTATGTCATATTTGAAAATTGGACCCAGACTCCTGACTTTGTTAGTAACACGTGAAAATGTTGCAGGTTTGTTTGTTTGTTGTGGGTTATTTGTCGGGTTTTTTTACTATGTGCTACACCTTTCCTTCATATACTSTCTACCATGATTTGTTTTTGTTTGGATAAAATGAGATCCAAAAGATGCTGTTATCCATTTTACTTTTTGTCTTCTTTATTTTATTMTTTTCTGTTATTCTCTAATATACCACTTAGAAGTACTTTTCTTTTGTGTGCACATGTAAGAGCACACACAAACCACAGTACAGGCTTACAAATGAATTAAAATACCTGTTAGCCAGACAAAATAATTAAATAAATCCATCTGGGGTACTTTTTCTTCTTGTTTTCCACAGCATTACTCTGATAATGATTTAAAACTACAGACTAACATTTAGTGTAATAATCAATACCAATTGTTTTATTTCATCTTCCTTTAAAAACTAATTTTCATTATAATTTTACATTTCATCTTTCCTGGCCTCCTGTTTCCAAAAAGAGCTTGCAGCTGCTGTGCCTATCCAGCAAGTCATGCTATTGAATGTCTGTGGAGTGCATCAGCACAAAATATAAATTCAAGATTAGGTAAGAAAGCCTCATTTTCTATTCACCCCAGTTTTCAGCACTTTCGGAATGTGTACTAGGGAAATCCCTTTTTATAGCCCAGAGTTTTGTTCAGTTTTGCCATTATTACACAGAGTATGATGATCTGTTCTGTTTACTGAATGTCAGTTCCCTATTCAAGGGCACAGAACATTCAAATTTGTGTTGCAGACCAAACAGAAGTAAGTCAATTAAGAAAGAAAATAGAGGGAAAATCAGTGTAGAAATCTAACCACTATACTCATTTCCCCTAATCGCGCATTTTACACATTCAGAACCTTTGTGGCCACATTTACATAGACCTCTAAACCACTTACTCCAACACTTTGTACTGCAGAATTACTTTTTCTTCTAATTTCCCAAGAAAAAGACTTTCTGTGCCAGAGATTATTTTATTGCTTTCAGAAGAAATCTGCTGCTGTGCTAGTTGAAGATGTTGCCCCAACCCAACAGAACACCTAAGTGAATTCAGAGTAAACGATATGGCTGAAGAGATTGTTTTCTAAGGCCTAGCAGGCACATGAATCATTTAGATTATATACGGGTGGAACTGCATAACCACCTCCAGTAAATTTTCCCTTTTTCTCCTAAGCCACTAACCTTTTCCTACCACATGCTGTGATTGTTTAAGAAGTCTTCCACTTTCCCACCCCCCTAAATATTTCCCATTTTGGCAACGGATAGGGTGAGCTCTTAAAGGGGCATGTAATTATATCTGTAGGGAAGAGGACAGGAATATTGGACTTGATTTTCTGTGGCTTCTCATTTAATTTAGAATTAAACAGGATTGGGTCAGCAAAGAATCAGGCAGAACTGAAATCTGCAGCAAAGACTTTTCTTTTTTTGTGTCTTTAGTAGCCTAATCTGAAATTGAAAAAGTGAATGTTTGTTAAAATGTAGAAAAAAACCTAGAAAATTATTTAGTGTCTCTCTAGTTTTACAGCAACAAGATCTGAAGCCATTATTCTGCTACGTAATTCCTTTAAAAATAAAATTTTGCTCTGTTTTCAAAATTTCCATTTTGTATAGTTAYTCACTACTTTCTCAATTTGGGACTTGCTTGTGGGAGTATCCACAGCGGAACCAGAGTGGAGAACCAGAACCAGAACCACTCTGGAGAACCAGAGTGGAATAATCCAGACAAGTGAATTCTAATGCCCTGCCCTGTGGGTTTCTGTGGTGAGGCACATAAATGGTGGATCCCACKGTGCTGACTCCCTGAAATAATTGTCATTCAGCACTCATAGCGTACTTTGATCACAAAGTTACATTAATTTATTTAGAGTTCCAAAATTTATAGACTCTACTGTCCCCACACTATTTTCAGGGAGAAACTGTTTGGAGACCATRTCTTAACCCAGAGAAACTATTTGAGCTACATTTGGAGTAACATCCCTTAAGTCACTTCAAAATCAAATGAATTATTTGTTTCAGAAAGTGATTGTGCAAAAGCTGTCAACCTTCTGGAATAGGCCAGGCTTATCAGTGCACTTTTAATGCGCTACTTTTACTAGGATATTTGAATGTTCTGGAGACCACAGAAGAGAAATAAATTGCCTGGAAGCCACTCCACATCTCCTTAAGAGCAGTGTGGACAGGCACAGCAATTCCTATTCCTCATCTGTTTGTTATCATTCACTGACTTCCATGTGCAATGTGGTGCTCCCTGCCTCCTTTTTCGCCTGGACAATTTGAATCACATTCTTCTTCAATGTATTTGCTATTAACATCACTCACCATTGTGGTCTAGAATGAGCAAAACCCTTTGATCAATGATGTTATCAGTGTTAACATTTCCTGACCACGTTTTTTTTTGTTCCTGTTTTCAACCATCTCTATTTTGTATATATGCATTAATTCAAGAGCAAGTCATCTCGGGAGTGGAGAAGGGATTCCCTTAAATCATGCACAAAAATATTGTTACTTTGCTCATTTCAAACCATAAAGCTGGTAAATTTGTTTTCAAGTTGCTTAGATGGATCTGGATGGAGGAGGATGGATTTATACAGATGGCAGATGCCTGTGAGTATGGCAGCCCACATTCCTCATAGTCTGTTTACCTGCTGTACTGATGATGTGTCTGAAATTATTTTCCTCTGCATTTTCACTTTATTTAAGAAAGGATTAGAAAAACATAGTGTGTGTGTGTGAGTCTGTATGTTCTGGGGGTTGAGGTGAATGCAGCACACAATTGTATTTCAATAAACCAAAATGTCTGGAAGAAAAAATATAGCCGTATCAGCCTTGACACTGCTTTTTTCCTAGATGTTATGTTTCATTTCATCTCTATTATATTCATCTTTTTATTCTCATAAATGTTATATTTATCTGTCCCTGAGAGCAATTCAGGTACATTTCTTAATCACTCAGAAGTTCAAAAATATTATTGATCTTATATAAAAACTCTCCTGAGGCACTGCATGAAACAACCTTCTAAAGGAGGAGATATATAACATACTACATTGTGGATGGCAGGTGCTTTGTGGACTTGAATCCACACAAAATATTTAGGAGGGGGATGAATACCTTTCAAACCAGGGGACCTTCTGTAGAAATTATTCAACAACAAATTCTTTAGCAGAGTCGTTAAACATTTATTGGCTTTGGCTTGCAGCATCCATGCAAAGGCTGTTTTCAGTTTCCTTTCCTGTAACATTTGCACCCAGACTTGTTTTGTTCAATAGCTCAGAATTTGATCAAATTCATACAAAATGCAGGTTAACTTAATTTGTCTTTGAATTTAGCTACTCTGTATCTGGTGTATTACAAAATGAATATACAAAGCAGTGCTTGCTATTAAAAATTAACATAAGATAAACTCAAATGTTTTGAATGTAAATGGCTTTTAAAATATTCTTTCAACAGTCCTTTCAGTGAATTTATGCTAATTTTTKTTTCTACAAAAAAACCTGCCTTACTGAATGAGAACAGATGGAAATAAATAATAAATCTTCTCACCTGTCTTAGGGACCTCTTTTAGGAGGTGATGGATTATCGGTAAGAAATGCACAACTCTTTTCAGTGCATATGAAAGCAAATTAATTTGGAAATAAATATCTAATTTTTAAACTCTTAGGTTAAATCAGATAACTGCTACACTAAGAATCTTTTCATAAGTTAAAAAGGAGCCTAACTACTTTGCTAAGGGCCTTAAAAAGTATGCACAATGTGTCCATTGAATGTGAATTTATACAATGGATTAAAGCATAGTTTAAAACACGGATATACTTCTGATATTTTAATGGCCGTTGTTAAAAGATATTTTCCTACATCATAGCTGTTGATCTGATTTATTTAGACAAGATAAATTATTATTGTAAGTTCAGTTCACTTTTATAAATTGAAAATGCTTGCATGTTTTTAATAAAGTTAAATTAGTAAGGTAAAATTAGAGCTGAACAAATAATTCATAACTGTTAATTTATTTGACAGATTTTGCCTTTTTTTTTTTGTTTGAAGATTATCCTCTCACAGATGATAATATAAAGTGCACATCTTCCATGAATAATTATTTAAGTACAGATAAGCCTAGAGCAGTTTTTCAAAACCTTTCATATTTAAAATTCATGATGTGTTGGTTAATTTTCATTACACCTTTGGGTTACCTGCTACTGTCTTTAGGACATGCATTGCAAAAGCACTGCTTTGGCTATTACTAAATTGTAAATCTAATGTTACAGGATCAAAACCAGTAAGGCACTTTGCCTGCTTATGCTGCTCCAGTTTAAACTGAGTGGTGACATTCATGTTAATATGACTTTGTACAAGACAACATGGAAAAACATTTTTTTAAATCTATTTCAGATTATTATAAAGTAGTGGTGATTAGCTATCTGCTTTATTTGAAATTCACTTTTCACCCCATACCAATAATAGGATTTTTTTTAAACGCTTCTATTGAAGTAACCATGAAAGCAATCGATTTTTATACAKTTAAGGTGTTGAGAATTGTTAAAACTGATAATTTTTTCTTCACAAACCACTGATTTTTCTATGCAGTTGCAATTACACCTTCTTAAATAGAAGATTTTCTGCAACATCATGACCAAACCTTGCTACTGTTCTCTTCTGTTGCAATTTATTAACTTTCTAAGCAATTTGAACCCTACTGCTTTGAGCAGCAGATTAACAYCAGTGGAGAGGTTTGTTTTTCTTCGTGGCAAACCACACCATGRTGACTGATCCCAAACAGTAACAGCCATTGTGTTTTTCCTGGGATAGTTTTCAGCTGGATCTGTTCCCTGAATAATTCACTGGATAGACAGTGAAATGGTTGTTGCAGTACAGAGAACAGAAAAAGTAGGGGTGGGAGTGACTGACTGTCAGTGAAAGAAGAGGCAGACTGCTTCTTTTATTTAGCAGCACTGCTTTACACCAGTTGTTCTCTGGGCCTCAGTATCTAGTCAAGACTGTTTCCTTTCCTAGCAAATGAATTTTACTTACAGTATAATTTATATCTTGTTAGGCTTGATATGGACTTTATATGAAAAAATAAATTAATTCTAAATGATCTGAGTACCCAGCCATTGAAAACTAGAGCAGAATAAGCCATCCTGTAATTATTAATCAGTGTAGCCTCTTCTACGTGAGAATGAAAAGCTTAGTCACTTCTGTCTGAGATGACGGTCTCTTTTGAAGCTTATGTTTGTAAAATAATACCTTCACTTCCTGCACCTCTTGGCCCAGGAGCAAGAGATCAGCCTTTGGAGCACCTGTAGCAGGTGTATGACACACATCTGCAGCTGTAGTAACTTGCATATCCAAAGGGTTTTATAGGTGGAAACAAAAACATAAAGGAGTTGATGTCTCTGTGACTACCAGTGTTCCCAGGGGTCGTGTTCAGTGGTTAATGAGGTATTTAGTTGTCAATGGCCCCAGTGAGAGTCTAGTCTATAAAACATGCATTAGCAACAATAATGAATTATAAATTACAATTAATTTTCCACTTTTGTTTGATTTTATTTTAGAGCAGTTTTAAGTTGGTGTCTGTCGATATTTCAAGCCAATTACTGACTAATACATTGCTTTAATTGCAGCATTTTGGGGGCAGCTGAAAGGAATCCAAGCATAATAATTTAAGTCATTGTTTTGTTTAAAATAACCCTGACATCATGAGATTTGGTCTCAAAATGGTAATGTTCAAATTGATGAAGAATTAGAAGGGGTGAGTATCTTGTGTGAAACTAGAAATGTTATGCAGGTTAGTAGTGGACAGAGTTTATCTGGTTACACATTAGAAGACCAATGAATACTCAGTCAACTTCCTTATATGTCAAAAATCAAAGAAAGATTTAGGAGGTGTACTTAAACACCTGGTCTTTGGATAGGTAAAATTAAGTTTAACTCATCATATATGATGTTAATTATTTCTGGCTACAAAATATAAACCTGATAAAAATATTATTTCCATTTATTAATGGGTTCTACCTGATCTTTCAAATCTTAATTTTATGATATTTTGATGATATTTTTATTGCTATTTCTTTTCAGTTTATCTTTTTCTGTCTAGTTCTCATATCATTCTTCTGCAATCTATATAAAACTAGTTAAAATGTTTAAAAAGGAAATAAATTTACTGTTGAATATACTGGGTCTAAAAGATTTCAAGGGGAAAATTCTGGATATATGCCTTATGTCTGCTCAGATTGGTAGAGAAACAGCAGAGTTAACTTATGGCTTGTGTGTTCATTCTGAGCAAACACATGAATGCAGGTATGGTGCCCAGGCAAGGGACTTTACTGTCAGTTTCTTGTCTCTTTATCTAACCTAATAAGCAGGTAACTGTTTCTCCGAAAGAGAACTTGAAAAAACTGAATGCAAATTCAATGATAATGGGAAAATTTCATCTCAAAGAGATGAAAGAGTAGGGAGATACACTCCAGATTTCTCTGTTCAAATCAGGTGCTTAGCAACAGAATAGTACCTTCATTGGAGTGAAAGAACACAGGTTTTAATTTTAGATTGATTTTCTTTTCAGGAAATTCTAAGCCCTGTTTGAGCAAAAATAAATCCCAGGACCTTCTTCTCACCTTATGAAAATCTTGGGGTTTTGGCTTAGCCACATATCTTTTGGGAGTCCTAATTGCTGTCAGCAAGTGAGTCACAGAGCTTGTTGAAGCTAATAGGTTTGTGTTACGATCCGGTTTAAGCACAAAAGGAGCAAAGAAAGCTAGGTCTCTGTGTATAAACCAGAAGGAACTTAGAAGGTTCAAAATATTCCTAAAAACGAGATTAAAACCAAACGAAATTAAATGTTGTTGCCAAAAAATTAATATATTTTTATTTAATAGTAAAGGAGGCAAAGAAAAAGGAAAGACAGAAAGAGAGAGAAAAAAGAAGTGTGCATGGGGTGCTGGCGGGACAGGGAGAGAGTGACAGGGGTTAGATGGAGACATATCACCCTTCTAGGGGTCCCAGCGACGTCTCGTGGCTCCCCTCCATCTGCTCTTCTGGGTGGTGAGGGTCCCCCGCCGTCGTCGCCACGCCACAGAGTACAGAATCCAGTGGATTAATATATGCTTTGGCCAAGTAGGAACGCCCACGTGCCTCCCCTGAGCGGGCTAGGTTTGACACTGTCTCTTGCAACACTGTGGACCTGTTGCATCATCTCTGGTGCAGGGTCWGGGGACCCCTTTGGGGGGACCCTTGATGGGCCGTGAAACCCCCTCTGCTGTGGATAAGCTTTTCCCGAGGTGCAGGGCCCCTCAGCTGAACTGGTCTGCACAGCGGAGGTTGGGCTTTCACTGYCTCTGACCAGAGGCTTTTCACACCCAAAGCCTCTCTTCTCCTCCCACCCTTTGGTGGGAGGGTCTGTGCTGGCCTGGCAGCTGATAGCCCTGGGGCTGTGGTCCCCACCCTGAAGGTGCTAAGTGTGATCCCTCTGGGAATGTATTCTTCTCCCCAGCCCTTACTTCATCAGCGGGCAGTCAGGGCCGATTCAGGGTTTTTGGTCGTCTTCTCTGCAGCTTTTGTAGAGTTTTGCTATAATACCAAAAGTCCTTCATGAAAATGTTTAAGACATAAATTATAACATTTCCGTCTATGACAGTTTGTCAAACAGTTTCAGGCTGAATGAAAGAAACAATTAAGTCTTTTTATGTATCAAAGATAGCTGGAAGCAATAATATAATCATCCAAGCCAAATAGCAGATCAGAGTTAGTTTGAACACAGGCTTTGGCCATATGAATTGATTAATTTATGTTGGTTCCAATTGTCCTGGTTTTTAACATAGGAGTGAGCATATGACAAATATAAAAATTTATGTCACACCTTCTGGGTAAATGAGAACTAAGCATCCTGGTTTTAAAAGCCCATTTCTTAGTGAATGGCCAGCACAAATCTTATACTTCTCAATGCACTGTCTGTTTAGTTTTATGCAGCTGACATAGTGTAATCTGTGTAATATTTAACGCTCCAAATATCACCTCTCTATATATCTATGAGCCTGATTGAGTGAAATACTTAGCTGTTTGAAGTTGCAGGCATGAGGCATTGGAATGGCGAAAAGATGAGGTTTAGCTGTCGGAAGCTGGGAAAGACCTGAATAAGTAACTGTCAATGTCAGTGTTCGGAGGTGCAAAGTTTGTTGGGTAAACAGTTCTCTGCCTTGCAGACTGTGGAGCAAAGAAATTACGTCCTTYTTTATTTCAGTTGCGATTGGGAAAAGAGTAATTTGGTTCATATTCCTGTTGTATATAAACAAACATAWGTGTGCAGGGAATACATCTTTGGTATGTAACACATTCATCCTCCCAGCAGAAGCAATCCTTGCTGCCAGCTGTTCAGACCAGCTTGGTAATCTACCTATACAGCTGCAGCCAACTGCAGATTTTTAACTTGCCTGCTGACTTTTACTTCTCGCTTCTCTGTCCAAACCCCCTTAATGGCAAATCTTTACCACTCTACTAAGCTTAATTTTCCGAGATTGTTGCTTTCAAGATCCTGCACAACTGCCTGAATAGACTTTAACAGACTCACTGAGGTAAGCAACCATTTCTTATCTTGAGCAAAGCTGGAAGAGTCTGGCCAGAAGAGAATAGCAGGGTTTCTTTTTTTCTACAGCCATTTTTGCTGTTGTGCATTAAGTAGTCTTCTCTGACCCCTTTTCATTAGCAGATCTATTTCTCCTGACAGATAGCTTTGAGTCTTTCCACAGCCTGAGTTAAGGGCAGACACGAGTATTCATTTCACTCACATATCAAGTTCCTAATACACAGGAACACACGATATGTAACCACAAAACAGACAGTGACTGACACACTCAATGCTCTGCTCTATATGTATGTTTGTGTATTTACTTATTTATCAGTAATGTCAATGTCTTTGCTTCTTCATAGTTTTGCTGCCTGGAACATAGTAGAAACTTGTGTATATATAGTGTCAAGCTCCATCAGACAGAAAATTCAATACTCTAAAGCAAACATTAGTCCATATACTTTTTCTATTTCCTGTCATTGCTATAACTGCTACAGAAATACACGTAACTGAGCCGAAGAACTTTATGTTTATTGATTTGTTGATGAAACCACAGAATTTTACTTGGTCATGAGATTGTGCCCTTTCCACAACAGGGTTTAGAATTGCAGTTATTCACTACCCATTAAGAARCCTCTAATGGGCTCCAAACTCTGTTCACACATGCAATACCAAACCAGTGATTATATAACATAAATATTTCAGTTGGTTGGTTGTTTTCAAAAATACATTATATGACTGAAATACTAGATGATGAAAAGATGTATACTTTTCACTTCAAAAACACTGTTTTGACTCTACAATTGTAGTTGGAATGGCTAGGACAAAAGACAGAAACTGGATTTTTCCTGAGTTCATCAATTTCTTAAGGAGAAAGAGAATGTTGAAAGGCTACACTGGTTTTACATTCATTTCATACTGAAGAAACAGAGATAATAAAATTATGATCCTTTCCTTGAACATGCTAAACACTTGCTTCCATCATGAAAATACCTCTAATACAAGGAAAAGCCCCTATATGTAGGCTTCTAACTGTAACGTCTGCATTTTGAACATGCTGATGAATTTAAAGATTCCCTCAGATTAGGGATATTGTTTGACCTCTGGGAGGAGTCTCTCCACTGATAAGAGCAAAATAATGTAGAAGAGCTTTTGAATTTGTTGCACCTAGGGAAACTAGCTGAAATTCAGTGTGACTGTTTTTTCAGAAGTATGCATCATGCTTACAAATATTTTTCATCTTCCTATTCTATTTCTTTAAGATTAGGGAGAAGGAGAAAAATCTCAGGTAAGAAGTTATATTCTTCTTCCCTTTCTTTTTTCTGAATCTACTTCCTGTCTTTTCTGCTTTCTAATTTCTTGTGTTTTCTTCTCCACACCGTGGCAGAAGTGGTTATAACTGATAGGAAAGCATTTTACTTCAATCAAAATACATTGGTTTTTTTTTCAGAATTTTTGCCCTTATAACTCAAGAAATAATAATCACTTTTACTGCTGCCTATGAGTATGTCATTGATGTAGTGATGCTACTTGTTAGCTGGTTATATTAGACATGTTGTTTGGTTTGTGGACTTTTTTCCCTAGTTTCCCCTTAATGACAATTTCTCACTTATTTTTAGTATTTGGACTACAGAGGTACATTTAAATTGTATGCCAGTTAGCTATTAACTGAATGATTAATGAGAAAAAAAAGTGTCTATAAAAAAAGTATGTAGATTTCTTATTCTTATCCAGGAACCTTTATCAGTTGGCTAGTTTCATATTAATACCTTCTAATACTCAGTTAAGAGTATTGCAAGCATCATGCACACTTTGTGACAGTGACAGGTTTGAAATTTTCAGACTGTCCTAACACTGTGCAGACTGGAGTATCTGCGTATCTTGTTTGGGATGTAAAAATGCAAGAGTACCCTCTCTTCTTTTTATGTTCTCTCTCCATTAGATGGCCTCTGCTGTTGGTTTTCTGGCCTGCTTTCTTAGGTTAAGTAGGCTGTAAATCATGTCAACCTCAGCTGAGTTTATTGTTGCATTAGGTGAACATTTGAAGCTATACCTTTGCTATCAGCACGCATTTTCCTAGTACATAAAACCTACATGTAATCCAAAAAAATAGTTTTTATGTATCAGGAAGCATTGTATTTAAATATCTCTTTTAAGTCCCCAGTGGCTGGAGAAAAGGGAATATCACACTACTTTTTAAAAAGTTTAAAAAGGAGGACCCTGGGAACTGCTCAACAGTCATCCTAATCTCACAGCCCAGTAAGAACATGGAACAGATCTTCCTGGAATATGTGCAAAAACATATAAGGTTTTTGGAAAGGGAGGTGATTAGTGACAGCCAACATGGTGCCATCAGAGGAAGATGGTGACTGATTAATCTAGTGGCCTTCTGCAATAAAGTGACTACATTAGTGGACAAGGGAAGAGTCACATGGACATCTGTAAGGCCTTAAATATGGTCCCTCACAACATTCTTGCCACTAAATTGGAGAGCTAATGGTTTGATGGGTAAGGAATTGGCTGGATGGCCACATATGAAGAGTTATAGTCGATGACTCAATGTCAAAGCCAAAACAAATAACAAGTGGTGTCTTTCAAGGGTGCCGAACTGATACTACTCAATACCTTCAGCAGTGACAAAGATAGTGGAATTGAGTGCACCTGCAGCAAGTTTGCTGATTTCACCAAGCTGAGTAGTGCAGTTCATTCACTTAAAGGAAAGGATGCCATCCAGAGGGATCTTGACATGTTTGAGAATGAGTGTGAGTGAAATCTCATGGAGTTCAGCAGGCCCAAGTGCAAGGTCCTACACCTGGTCTGAGGTGATGCCCACTATTAATACAGACAGGAGAATGAATGGATTGGTAGTAAGCCTGCAGATAAAGTCTTGGGGATACTGATGGATGAGCCAAAAATGAGCACTTGCAGCCCAGGAGGCCAATTGTATCCTGCGCTGCATAACGAGAAGTGTGGCCGACAGGTCAAGGTGATTTTTCCCCTCTATTTTACTTCAGTGAGACCCCACATAGAGTACTGCATCCACTCTGGGGTTGCCAGTACAAGAAAGACGTGGACCTATTAGAATAGGTCCAGAGGAGGGCCACAAAAATGTTCAGAGGGCTGGAACACTTGTCCAGGTAGGAAAGGCAGAGTGGGAGGGAGATGCCTAGAGAAGATTCTGGAGTAAGCTTATTGCAACTGTGCAGTACTTAAAGCAGTTATCTAGGTGTGCGGTGTGTTACACCCCAGTCACTTAAACCTAGGGCTAAACCAAGATTCTTTTGCACTGGTTAGGCACAAAGGAGAACATTCACCCACATATTCTCAAGAGGTAGAAAACACACAATGGTTTACTGGCAGACTATAGAAAATTAAGGAACATTTGCAAAAGAGTAAATGGTACATAACATCACTTATCCCAGCATAGACTTAGCCCATTGAACATAGAAAACCTTATAACCCATTAGATGTTATGTTCYGTGAGAAGAGAGTTAGAAAAAGAAGAAGAAGTGGAGGAAAACAGAAAGATAGGAAGGATACAGAAAAACAAGCTACCAACTCCCGGGTTCCAGCAACCCCATTCTCCAAGATGGAGGTAGGGTGAAAGAGAGGGACTAGCCTCATGGTAAGGCTTCTTAATGCCTTGGCCCACCCTGAGTCTTCCTCCCAGGTGGGACTTCCAGTCTCTCGGCCACTCAGGGACTGGTTAGGTGACACTGAGGGCTGCCTCCAGTGTCCCTTGATTGGCAGGGCTGGGGCATATGGGGAGGGGGGGGCTGCCCTGCTAAAGCAGGGCCCTATCCACCCTCTTTCACACACAGCAAGCTCCCAAAGATGTCTCGAAACAGACTTTTCCAGTCTCTGACAGCAGTGGCAGAACAAGGGACAATGGTTTTGAACTGAAACAGGGTAGATTTAGTTTGGACATACAAAAGTAATTATTACAATGAGGGTTAGTGAGATGCTGGAATAGGTTGCCTGGAGAAGTTTTGGGTGACCCATCATTTGAAGTGTTCTAGATCATGTTGGGTAGGGCTTTGAACAACCTGATCTAGTGAAAGATATCCAYGCCTATGAAAAGGGTGTTGGACTAGGGGACCTTTAAAGATCCTTTCCAACACAAACAATGATTTTATTACTCCAAGATTATTTTTCTAGAAAGTTAAGGCGCTACTTTGTTTTCAAGTCATGTATAATTTGAAGGAGAAAAAAATTAAATACTGACAAAAACCTCTAAACCAGGAGAAATTAATTTTGCATAATATGCATTTTTGGCTCTGTTATTGGTGTTACTTTCATTGTCTCTTGATCCATTACTGGGGCTATATTGATGTAAGATTGAAACAGTGAAAGCCCCTAATTAAGGATCAAAGCGGGCTCAGCCACAAATTCCCAGGAAAGGATGTCCCTGTTCCATGAGGAGCTGGCTTCCTATGAGCTTTTCTACATCTCAGTAATTTCCCATGTTCCTCTAGCTCAGCAGCAATTTACAATAGAAAAAGTGATTTTGGTAGAAAAAAGAGTAACAGAGAATTACTGAAATTCAGCTCTGAAGGTTCAAAGTAAATTGCAAAAAGTAGGATCGCAACAGAGCTTGCAGTTATGTGTCAGAATTAGTAAAGAAAATCATGAATCTGGAAGCCTTTACCTCAAAAGAACACACAGCAATGTAGTGTTTTGTACTTTTAACCATGCTCGCATTTTTCAGGCTTTTAATCTGTTATTGCTGCTTACTTAGCCATTTCTATACTATCAACTATGATATTGCCTTGTTTCTCACCTGCACCCCATATGTGAATCATACAGATTATTATTCAGACTAGTGTTTATATTCCCAGGACAGAAAAAAAGAGTACAGTCATATGAAGTCTCACAAAGACTAGAATGAGATACAGCAGAAAACACTGAAAGAAACTGGTTAATTCAACTGAAAGGGGTCTTCTACCTTTTAAGAGTTATATCCTAGGTTGATCCCCTTCTCAGTCTTCAAGGGATGCAATAGACATATTTTTCTTCCATGTGATGCTTATAGCCATATTCCCCTTAAGTCATCATGGAAATAGCCACTTTTTAGAGGTTTTAGCTCTAGCAATGGCTGTGGGTTTGAGTATTATCTCGTGTTTTTTTTTTCAACACTCACATGTTTCTCTGTCTTCTCTCCATTCCTCACACCATTTTAGTTGTTGGCCATTCAATGAAAACACTGTGGTCCAGAGCAGCCATTGTTTGAGCTCTTGTAATGGGTTAATCTGAGTGAAGACCCCAGATCGCCAATAAAAATCCTTTAGAGGAATAAGATGGCAGAAAACAGGCTACAAGCTTAATAATGGTAAAATAGTTTATTTCACTAGCACTACTAAGAATAGAAAGAATAATAATAATAAAAATACCAAGGCATAATATACAGATAGTATTCTCTTCCCAATACCTTCCCACCGACTGCAGGGGAGACAAACATGGGTTTTTATGAGAGTAACAGTTTTCTTCCATCGTAACTTCCATGACTGCAGCTCCCGCCCGGAACATCGCAGCACAAAATAGAAAAAAAAACATTTTTCTCTCCCACAAATCACTCGGCAGTTTATAACCACCAGCGTGGGGTCATATGAAAAGGTTGATGGGGTGAGTCTTTTAAGGACGAGTAATCCTAGCCTGAAAGGTAAATAGTCCTCTTCTTCAAACTCTAAAGGCTTCTCTGCACCTATATACTCTGGTGTGAATATTCTTTCCGTGGTTATGTCAGATCCTTCATCCCCCCAAAGTGCCATCAAAATGGATTACAGCGAAAAATAGTTTGTTACATTTAAAGCTCATCAATGCTTGCAGAAGAAAGTCTCAGCTCTATATTTAGTGGATCTGTTCTCTTTCTCTGACTCCGACGCTGCCATGTCAGGTCTTTCCATGCAGCCGGCACCATTTTGTCTTTCTCTGCACAACCATAACTTTTCGCTTTCTCCGACTTGGTAGAAGAACCAGTATCTGCAAATTATGCCCGGAGAATTTGATCTTAAAAAGTCCTCTCCATATCTCTCACGGCACGCAGTCTCGGTGCAGTGATTGCYGCGGCATGGTGGTATGCACTGACTCCCGGCAGCAGGATCATTAGCGTAAGCAGCGGGCGGCAGCAGGGAAAACCCCAAGCTGCCACTCGCCACAGGCTACACTCGGCTCCCAGTGGTGTTATGGCTGTGGG
Organism: Amblyornis subalaris; assembly: GCA_018881555.1. Lineage (NCBI taxonomy): Eukaryota > Metazoa > Chordata > Aves > Passeriformes > Ptilonorhynchidae > Amblyornis > Amblyornis subalaris. The sequence goes on from JACAXG010000073.1 coordinate 171,171, forward strand.
CATAGCATATTCCTTTCCCGGCGGCCGCGGCATTGCGGCCACTGGTCCCGGTGACCAGCGGGACCGTGGGTCCGGGGCTGGAGCCACCCAGGAGCGGGGCCCGCCAGTCCCACAGCAGGGGAGTCCTGGATGAATGGGAACTTCGGCCTTCTTCCTCCTCGATATGCGAATTTCGCTACGTGAAAACAAGCGTTCATTGGTCCAAAACTTTATCCAGTTACAACCCGTAACAGCTCTGAATAAAAGATCTGATGTAGTTCCATGCAAAATTATCATATATTTTTAGTAACTTATACTATATTATTTAGAAACATTTGATGAGGTGAACCCAAGAAGTCTCCTCCCTCAAGTCCATAGCTCCAGAATTGCTCTAGTGAACATGTAGGTTAGATGACATGAGGTGACAAGTTATGGTAGGGATAGAGGGGATCTTCTTAACTGTGGGAATAAATAACCGGCAATCCAATGTGATGTCACGCTACACATTCCAAGCATTTAATCAGGGAGCCTGGAATGAGAAGAATCACTGAAAGGGTAAGAATGAAAGGTGCTAATTGCTGAAGTTGTGTCATTCAGAGAAATAGGGGAATATTTTATATTCCTCTTCATTAGAAATTTAAAGCTGAGCCAAGATCCATTGTATTCGACTGAACACGATAGCTGATTTAGATATTTTGCAGATATGTAATTAGAAAGCACTCTTAATGTTGAGCAACTGTGATGAGTCAGCTTCTTGTATGTGACTGCACTTCAAAAGAAATCCAGATTCTGAATCAATACCTAACAGTTCAGGAATATATATGCAGTTTCTGCATATATCGATATAAATATAAATACATATATGTGTGTGTGCATTTATATATATATATCTATACATATATGCGTAATCTCAATTAAATGTTACTTAGAGGAATTTGTACTGTCATAGTCTTGGACTTCATAGAGGTTCATGAATCAGAAATTTGTTTGAGAATTTGTCTTCCAGTAGTGAGTGAAAAGCAAATAGACAAGCAGGGAAAGCTCACACTAAATGAAACTGGCATTACAAACTATGAACTAGTTCATGTCCATGATAGAGAATAGAAGTAATTTCACATCAGGATCTTATGAATAATTAATTCGCCTTTCATTCAAGAACATACTCTGAATGGAAAATACATGTGAAGTGGTATGTTACCTTTACTTAAAAACACTTTTTTGTTGGCATGATTTAACTACTGAACTGAACTCTAAAAAGAGAAAATGCCTCTACTATTAATCTTTAATAACCCATGCCAAATAGGAGAGCTGTAATTCAGCAGGCAAGAGCCAATAATTCCACATAATTTTGGATGTTATATAACTTTAATTTATGGAGAAAACATTGTCAATAAAAAAGACAAACTGTTAGTACTGCTTACAAGGATGCTAGTTTATAACAGGTTGTGACTAAAATTTGATTAATGCTGGCAAAGAAACTCACTTTCCATTGCCAAAAGGATATTTTTTTTGTCTAAAGTATTGTGTTACAATACTTTAATACAGTGAAACAAATCAGTTACATGTAATTTGGTTTCATGATCCCTTTATGACATTATGTATGCAATGACCACGGTAGTCTCAGACCTGATTTTTTAAATGTCATACAAAACCAGTCTTTACATTAATAATAGTTACAATTAATAATTTGTGTTAATTTTCATATTGCCTGAAAGAAACTGAGACCTAGAGTAATCAAAGTGAAAAAAGTTCCATTCCAATGCAAGAAATATTAATTTTTATGGGTACATTAATAAAATAAAAATGGAACCATGCTTTTTGTATTGAAAACTTTAGTATAGCTTCAATACAGACAACAGAAATGTGTTGGTAGAAAAATAATAAAGCACTGTCTATCCCCTTATGATCAGATATTTTTTTCCCCTATTATGTTTACATATTTGTCTATGTATGTTTGTATAAATATGTTTTTATATATTACAGTGAAAAGGATTTATTCATGACAGCTAATGTAGGAAGAGAGGAAGAAGAGTACTAAAGAAAAGACACTAGGCACAACTGTCATTCAGTTAATTTGTGCAAGTGAGCCATTGTACTAGGCTAAAAGTTTGGATTCAGGAGATCTATCACTGCTTGCCTCTGTAATTTGGGCATATCACCTATTTTGTATGCATGTTTCCTTTTTCAGTTCTTTAAGCACAAATCAACTGCTTTTTGACAGTTACACAATTCAGTAAAACAGAAGAAAGACGTATTACCTAGATAGGTTCCAAATGTTAATCACAGTAGATTTTCCTGTTATTCTGCTGATTTTTAAACTCCTAGTTCACTCCTCTGAAGCCTCTGAAGAGAAAAAAAAGGTTGGGTCTAACAATTTTTTCCCCTTCAAACTGATTATTCAATTTGTACCAACAAAGTTATTGGCAGGGATAAGCTGGTCTCCTGTAGGCAGCAATAATTGAAAGTAAACATTGAACCGGAACTAAAATAAGAAAGCAAAAGAATAAAAAGGCACTAAAACAACACACTTGCTGCAAACGAATAACTGTTCCTACAGCCTTCAATTTTATCTGTATACACACTTCAGTGTTATTGTGTCGTATGATTTTTTCATTTCTTCTTCAAATAATAAAACTATTTTGTGCAACATTGCATTGAAATTTATCATCCCTGAATAAAAAATATTGTTTTAGGAGAAGAAATTCTATAGGCAGACTTGAACCACAAATTTTTTCGGTATTGTCTATATGGGTGATTCTCTGATGCAAAATTACCAAAGATGGAAAATAAGGAAAAGATCTGCCTGTAAGAATCTGAAACCTCTACAGAAAAAGCTAAACTTCAGACGTTTCAGATGGTTTCATTGAGTTTCCTTAAATTCCCTTCGCTCTATTTATATGGAACCTTTTGGACTATATTTAATACCAGAACATAGAACTGTAATGCAGCCATAGAACATGAGAGAATGTATATTTTAATGAACTCAGTGAAAAGTATATTGGATAACAAAATAGGCACAATGATATTAATTTGAGGAATGAATTAAAAACCTGAGGTTCTGTGGGTGTAACAAACCCAGGTTTCCATGACAAAAGGCTGAAGATAAGCTTTAGTAAAATATATCAGTCTTACCTGTAGGACTTCACTACCTGCTCTTGTAAAAAGTCCTTCTCCAGCTCTATCTTGTAGCCCTCATTAAGTACTGGAAGGCTGCTACAAGGTCTCCCATGAGACTTCTCTACGTCAGGCTGAACGACCCCAATTCTCTTAGCCTGTCTTCAATAGGAGAGGTACTCCTGCCCTCAGATCATCTAGGTGGTTCTCCTCTGGACTGTTCCAACAGGTCCACATCCTTCTGCTGGGGGCCCCAGAGTTCGACACAGGATTCCAGGTGGCGTTGCATGAGAGCAGATTTGAGGGAGAGAATAGCCCTGGGAACTGAAGAACAGAGAAAAAAAGAACCAAAGACACCCCAAGCGAACCCAAAACCCCGACCCTGGGCTAAGTATCACAAGGTTAGAAGACCTCTGCTGACCTACCAGACTTTTCTCCTGGAATGCTTTGTGTCCCCCATGGGACAGGAAAGTTGTGCAAGGAACCACTGTGATAACCTGTGCAAACTTCTCCTTAGGAAGAATGAATGAAAAGAAAAAAATTCCACTACATCATCAAGGAAACTGCCATCTGCTTGTCTTGAAAGTTTTCTCTGCTCCTGATTAGTTTTTAGTGGCAAAACAAATACTGGTATGCCATCTGAGCTTTACAGACAATGTAGAAAACTAAAAGAAATGTTTGTAAAACATTACCATTTATTTGTAGCATAAGTGCGTAAGTACTGATTTATTGGTATTCTGTTACAGTATTTCAATGTCTTATGAAAGGTTGTAGCAAAAGCTGCAAATAGTACCACAAGTGAAATTGATGCACTTTTAGAACAAAGATATAAAGGAAGAAAAGAAATTAGCATATTTTGAATTTTCCATAAAATCACTAGGCAGTAACTGTGAGAATGTTTTTTAATGACTTTACCACAGGCTACAAGAAACATTTTTAGTATCTCCAATACATTTGAAATAAGACTTTTTATTTAAACTAACATAAAGTAAACATAGAGCTTTTAATTCAAATTAATTTTATTTCCAATAGATATTTTAATTGATTTTGTGATATTGTTATGCCTCCTGCCATAGGCAAATGTATTAGGCACAATAAATTAGCATAATGAAAAGGTGATCTCTGCCTCATGAAACAGACAACCTTTTCTCTACCTTCAGTGTTCCTGCATGACCACTTTGTAGCCTTTGGGGTCCTTACATTCTTTTAACCAGAAAACATGATACTGTTTTCTCCTCAGTTTAAACACAATGTGGTCAAATCTGAGCTTGCTTTTTCTTCCAAGATCTCCATACTCCCCGTTTAGATAATAATCTATCTTGGTGATAGAAACATGGACATTGCCACTCAGACCCGCAGACCAGGCTCACCTAGGATGCTTCTGTTCGTTTCCTGTGCATGTCCACTCCCAGAACCTGCTCTTTCTTCTGCCTTTCTCCTGACTGGTTCTTCTTCATGAAAAAGAAGTTCAAACCTTCTCTTGTATTCAGGATCCATTGCAGCTCTACTCCTTGCTGTTCAGTCTCATCTCTGTCAGCATCATTGCCACATTTACCAAATTTTGTTCACCTTTCCTCTTCCAATACTCTATCCTGGTTATAAATACCTTTCCTATTACCTAAAGTCCTCTGGTTACTCTAAATAGCTATGATCTTTAGCCGCTTATTCTTCAAATTCTTCGGTTTGAGTCAAAAACAGCCCTATTGAACTCATAGGGATTACTTTGATTTTAGAAATTTTTGTAATGATTTTTGAGAATCATCAGTCTCTTAGTTTATTTTTCACTGTAAAGACATACAATGAATGATATTCCAAATATATCATGCTTTTCAAATCTTTAAATAGAAGGTCATAATGCTTTTGAGAAAAAAAAATCAAGAACAATCTTATGTATCTTGGTAGTTTTAATTTACAAGATAATAAAATTTATCCTAAGCTTGGGGTAATTATCTATTACTTTTGTTTTCCCCATTTTCTGTTATTTTTCTTCAAATGTTTGATGTTTTGTTCTTTTTCTTCGATTGTTGTCTTTTCAGAGATCATCTTATGATGTATAATAGACGCCCTACAGAGATCACTTGGAAACATGACATAATCGTTAATACAATTAGTCAGATAGATTGAAAGGTAGAATGTCTTCATTTATTCTCTGTATTCGAACAGACAGCAAGCATCATCATGAAGATCTTGATGATAAATGAAAATTAAGGTGTTTTTTCTAGCTAACTTATTTTGATTGAAAGGTAACTACAAACCAATTCCTATGCTTTATAGCTGGATTTATGCAAACATAGGAATACCAGTCCAGGCAAAAGAAAGGAAACTAGAAATATATTAAGGTACTCATGAAAAAGAAAAGCAAGAAAATTAAAACTCAAGCAGTCAATCTACATTGAAAATTCTGCCCCAGGCAATGACTGTGTTCACAGACTGTGAACTTCTAGTTTTCTTTCAAAACAACCCCATATAGTGTAAGGATAAGTACTTCAAAAATGTAAAAGCAGTATTTTTCCCAAAACCTTTGAAGAAATGAGAGTGATTCTAGAACAACTCAGAGAAAATATAAGAAATTAGATTAAGATTTCTTCATTAAAATAAAGAAATTATGCTAAGACACAAATAACTAGTCTGATGTTACTGACTATTAACTCTATGTAGTATAACTACATAGATAGTAGTACCCCTTGGATAGTTATTAGATCTGATAAAAGTCATGATGCATTATCATCTATCAAATTCTAAGAGGAAAAAAAACAGTGTATAACATAGCATAACAAAATAACATTAAAAATAAATGACATGGATAGAAAACAACAGTTTCAGGCAAGAAAATTATAAAAAGAGTATAAAAGGGAAATAAGCAAAAAGTTGAAAGAAATACACTAAATATTTTAGAGTTAATCACCCTTGTGGGTTAACACCAGCTGGCAGCTATGCACCATGCAGCTGTCTGCATACCATCACCTTACCCCATGGACATGGGGAGGAGAACCAGAAGGGCAAAAATGAGAGAACCCATGGGTTGAGATAAAGACAATGTAGTAGGTAATGCAAAAGTCTCACACACAAGCAAAGCAAAACAAGGAATTTATTCACCACCTCCCAAGGGCAGGTAAGTGTTCAGCCATCCCCAGGAAGGCAGGGCACCATCATGTATCACCGTGACTTAGGAAGGCAAGCACTGCAACTGCAAACATCGCTTCTTCTTCCCCCAGCTTTTATTGCTGAGCAAGATGCCATGTGGTAGAGAATAGTCCTTGGGTCAGTTGGGGACAACTGTCCCAGCTGTGTACCCTTCCAACTCCTTGTGCACCCTTCAGCCTCTTCGCTGGTGGGGTGGTGTGAGAAGCAGAAAAGGCCTTGGCTCTGTGTAAGCACTGCTCAGCAGTAGCTAAAACATCACTGTGTTATCAACACAGTTTTCAGCACAAACACAAACCAGAGTCTTATAGCTACTATGAAGAAAATTAACTCTGTCCCAGCCCAAACCAGTCTGTCATCTTGTAACAGTCACATAAAACTAAGAAGGAATATTTACTGTTTTCAGACAAAATAGAAGAGGATGTTAAATTAAAAGAGTGGGAAAAAGTAATATTTATCAAGGTTGCCAGTGGAAGAGAATTAAAAGTAGAGCCACTCCTGGAAGAGATTATCAAACTCCATGAAAAAAAGAGATTACACAGAAAGGTAGTTAACTAATGACACTTTATTATGTTTTCAACATTTGAACAGAAACACAAAGTAGAAAATACTGGGATCAGAGGTATCCTTACCCAGTTCAGCACACCTCCTGGTGGATTTATCAGAACTCCATCAATGAATGCTCCACTCCAGGGCAGTACTGAGTATTATATTTTGAACTACTAGCCTGTCTCATGTTTAAGCAACATGAGGAATCTATTCACACTGTTCATTTCAGAGCATAACTGCAGCAACCCATTTAGGCAAAGATACTTCTTGGGAGATGCAAACATAAAACAAGAGGTCACAAGGTTCAGATTCTGATTGACAAGTTAGTTATAAAAACTGTCAAATCCATAAAGAGAAACCTGTGGGGTAGTATGGATGGATTACCATAATGCTTTTTACTCAGGCCTCTGTTTGGGAATCTTGAAAATACTGAGACTGTAAACTGTTGTGAATAAACCAGCAATTTTTAGACTTTTACTAATCATCACCGTAGACTGATATTTAGCTATTCTTGATAACAGCTGGAAATCCTTTCAGGAAACCTTTTTTTTCCATTTATTCTTCAGTATTTGCATTTTTACTCCCTTTTGAAAAACGGTTGCCTCGACTGTAGCAGGAAAAAGCATGTACTATTATGTGGGTAAGGCCTAAAATACTTGCAGAGTGAGATTAAGAGGACTGGACCAAGATGTAGGAAGAGATGGTCTGAGGAAATAACAAATCATGAATTTTGAAAATATATAGTTGGTGTGTTGTTGATTAGACTAACAACAATGTATTTAAATACATGAGCCAAAAAGTCTTAACTATATAACATTAAAGCCCTCAGAGAAATTTATATTATTTGTGAAAAAGACATGAAGCAAGATATAAATAAAATATGATGGTATGCAGAATGTGATGTTATAAAGTATATCATTAGTGTCTGTTCAGTGTTGATGAAGAACAGACACCAAAAAATCATAGAGCCATGGGRTAGTTTGGGTTGGAAGTTTAAATGTCATCTACTCCAAGCCCACCTCAATGAGCAGTGACACCTTCAACCAGAACAATTTTCTTAGGCCCCATCCAACCTGATCTTGAATGTTTCCAGGTATGGGGCATCTACCACCTCTCTGGACAACCTAGATAGCTAGATAAATTGTGTCCTTTGTGATGAGCGCCACTTATACAGGAATTGAACAAGGTAAGAATGTTGCCTGAGGACCAGAAATGATCAAATTACTTTCACCTTRGATTTCCACAGGCTGTCAGAAGCCAGAAGATCAGGCACTCTATTGATTCAAAAATCTTCACATCCAAAAAGCAAACTCTAACACTAAGAAAAAAAACCTTTTTCTTTGGACAAATACCACTCAGGGAAAAGAAGAAGAATTCCTCCACAAATAAGAAAGAGAGAAAAAAAGCTGTTAAATACCACTTGTCACATCTAAGTGTTCTGTGATCTAAAAACTTGTGGTCTTATTTAGTTAGCATTTTTCTTAATCATAGAATCTCCAAAACTCTTGATTTTAAACATTTAAGCCACCTACCACACATATACAATATAGTGATCTGTAAGGATACAGCTGATGCCAACCACTGTGAGACTTTATCAACTCATATCAGTTGGAAATAAATTAATCAAACAAACAAAACAACAAAGCCCCCCCCAAACATGTATATACAGTAACTATTCATTAGAAAATATTTCTGTTACGCTGTGTGAAAAGCTTTTAAATCCTACAGGTGATATCACTACTTCAAAACATTGTCAAGTGTGGCTTTCTCCTCTTGCTAAGTAGAGATGGTAAGCACAGAAACAACAATCCTAATCTCAACATGAGCAATTTCATTGCATTGGCTTCAGATGTGGAAAATACTGAGGCTGAAAACAAACAGTATACTGGTGATTATTTATACAAGGAGTAACTAGTTGTCCGTTTCAGAAAAGAAAGACTTAAATTCTTGTTCTATATTCATTGCCTGACTTAATACCTTAATCGAACCAACCCAGAAGAATAAACAAACCTCTCCCAATAAGGATGTGTGCAGAACAATAATTTAATAATGCCTTTATCAGTAGAAAATTAGGGGGAAAAAAGTGTGAAAGTTAATGGATTAATTCTCCAATCTCTTCTGAAACTCTGTTAGTAGACAAAATGTAACATACAAAAAACAGGCAAAGTTTTTCGTAATCACAGAGAATTTTAAGTGGAAAAGGAAAGGTACTTATTAAAAATCCATTAAGAAGCTGAGGGATAAAATGAGGCTTCAGGAATTAAAGATATCTTTAGATAAACAGAGTCAATGAACATTAAAACATAATAACTGAAGAATAAACAAGTGAGGAAATGTTAGGAATTTTTAAATGAAGTAATTGTGCAGAACCTAGACCTCATTTCAAAAAAGTGCCTTTTCTTGAACAGATAGGAGAAACAGTGCCTCAGCAGATGTAGATGAATCTATACGACTTTGTACAGAATGAACTTGCTGTTAAAGGTACCAGAACTTACCTTTATTAATAATTTTTTAAAAATCCTTCTCATTAATTAAAGAAAATCAGAAATYAAAATGAAAACAAGTATTCTATTGATCATTTCAAGTCTGAATATAGCCACCTGTACATATGGAAGGGCAAATACCTCAGAATGCAATATATAATAATACTTAGAGGAAATATCAAGAATCTGCTCCTGTTTTTCTTTACAGTGAAATAATGCATGAAATAATTTGGAGGTTTCAGGGATATGCCAATCTTTCCCTCTTTTAGTATAGAAGCTGTGAAAAAGATTTGTGAAGATTAAAAAGGAATGCTTAAACAAATATGAAAGAGAACTAGATACGGAAAGGTGATAGGGTAGCACTGGTTTGGTTGCTTTGGTTTATGTGGGATTTATTAGCACTGACTTTTATTTTTTTTCCAGTAATCTTTTACCAGCTATGCAGTTTCATTATAGTTGACAATTTACAATTATATCTTTGTTTTAACCAAGTGCTCTGGGTTTGCCTTTCAGCCTCAGCAGGTACAGGAAAACAGAAGTCCACAGGTTTGTGCAGAGAAACTGTTGGTTTGACCCTGCCTGCATGTTTGGCACCCACCGAAACTGTTCTTCCTCAGCTGAGCAGGGGACAGGAAATATAATAAAAGGCTTATGGGTTGAGATCAGGATGGAGAGATCACTCAGCGTTACCGTCACAAGCCAAATGGGCTCAGCTTGGGGAAATTAGTGTAATTTATTGCCAATTGAATCAGAGTAGGGTAATGAAAAACAATTAAAACACCTTCACTCTGCCTCTCCCTTCTTCCCAGGCTCAGCTTCACTCCTGATTTCTCTACCTTCTCCCCTCAGTGGTGGAGGAGGATGGGAAATGTGGCCCAAGGTCAGTTCATCACATGTTGTCTCTTCTGCTCCTTCCTCTTCAGGGGAAAGACTCSTCAAACTCTCCCTCTGCTCCAGCATGGGGTCCCTCCCACAGGAGACAGCTCTCCATGAGCTTCTGTGTGAATCCTTCTCACGGACTACAGTTCTTTACAGACTGCTCCAGCGTGGGTCTCCCATAGGGTCACGAGTCCTGCCCTCAAACCTGCTCCACTGTGGGCTCCTCTCTCCATGGGTACAGAGGTGCTGCCTTGACCCTGCTCCAGCATGAGTTTCCAACAGCATCACAAACTCCTTTGAGTGTCCACCTGTTCTGGCATGGGGTCCTCCATAGGCTGCATGTGGATCTCTGCTCCTCCATAGGCTGCAGGGGCACAGTTACCTCACCATGGTTTGCACCACAGGCTGCAGCTTGGTGGTGATGAATCTCCCCCTCTTTCTTCACTGACCTTGGTGTCTCCAGAGATGTTTCTCTCTCACTCATATATTCTCACTCCTCTCTTCTCTGCCTGCAGTTGTTGTTGCCATTGCGCTGGGGATTTTTGCCCCCTTCTCAACTACATTATCCCAGAGGCACCACCACCATCACTAAGGTGCTTGACCTTGGCCAGTGGCGGGTCTTTCTGGGAGCCAGCTCACGTTGACTGTGTTGGACAAGGAGGAAGCTTCTGTCAGCTTCTCACAGAAGCCACCCTTTTAGCCTCCACACTACCAAAACCTGGCCATTCAAACCCAATTTAGAAACATTTTGCTTTTTGTGCCGTATTTTCTGAATCTGTAAATTTACATGCTGTACTTGTCTAAAAAAAATTGGCCTCCTTTGTATTTCGAAATTGAATTCATTGCAACACCATAGGCATAGCAACTTCATTTTGCTAAGGAATTCCTAATATTGATTTTGATTAAGAAAAGTAATTTCCAATGTCAATAAATTTAATAAAATGAGAATAAAGGTGTCTCTACAGAGAAGGTTGCATCAACCCAGCCAAATGATCAAGAGAATTTTTCTCATGGGCACAAGCCTTATGTGAAGTGGGATATTCATGGCCTGTTGATGCTTGAGCATAAGATCAATAACCCTGTAAATGCTTATATACATAGTTCACAGAGTTTTATATAGACTATTCAGATGGATCTCATAATTCAAGTAGATCTTAGATGCATGGAATTGCACAGATAGTTTATTGCTTTTTGTTAGGTAGRCTCTAAAATATCAGTATTACACTACTAATCTAGAGCCTCATTTGAGCATCTGAAGCTATACAAGATTAATTCAACATAGATTCAGTCTCTGTTGATACATCCTTATTCATGACTAGAGTTTTTAGGCACAGCAGCAACAAAAGTATCAGACTTCTTTCTCTTATTTCATCTTCTTGTCATGTAGCAGTAAACTCCAGATCTGGAGTGTAAGAAATAATAACAGTAGTATATTTAGAATATAAATTGCACACAATGCTATGTGCACTCAAGACAAACTTGCATGATAGAATACAACATGAAAAAAAGAACTTATACATCTTTTTTTTTTCATACCATGGTCATTCAATTTTTTAATTCCCTTCCTTCCTAAAGCTCCAATTAGGATAAATAAAATCATGTAGTAGGGTGTCAAGGGTTAGCCTGAGGGTAGACCCYAGACCTCCGTGCTGTATTCTTCAGAGGATGTGAAACAGCAAAAACAGGCTGCAAGCTTGAAAAAATGATTAAATAATTTATTCACTAACACTAGTAAGAATAGAAAGAATAAAAAATAATAAAAAATATTAAGGCATAACGTACAAATATTCTCCTCCCAATACAACCCAATTTTTCTCACTGATCATACAAAGGACATAAACATGAGATTCTGATCTTTTAATTAAGAGTTCTTATTGCCACTTTATGGGATAAAGAGTTCTTTCTGTCATGTAGTGGGATCCATCCCACAGAAGATAACTCCCTACAGAGTGTCTTCAGTGTGGTCCCAAACCTTCAGGAAAACACCACAGCCCACCCAGGTGTTGCAGTGGTGTATCCTCTCTCCCACAATACTCTCGGCAGTTTGTGGGTCACAAGAAAAGTCTGATGGGGTTGAGCATTTAAGAATAAGTCATCCCAGCCTAAAGGCACCCAGTAGTACAGTCTCCTGCTTTTACTCATAATCTCTAAAGGCTGCAATTTCATTTGCTTACAACATAAAATATTCTTATCTTAGGCTGATGAATTTCAAATTCCCCCATGTCTCATATTTTGTGAATTACAGAGAAAAAATTAGTTTGGCACTATTCCAGATCACACAGCTCACAGAAAAGTGAAAATCCCGATGCTAGTAAAGATGGCTCCTCCTCTAGCACTTCCTGTTTCACTTCCGTCTTCTTGCTCAGTAGTCTGCTGGTCTCCATATTTAACTCCTTCACGTGACTGCTTTCCTTTCTCTCTGGCTTAGAGAAGAGGTTAGTATTTGCAGAAAATACCTACAGAAGTATTTGTTACAGTTTACATGCTCCCATCAGATAATGCAGCTGTACAGCTGCGTCTGTAGTCTGTATCAGACTCTTCCCGGGCCCAAGGCTCTCCCCCCGAACTACGTCTCTACGCTGGCGCTACCCAATTTCGCAACAGTCTTATTAGCCGCTAATTAATTCACTGCAATTCGCCTTATCTGCAGCAGCAAGGTCACCCTTTGATCTCACCCATCCACCTCCGAAAGGGAAAAGGAGGGGGATTTTTTTCTCTGCAAATCTCGGCTTCTCTTGGCTTYGCTCGGCTTGGCTGCTTGGCTTGGCTCCCCTGTGGCCCAAATGGCAATAGGCTAGCTCCTCTCAGGTCCAAGGCTCTGGGACCAGTGGGGGTGAGGCTGGGGCCCCCCGCCAGGGCCCCCCAGGCTGTGGGCTCCTGGCCTGGGGGTTGGGGGGGTTGAGGGGACCTCTGCCACTTGTGGGTGTAGCAGGGAACAAGTGAGTGTTACTTCCTGGGTGTTTTTTTAATAACATATTACCACAGAGTTGTATTCTGAAATCAAGTGGCTTATACAAATGTCCATCACCTGCTTTAACCAATCAGATTTGTTTCATAGCGGGCCTAACCAGCACATAGGGTCTTATTTTGAAAACCAGATGCTGTTTCAACATATGTTTGTGTCAGAAAAAATGCCCCTGCAGATATCAACAAGTGAGATACACCCCTGACAGTGTTATTTGCAGCCACTTCCAATATAAGCTTTTAGGACAGATTTTTCAAGGAAAAAGAAATCTGGTGCAATAAATGTTTACACACTTACACCTAATGTAATGCAGGTCTTAGAAAGGTAAATCATCCCACTGCAGATTGCAAGTATTCTTTTATATTCTTATTATGCTGAAATAAGTACTGATGATAATGTGACTTAAAATACATCCAATGATGACAAGCAAGTAAGATGTAAGAAAATTTATTATTATATTATCAGCATTATTAAAAACTCTTTGCTGCTACTTTGATAAACATATTACTATTTATGTGTTTTAAGCCAAAGAATTTGGAAACTAGAATCAGCAATTACAAGTTATGTCCTCTTACCTTATCCTCTGCTTCTCAGAAAAAGTAATAGGCATCATTTGCAAATGAATATAAGGAGGTAATATTTATATCTTAATTGGCTCCTACTAAAATATGGGAAACTCATATTTTACAGGAAATGACAAATGCTTTAAATGTACTTTCTGTCTAAATAAAGGTGAAAATTAAAAATTTGTCAGTTTTTTTCCATCACAGAGTACAGTAATGAAAATATGTTCAACAGCAATTAAGAAATAATTCAAAACCAGAAAAAAAACCCTAAATCCTTCAAGCTTTCAACACTCATGTACAAAACAAGATTTAAAATTTCGCTGTAATCCAGAGGTTCCCAATGTTTATTTTCAGTGGTACCTTTTCCACAGATGAGTTAAATCCTCAAATTCTGCTGATCCATGACAACATTAAGTGATGATGACTTAATCCATTGTTGTCAAGAAACACTAAGATGTATTTTAATATGAATAACATAGCAACAGAATCAACCAATATGAAGTGAAGACTATAATGCCATCATTCATGAAATATGAATGACTATCTAATATAAGGAAAGCAGCTAAATCTAATCTAACCTAAAAAATGAATATTTTTTTCTTTGTAAAGAGTATCGATAAAAACTTATTTTCTATCTTGCAAGCAAAAAAGCAAGCTTTTTAACATGAAGCTTTATCACTTCAAAAAATGTTCTTTTCTTATCAGCTGAAATTATATCAAGTCATTAAAGGGTAACTTAATTTTTTTTGTGACTATTAAGCACAACATCTTTCATGCAAGAGGTTATTTTCCATTATTTACAGTTTTTCATCTTTTCTTTTACCTATTTCCATATAATTGCCTTCTTTTAATCGCTCCTTCTGACAGTCTCTATCTTTCAAATTTATGTTTAAGTTTATGCTTACCTATGTCTTAGGAATTGTCAGAATATGAAGTTCTGATATAAACACAGTTGTACTGATATAAAGAAAACATTCTTTGGGTAAGTTTCCTCTGAACACACTTTAGCTAAATATATAGGCATCAGAACCTAAGGCTGCATTAAGAGAGAAATGAGCTTCCACAGAGTTATTCATGTTACTGATTTCAGAAACTCCTTTTAGAACAGGATGAATCCTTTTCTAGMGTTGCCCATGTCTTTCTCTTAGGAGTAGAAAAGTTTTATACTACTATTAAGTACTACATCTTTATTTAAGTATAGAAGAGCTCAAATTATGTGATTCATAACAGATGATCTACAGTTACTCTATAAGCAAAATTACTCTGAGGATTTATTCATGTTAAGACCAAGAAAAAGCATCATTGCAGTCATATCTGTACAGTCGTGTCTTAAGCCTCTTCTGGATATAGCAAGAAATGTGAGTCCTTTCTAAAGACAGCCTCCCTCAGTGGGAATGGTGACCTGTCACATAGTAGCAAAAATTTCCCAATGAGCGGCTGGAGTCTGCAACTTCCCTCCTGCCAGCTGTAGACCTCTCTCTGCTCCAGTCAGCTCAGCACCTTTGCTCAATACCCCAAAACAGGCTTGTAAGCCAGTTGCCTTTTTTGCTTGCTTGCTACTCCCTCCCACAAACCACATCATTTGTTGTGTTTAGGGCCCAGCTGCACTCACTTCTTTAAAAGGTAACCTGTAATAACTGTTGTGTGCCTAAGGACCAGGTGCTTCTTAGTTCTTGTCCTCAGCACATTCAGCGAATCCATTTAAGAAATCTGTGCAGGTTCTCTATCTTTTTTTCAGCATGAAGCTTATGTGAGCAACTATGTGATAAATAGCAAATCAAGATATAAAGTCAATAAAACTGTGGCAAATGGGGAAAAGTGAAACAGAGGTTGGCTGTTATTCTGGAGGGAATGAAGGTGGTAAGCAGGGTGAACCTGGGAGGAGAAAATAGTAAATGATATGATTGTGATTGTAGGGTGTTCCTGTTGAGAAGCCCTGTCCAAGTTCAGTGGAGTTTACAGCAGAACAACACATCTGTAATTTCTTTGACTTTTGCATCTGATTTCACTCTTTGGCTCAGGCACCTGGGTTGCTCTCCCTAATGCTGGCAAAGAATGCTAAGAGAGTGTGGATGAGATTACTTGATGTCCCAACAACAGACACATACAGAAACAGCAGACATAAAATTCATTTCCTGAAGAAATTGGACTGAGATGCCTCTCTGGCGTCTCATTGTTCTTTCACTGGGAGTTGTTTTTTTATTTTACGTTATCCTGCAACTACTTATGTGTTGTTAATTCACATTTTCGTTAGTCCGAGGTAAAAATCAGATGTCAGCTGAGTTCCTGTGCCAAAATATTCCCCTAAGTCTTTGCTCTTCACTGTCTGCAGCCAGGTATCCTGCACAGAGTAAATGCTAATTGCTAATATTTTTATATGATGCAGTTTGTATTGAAATTAGAATTATATGGAATAATCAAAATGTAAATTGAGTTCTTACACTCAGTGGCAATGCTTTTCGTAATTGCCATTTAATCTTAACTGTGCTCTGGCGATTACCAAAGCCCAGTTAAGGACAACTTTATCTTGAATGTTCTCCTTTAATAAAAAAGATCCAGCAGGGCTGATAATTGGCACGGTGACTTATGGTATGTCTTTCAAAGTTTGTGGGAAAGGGTTTCTTCCAAAATAAATGAGCACATCCTTAGCACATTCTCATATTCCAATAATTTCTGCCTGTCAGAATGGTGGACTTGGAGTACAATTAAAGTAATGACATACAGACATAATTAGGTGTATGTTGCACACAGAGGTTGAATGGTGACGAAGTTCACGTACAAACAGTGAAAATTTTCTTGAGTTCCTGTTATGTTGATGCTAAACCTGACAGTCAACCACTTCTGTCAGCTGCAGTTTCCCTTGTCCTTTTTTATGTCTGATGTTTCATTGTCCATGACTTCCTCAAGTAATTTTCTTCTAGTTTATAAATGGCTGCTATGTCTAACCTTTGGTGGTTTTTTTTAGGAAACATGAAGTGTGTTTCAAAGCACAAAGGGAGAACAGTGCATGTGAGCTGCACGCTTTGGATGGTAGATGATTTATGAGTCTTGACAAGGCAATTTACAGATTTTCTATTTCTGCATTGAAAATATGGTTTGTGTCTAACAGGAACTCCTATTACTATTAATTACCACATGAAACAAAGTCATAGTTGCTGTGACATAAAATATGGAAGATTATTTTGAAAAGTACATGCTTAATCATGTATCACAGTTGAATGAATTCAGAACCAGTGTTAAGGAAATTCGATGATTTGTCCCAGCTTTTGGTATATAAACCAAAGCAAAACCTATTTCTCAGATAAGTAAAAATAAAGGGCACAATAAAGGGGGAAAAATAAAACATCCCCAGCAAGTTAGTTAATTAAATATATCTTGGCAGTTGCAGTTGTATTTAAAGCCAACTTCGGCAGATTACAGGTCTGGATTTGCTGCATTTCTACTCTAATAATAATGCAACGTAATGTAAGAGGACTGCTTCACTGGAGTATTTACTATTGAAGAGAAAATTGCTTTTATAATTATATGTCACTGATAAAATTTACAGAAATGTTGGAAACCATATAATAGTCATCAACAAATTATAAGGTTTGAATGCCCCCAGTTACATGTGTACAACACTTTCGGTACTGTTAAAAGGATTTAGGTACCTACACTGAAGAATAAGCATAGCTGATTGGATTTTTCACCGTAATTTGCATTGTAGTTTTTTCTGCTTAGGATTTTCTACTGTAAAATTGCATTTATTATAATTTGTCATTTTTAGTGGTTTTAAAAACAAAATATATATCAAATTTCTGTGACAGAACTTACGTGAAGGGCTCCCAAAAACTCAATTTCTCTCTTCTTTTGTTCACTCCATATATGAGATTCAGTATTCCAGCCATCTGACAGATTGTCTAACTCAAAGGAAGCTGTTTCTGCACCATATATATATATGTACCCTTAAACTGTCTTGATGTTTACACTTTTCTCCTTCTGGAATTCATCTGGTCATTAGAAACCACACTATCATCTCAGAAGAGGAACTATTTTTCTATTACAACAAAAATTATAAACCTGTTACAAATATCTCTAACAATGACTTTCTATTAACACTTAAATGTACATCTGTTATCCAAGCCATATTGTTCACACTACTTAACAACTTCTTAAATAATGACTTTGATTTTGCTTCTTAATAATTTGGAACATCAGGATTTTTTTTTCAAGAGCCTAAGTATCAATTTAGAAAGCTCTGCTGCTATAAAAATAGAAAACATGGTCTTGATATCATTTGCACCAGCTCGACCTATTTTATGGCAGCAATGGCTAGGTTACACCTTCTGCTAGGAAGCAAAAACATGAGCAAAGAACTACTTTAAGCGGGTAATTTGCAGACAAGGAAGTGCTAAATCTTCCTCTCATTTTGAAGCTGGAATAGTAATGGTACGTAATTTTCAAGAGGACTATTGATTAATGATGAAAAAATATTTACTTGTGCCATTTGTTGTATCCATGCAAAGAAAGCGGATTAGGTGCCATATTTGTCTGTGATGCAGAGGGATTGCTGTGCTCTGAACTGTAGATCTGCTAAGTATAGAAAAGGCCACTTCTTGAGAGACATCTGTTAGTTTGGATGTTACTCAGCTTCTGTTTCCCACCAACATCATCATTGCAAATGAGAAAATGGAAAAGTCATTGGCAGGAAATACTCTGCCTGAGTTATTCTTACTATGTTGAGCATATGGCTCCATTATCCGTCACCACTTAGACCCCTGTCACTTTATTTTGTTGCTGCAATGCTTCTTGATTTCCAAATGCTCATGGGATACGAATAATTCTCATGGATAAATTTGATCATGAGGACTTTGCTTCATGGACTTCACAAGGTTTTTTTTTCTCTAGGGCCATGAATTCAAATTAAAACAAGGATAAGAGATTTTAAAAGAATGTATTATGCTTAATGCCTTTAATTCTATTTTTTTCTAGTGAATGTCTCTAATTAACCTAGAGCTGCCCCTTGAGAAAAAACATTTTAAAAACTACATTCAAGCACTTTTCCTCTGCTCTGCCAATTCTTGCCTAATTTTTCATGAGTCCGTGGCTTTATAAAATAAGAAATGAACTGCATTTTTTTTCCCCAAGCATCAAGGTAATTCATTCCAGAGCTAGTTCTGTAAAGAGTGATCTGAAAAATAATTGAGCACACAGAAGTGTGAAATTTTAAAGGATATTAGAAGACATCCATTGCTTTGAATACCTGAGTGGTATAAAGCAGTGAAGAGCTGAAGAGATGATTAAGTCAATTAATAGTCACAGAGAATTACAAAATAATTGCAATATGTCACCCTGACATGACCTTAGGTATTCTCATATTGGTACAACATCACAGTGGAAACATTGCAAGGCAATATCAAGGCACCCTGCTGTGATTACTTTGTGGTTTTCCATGACTATTTGACATTACTTTTCTTATCTTCCTTCTCGTTCCGCTTGCTCATGACTTCTCAGAGGAGTCAAAGTATTTCGCATTGTATATCTCTTTTCCTCTTTTTTAGCCCTTTTTTCACTATGTTTTGTTTGATTGTTGTTTGTTTGGGTTTTTTTGTTTGTTTTCTTTTCTTTTTGGGTTGTTTTTTTTTTTCTATTATGGACAATTTTCAGTGACCTGGTTTTATTTGTTCATCATTTTATGACTTCGTTAAGGCAATGGTAGAGATCTTACTCTCTGAGTATTTTCTGGTTATAAAAGAAGAAAAGCTTTATAAACTCTCATTGACTATTCAGGAATTATAGTCAGGGATCAAAAAACATACATGTTCCTGTACTCCAGAAGAATTCAGCTAACTGAGCCCTCATAATATGATAATAATTTAAGGAAATATGTTGACTTTTTAAAAAGGCAAATCTTCAAGCCTTCAGTATCTCAAATTTCAGCCGTAATTTAAGATGTAAGAGGTACAGATTCAACACAGCATATGGCTTTAAAGATGTTATTACAGATTTAGAGCATACAGCCATTTCCAGTCCTGTGAAATTACTTCCCATGAAATATAATCTGCAATTTGCATTTTACTCTGCTATCCTCCATTATTTTATTCTCCATTTATATTTTAACTCCCACAGCACTCACTACTGGATAATGCCAGCTGATGAGTCAGCGTCATGAAGGCAGCACAGACACTATGATAGGTAAGTTTCGTTTTCTAGTCTCTGAAGAGGCAGCCATCAGCTTTGTTGCAAAGAAAAATGACTCATATTGCACATAAGATATGTGGATATTCAGAGAGAGTTATATGTGATGTTCAGTATGAAATTAAAAAGGAAATATAATGATGTATCACACAGAAGGTATAACAGGAGGTAGAGATAAATTTGGGAGATTTTTGGTTGATGAATACCCAAATTAAAACAAGCATGGGGGAACTTTACTCTCCCTGTTCCTCTCTGTCTTTTCACATGGTAGTCCAAAACAGTCTGAACATAAAAACAAGAGAAAATTTATGGAATACGTGGACTAGGAGTACCCTGGATGTGTTCCTACCACATAGACATGGGTGCTGTTCAAAGGTCAAGAGTAAACAATGTTAATTTTGAGCTAAGAAGACTGTGGTTTGTATTCTAGTAGATTAGATGCTGCAAATGAAACCTTAGAAGTAGTAAAACAGGTTACATATTTGATGAAAAATGGTGAGTATAGGAGGATTGTAGAAAAGCAGCAGAATGATATTTTTCAAAGCCATTCAGTTCAATAAAAGTTCTGTTCCTGTTAGAAAGTAGAGAAACCAGAGTTTGAGGCTGCAATTCATCTGATGTAAAACAGAGCTGACTTCTAGAGCTTAGCTGGTCATCATGATTCCCTTTACTGTAAATGGAGATGAATCAGAATAACTAATTCATCTCATTATAAAGTAAATAGCTAAAATAGATTAGATTAATTACACCATAAAAAGCATTAATTTCTCTTTTTCAACAAAAACAGCCTCTCTGACTAGCTGTTCTCTAGATGGATACATCACAGATGTTCAAAGTTAAGCTAGATACCTCTTCTCTTCAGTGCACAATTCTTCCATGAATGTTTGAAAGATTTCAGGTTTTTTTATACTTATAGCAGCTTATAAAATTGAAACTCAGAAGATTGCAACTTTTCCATCTGTACAATTTTCCTACACAGTGCAAGAAATAATCACAGATGTAGATAACAAGTGGGACAAATATTTCACAGATATATTGTACCACCAATGAATCCACAAAACACTTCCGAATGTTACAGAYGAGCAAGCAAATTAATAAAGTATTATTAATAATGGTAATGGTAATATAATAAAAACTGACTTCAGTAAAAGTAAGCAAATCTGATTAAATTTTGCCCTTTTTTAATCATTTACTGAGAAGCAGAAAGTGATAAAATCTATAACCTGCATTCTTCTCCTCTGTTCTCCTCTGACATGCTGTCACTCCTTATTTGTTTGCTTAGTATTTCTGTAATAACAGAAAAAGGGAAGCAACAGTCCACAGGAAACCCACAGAGAGGTAGTGAAAATTTTTACTAGATAGGAGAATATATCATAGCCTTATCTTCTGATAATATATTTAGACAATCTATTACAATATGTTAGGCACTAAACATGGCCACTAATGAATTATACTGCTATCAGTCAAGCAATCTGAACAATATTGTCTTCAAAGGTTAATGCTTTTAAGTTTGAATATTCTCACAAGGGTTATTTGTTCACACGGCTTCTAAAAACTAAGCCAGCATATTTTAATTTAAGCTCTGAAAAATCCAGCTGACAAATTTTACCTGTTTTAGCCAGAGTATGAAGTCTCAGAAGCCATTTTGAGCAAAAAAACAACAGAGAGAAAGACCTAAGCTATTGCACGTATGTGTTAAAATGAGCAACTATAAATATTTTGTTAGCCTTCTATTTTAAATAAGTAGTGCAGCAAAGAATATTCATAAATTTGCTTCCTAACATTTTTGGATGTAAAAGTGATTCATTGTGTTTCAAGTAATATTTATGAAGTTTTCTTTCTGTATTACTTCTTTGCTTACTAAGAGAAAGGGTAATATTAAGGTGTTCTGAAAAGTCTTGATACTCACAATTTTCCAGAGATTTAATTGTATAATCATGAAGATGGATTTTTTTAAAAGAAATCTGGCTTTTGATTTAGCAAAGAGTTACACTGAGAAACATAATCGGGGTGCTAAAGAATTGTTCTTGATACACGAGACTAGAATAATAATGAATGTTGAATAAAAATTTTCTATTACCTAATTAGTATAGCAGAAGTTATGCTTTGTGATTAATTCACAGTTTACTTTCTTTACCCAGAAAGGCAGCAATCATTGAGAAGTCTCTTGAAATCCCTATTTCCCAGTCAGCTGTTTATAACTGACATCAGTTGAAATATCCTCATATGCAAGACTGAGCTCTCTGGCATGGCAGGGGTTTATGGTCTTTGCTGTTTTCCATGGCTTAGTTGAGTCTAACCCTCCTTTCAAGCAAGCTGTGACTGTTTTGCTTTCTGCTGCAGAGAATAATCCGAAACGAATTTTAGGTATCTTGTAATTTGTCTTGTCTTCCAAATCCTTTCCTTTACCCAGCATGCCTCTTTCATAGCTGGAGATAAAAAGAAGCCAACAACTACTGTGGTACCCATATTTTTGCAATAGTTTTGTAGACTTCGGTTCCCCTCTCATCATAGCTAGAGTAGAAATGAAAGAACACTGAATCTCAATGCTATTTGTTTTGGCACGGTGATTGCAAGTGGGGCAGAAGTAAAAGAACTCTGTACCTTACATGAGAAAAATATAAAAGTATTGCTTTTCCTAACAAGCTATTTAATTCTTTCATTCTGCAACAGGCTAGCTTGCTCAACAAAGCAAGCAAAGACAATGCAAGACTCACAGATTAGTTCAATCTGTTAGATAATATGGTGAGTTTTTAAACTCTGTAATATTAACCATTGATAATTTCTAAGGATAACTGGCTCCTTAAGATTTGATAATGTTCTAGCTTAAACAAATAGGGGTTTAAAGCTGACTCCAGTTTTAGGGTCACTTGCTTTTAAGAGTTTGACAGAGCAGTCAAAGATCTCTCCCTCACAGTCTTCCTTCTTACTGTACATTAGTTAACACTTCACTGAAAATTCCTCAGATCAAAGCATTTTTTTTAAGCATAGCTCACTGATAGAAGTGAGAGGTGGAAACAGATAAAGTGGAGAAAAAGTGAATGAGAATGTGAGCTGCGAAGATTTCAGCATTGCTCTAATTCTCAGGGAAGGCAGCAGCACTAGAGGTAGTCCAGGCCTGGACTAGAGGTCTGTCTCATTGTTTAGCAAATGGTACTACTACAATGCAAGATAAGCAAAAACCAGCTGGATTTTTAGTTTTATTGTCACTCAACTTTCTGTTTTAACATTTTATTTAGGAGAACTAGGTATGTTTAATGCAGTACTGTTACATGAATAATGGTAATCCAACTAGGAGGCATTCCTAAAACTTCAAACTATAATGCCTTTAAAAAGTAAAAGAAATTATAGGGGAAAAAGTCATACAAAATCAGAAAAAGAAACTAAGAGAAAGCTTTATAACAGATCTGAATCTGCTGGGTCAATATATTATTTTGAAACGTATATTTGGGATTCCATTGTAATTCCTAATTTGAGATCACATTGGAAAAGGGAGTAAAGGTGTTAAATTGGCAAAAAAGAGTATTAGAAGATCCTAATAAAGACTTTTCTTAAAAGTACAATAGGCTGAAGAACAGAATGAGCGGAGATTGGAAGTACTGTCTGAGAAACTAGATTATATTGTGGAAGAATGAGGTACAAGAAGAAAAATCTGCATACATACATAACTTGAGAAAACCAGCCTGTTCTTTTCCTTTGACTTTTTTTCAGTGATTCATTTGGAAATGATCAGAGGTGCTTTTTTTTCTTCTTCTGTTGTATAGCTTTGAGGGACAAATTATTTTTTACTTAGACAGATGCAGCTTTCACAGAGTGTAGGTTCTTTAATTGAAAAAAGCCATGAAACAAATTTGAGTTAAAGAAGCTTTTGTGTCATAACTGCATAATTGATACTCCTCTGAAGACACAGAAGAATGGGACTATTAATTTAAGTTTTAAAAAAAGAAAAGTCAAGATTCTAATGAAACTACTAAACAAAAGTTGATTTTTTTTCTCCTTTGTCTTTTATTATTAAGACAAAGACTGGTACTGCAAAACCAATTTATGGAGCAAGAATATGCTGTTGATTAGAGAAGCTAGTTTCTTTAAAACCATAAATACAATCTTGATATTTCAAGACCCCTTAGAGTTGTGCCAAAGTCATAAGTTATTGTTCAGACAATGGAAAATATCAGGAAAGATATTTCTGGAAATACTTGTACTGAGTTATATGGCTGTGACAATAAGCACTTTTAAATCTTTGGTGTTCTCTGATGTCTAAAATATCCACCTACTCCAGCATGGGCTCCTCTCTCTACAGGTCTGCAGGTCCTTGCCAGCAGCCTGCCCCAACACAGGTTTCCCACAGCTTCACAGCCCTCTTTTGGGCATCCGCCTGCTCCAGCGTGAGTCTGCCCACGGGCTGCAGGTGGATCTCTGCATCCCTGTGGACCTCCATGGGCTGCAGGGGGACAGCTGCTTCACCGTGGTCTTCACCACGGGCTGCAGGGGAATCTCAGCTCGTCCCCCTCCTTCTCCACTGACCTTGGTATCTGCAGAGTAGTTTCTCTCATATATTCTCACTCCGCTCTTCTCTGACCACAATTACATCTACACAATTAATTTTCTTTTCCTTCTTAACTATGTTATCACAGATAATTATGTTATCACTGCAGTTTCTAATTGGCCCAGCCTTGCCCAGCAGTACGTCTGTCTTTGGAGCTGCCAGGGATTGCCTCTGCTGGACATGGAGGAAGCTTCTGGCATCTGCTCACAGAAGCCCCCCCTGTAACACCCCCGCTACCAAAACTTGGCCCGATACAGAAAACTTCCCTGACTGGGATGCTGTGGATCCTAGAAGTTATAAAGTATCTGGGTCTACCCCTGGAAAGGTAGACCCAGATCATAGCCCATAATAGCTTGGTCTGCTGAGCAGCTGGGCACTTAGAGTTGGAAATGCAAGTCTGGAGAAGGTTCTCAACTCTCCACCAGGCAAGCTGAGAGGAAGCCAAGAGCCTTGAAGCCTTGGCTAGACAGAGCAACCTGAGAGCCAGAACTCAGAGCTCAACAGCTTGCCATGTGGACTACTGAAAAGTTGGTAGCCTGGAAGTCCACCAACAGCCTTCACAAAAGGCAGTTGGGTGAGCTAGCATTGAGGATTACTGTTGGAAACCTGCCTCCTTTCTGTCACAACTTTGTTAAAATTGAACTGTCTCCTGCAAACACTTTAGTTTTGATGAATTTGTAGTCTCTGCTCCATCTAACAATTTCCAAGACATTGATTCTGGAGTCTACCATTTGGGAAGTAAGGCTCTTCAGTAGGAAAACAGATGTGCTCAGGAAACACATACAGTTTTGTACAACTGGCAAACAAAAATCCACACTAAACTAATCGAAATATTCTTTCATGCATGATGAATGAAAGCTTCTTTGCCTGGCTTCTTTTTAATATTTTTAGTTTGTTGGATTGCTCAGCTKCACTTTTGAAATGGAAAACACTGTTGCTTGCTTGTGCATTTCATCAGATATTTGTCTGTTCTCAACGTTATTTTGGAAAGGAATGTCACTGATAGAATACATCAGTGAAGTAACTCAGCTAACAACTCCATCATTAAAATATTGACATTTCTATAGATTAAAAGCTCCATCTAATACTGAAAAGAGAAAGCTGAAGCATGTTAATATGCATTTTTCCTCTTTTTAATAGTCTTCATAAATATGGGGTTTATTTAATCTATATTCATTTTTATTTAATCCAATTGTTCTATAACTTGAAAGACCAGGTGTAAAGAAAGGAAGCTTGCTAGTAAAGTTGTGATTTTTGAATTTTCATATTTTACGATAATTTTTTTAACAAAAGAAATTTCATATTTTTATTGCCTTTTATTCAATAAATCTTTCTATATAAGCTGAGACCAAAAATTGTGATAAATAACTTAAAACAACTTTGTGTTATTTCCTCTTTTAACACAGAATGGCACTGAGATTTTGTGGGGTTTTTATCTCTTGTCTCTGTAACCACTATTTAAAAGATATATTCTATATCTGTAAAACCGATTTCAGATAGTTCACAAGAGCATTAATAAAAGTAGATAATACAATGGTAGTATTTCAGCAGAGGTTCAGCAGTTCTCGAGAGTATCCTTCACACAAATGTAATCTGACTGCACTAGCAATTTCTGGATCTTCTGGATTTCAAAAGGACTCTGTGTCCATTTATTGTGGCTGGGAATTTCAAAGAGACAAAGGAACTGAGTTCAAAGCCAATAAGAATGGGATATTTGTATTTTGGGTTTTTTACACATCGTCTCTCACTGTATTCCATTTTTCTTCTCAGAAGCTATCATTTCTGTGAGAACTTGTTTTGTTGGAGCTTTGGAGTTTATTTTGTTTTACCTTGATTTTTAAAAATTCTGTTATTTGATCTAATTTGGATTTCACTATGCTTTTGTTTGCCATAAAACTGACATGAGACTAAATTTTATAGGTACTGTGCAGGAGTACCAAATTATACCAGGTGCCCAAAACCAGAGATAATAACAGATCTCTGAAGAAAAAGACACCAAAAAAGGCACTGATTCATTTGTGTTATTTCAATGAGAATGTATTGGTTCTAGCAAACACCCTGAAATCCCCAAAAATTTTATCATTTATAGCAATGTGAGGGCTGCGCTGATCTTCTCCAGCACTGAAAATTGTCATACACTCACATAACTTCTAGTTGCCTAAACTTATTGAAATCAATACTATGCTCATTTTTTTTCAGAGAGTGGCGATGGATCACATTTACTTTTCAACTGGTGTAGGCTGTCAATTTCAAGAAGGCAGTCAAACTACCTGGCCATTCCAAGTATCTAGACCTTTCTTTCACGGTTCAGAGCACCCTTCCCTGAGAACGTAACACTTCGGATTAAACTCTGGAAAGATCATAGAAGCTGTGCAAACATGCTGCAGAAATTGAGGCATCAGTTTGATATATGAGTACTTGAATGTTAGCTTCTTCTCCCTCCTGCAATAAGGAGAAGAAAAATGATGGAGGAAAAAAGGGAAAAGAGGAAAAGGTGTGTAATACAGATATATTGACCTTGTTTCATGGGAAACAGAGAGAGAATTGGGCTGTTAAGTTCCTGTATCATGTAAGAAATCAAAGTTTCAACATGATTTCTGCAGCAAATGATATCTTCTGATCAATCTCCTCTTTCATTTTTGATCTTTGAACTGTGAGAAATTTTCTGTTCAGGCAAGAAATATTAATTTATTTCTAGTGTCCATTTTAATTTGATCCAGAGAATATTTTTTGAAATATGACTGATAGGTTTTGAATGTGGAGCAAGGGTACTACTTTCAAAGATCAAAATACAGATAAAACTGATTGTGTTGTAGGTAGTAATATTGGGAATTCCATTTTCAGGGCCAGAGCAGCAGACAGGGTGGTTCCTGTTGTTTTTGCATTTTTCTACTTTCAAGAAAATATCAAGGTATTTCATGGTCATTAGAGAAAAGCTCCTTCCTATCTTTTATGAAATTTTAAAATTATCAAGAAATAAATTTTGCATTGACACCATCAATAGAATTATTTTTAAAATCTCCTTAGTTACCAAGTTCAATGTTTTTTATATTTACTAATACTTTTCTGATTCTTGCTTTTTCCACCACAATGGCAAGTTTTGTCACTAAGTTTCACAGATCATCTTACGTAAGAATTTCCTAAAAGCTTTTACCTAAATGTATCAATAAATACTCAGGTATTCTACAATAAAAAAATTACATTTATGAGGGTCATTTTCTAGTCCAGACTTTATTTTTTCTATCCCCTTCTCCCTTCATCCTGCTGAATCATTTCCTTCATAAACTAAGCAACTGCTTCACTGTCTTTTTACATTTTTTTATTTTGTTTTGCTTTGGTTTTAGTGTAGGAAAATTCACATCTGGTTTTAGAATTTGAATGATGTGAACACAGGGTGAGGTAGATCTTGTGACAAGTCTTCTGATGTAGACTTAATAACCTATATGAATGTACCCAAACATCCTTGAATCATTTAAAGTTTTGATGATATTGTCATAGGATTTGTCCTTTGCCTAAGTTCTCGCTGCACTCATAGCCAGACTATGAAGTGAAAGGTTTTACTTCAAGCTTCTCCCACAAACACCATATATTTTTGCTACCCCTATCTATTCTGTTTCTCATTCAGCACTCTACTTGACAAAGCTAAGTCAAAGTGAGCAAATCCTTCCTTTCCTATCTGAAGAAGGACCTGTTACAAGACTCCTAATGAGAAAGAATGCACGGCCTCACTTTCATGAAGACCTTTCTAAAGAACTTTTGAAATCATGCAAGAGCAGCTAAGGAATTCCTTATCTGTTATTGAGATGTATCTCATTGACTGTAAACCCATTTGCCTAAACATGTCATCCTATGCAACCACAACTCTCAGGTTCACACATTTCAGGCTTAAAATAATTGTTGGACTACATGCACAACTATTGACCATTTTGAAGGCTGAAAGACATCTGTGGTACTAAAGACTAACTTTTCAACATAAACAAATTGGGTCAACATTTCAGAAGATACTGACACATGCTTAAATATTCACTAATAAACTGGATTTCTTTAAAGGGCTTAGTAACCAATAGCCCATGTATCCAAATGGACTGCATCACTAGTCTTCTCTGAAAAGCTACTTCTTGGTATCAAGGAGCCCCACTCCATTAAAAAGCAGCTGAGTTTCTAGTCCACCTTTGAGTTTTGTGAGTGTGTTGGCTTTGTTTTGATTACTATTTTTCTAACTTATCAAGAAATGCAGCAATGTAATAATCGTGAAACTGTGTGGCTAATGATTTCCATATGAAAATGCATAAATGATAAATGGCTGAACAGTTGTAACAAAATTTTTGGTGTAGTACCTATATGAGATGTATGCATATAGATGATTTGCTATTGTAACCTTCCTGTTTGTTTTAGTTAAATGTAACTCAGCTACTAATTCCACCCCGTATGCCTCCACCCTCCGGATTATGTAACAGATTCCGATTCACTTTTCAATTCTATAAACAATTTTGGAAATTATGTTTTATATCCACTGTATTTTATCTGGCTGAATGTAATTTCAATTATGTCTCACAAATATGTGAGACACATATTCTACTTCACCTTTCATGAAGAGTCTTATGCTGTAAACTATGATAAGATAACTTAGGTAAATAGAGGCTAGGTTTCCAGGGTGAGTTCTACACACATCTATACCATATACTCACATGAGAAATTGAGCAGTATCAAGCTACAAAAAACAGAATCCTGCATATGTATGCATTTAGTTCTAGGTAGCTTTTATAGACATTCGACTATAATAACTAGTTTTCATTTTCTTCCTGCAAAGATGGAGCAATGGATCAAAATTTGTTCATGCTATGTACAGGCAGGGAGTCAGATCAAATATAATGAGTTTTGAATTATCCTTTTCTAACAGTGAGAAATATGATTATAGAAAAGTTTTAACAAGTTGTGGTGTTGGAAAAAAGACATTGCTCACTTCAAGTAACTAATCGTAAATACAACAGAGAACATAAACCAGGAATTAGTTCTTTCCAACTTCAAACTACCCTGAATTTGCTTCAGTCTGTGGTAGTTTAGCAAATTAGGGAAAAAACATGGTTTGTAAGAACAGAAAAAAAGTTTGCTGGAACTTTCTTTGACTTGGCACAGAGCCCAGAGTTGATGGGCACGTTGCTAGACCAATGGATAAGTCGGTAATGCCTCTGTGATGACATATCTTTTGAGGAAGGAGGAAGTGGAAGAATGGCCATTTTCTTCTTCCCCGCTGAGGGGTAGTGGGGCCCCAGGCCCCGTCCCGGGGCCATGCCTCTGGCCTGGCAGGCAGGTGGCCAAGGTCGGGCCACTGGGAGAAGGACACCCCAGCAGTCACTAGAAGTTATGAACAGCCGTGAGCAACCAGCACAGCCTGCTGGAGCCGTGCAGGCTGCGTGGGCCCAGCAGGGCCTTCCACACGGCAAGGAGAGACATGACGAGCATTTCCCCGATGCAGAACCTAGATAAGATCAATGCTTCAGGTACAACTTGCAGATTGCTGATTCTCTTCCAAGGCAGAGAAAACGGAAAGGTGCGGCCACGTGAAGAAAGCCAACATGGCGGCGCCAAGGTCAGTGGGGGAAGGGAGAGAGAGCAGAGACACTCCAAGCACCGGAACTGAGGTTTCTCCTGCAAACCATGGTGAGAGCTATAACATAACAAAACTGTTTCTCTATAATTCATTGAAGGCATTGGGGGGATGTAGAGRTCCACTAGCAGCCTGTGGAAAAAGAGTACTCCCACCAGAGTGCATAGCTGCTGAGAAACCTTTACAGATTGAAGAAGAGAGCTTTTACTTCCAGGCTGAGATAGCTCATCCTTAAAAGACTAAACCCCATGGACTATTATGATGCACACTGGCAATTATGGGAAGACTATGAGATTCGTGGGAGAGATTTTTTCACTGCAGCAGATTTCGGGCCGTCCTGTTTGTTTGTGAGGCTTGAGACTACACTGGAGAGGTTCATGGAGAGCTGTCTCCCATGGGATAGATCCCATGGCACAGCAGAAGAGACTCTTTTCCATAAACATAAAGAAAGACTCTTAAGGAATAATATACTGACTAAAACCCCATGTTTGTTTCCCTTGCGTGGTCAGTGGGAAGAGGGAAGTCTGGAAGTTTGCTTTAATTTCTCATTATTCTTTTTACTTTTAGTTCTATTAGTAATAAATCTTCTTTACTGTTTAGGCTGAGCCTGTTTTGCTTTGAAGTTTTTTTTTCCATTTTCCTCAATAATCTTTATTTCCCTTTATGAAAATAAATTCTAGTTCACCAGGAATAATTTTTTGTGGGTGCCTGGCGTTTGTCCAGTGTAAAACCACGACACAGTCTTACATCTTTTTGTATTTGTTTTAAGTTGGATTGAAAGAGACTGAAAGAAGARGGCAGAAAAGGGGATAAAATCCAGGAACAAAACCAGAAAAGATAGAGAGCTCTGCAAGCAAATGTAAAAGTAGATCAAATAAAGAATAAGGAAGTTTAAAAAAATCTAATAAGAAAAAAGTCAGATCACCTTTTACCACAACCTGGATTATTTGTATTTGTTTCATCTGTGTACAATATATAGCTTTCTCTTTCCTCTAGCTATCTGTAATATTAGCTTTAGCTTTATTGACTTCCCTAGTGGGAAATTAAGTTGGCTGAAAAAGTTACTCTTTCTTTGTKTTTCCTGGAAAACAAACAAACAAGCAAATGTAAAGCCCAAACAAGATTTCATAGGAACAGAAATTCTTTTGCTTCATTAGAAGTAAAAAATTATTTCAAGAATAAGTAATTCTGCCTGTTATTTGATTAATTTACATGTGGTGTTTTCTGCTTTCAAGAACAAATTAAGCATGTCATACATGCTGACAGGTATATATTTTCAGGTCTATCAGTAGTGTTACAGAATGCCCAGAGGTCTTAACTTTCAATTTTTCTCCCTAAGTGGGAAATTGCCAAACTACTTTATTTGGTGCTGATAACAGATTAACAAATTTTATTATCTTTCTTAGAAGAAAACCAGAATGTGCAGCCAGATCAAAATATTGCAAAAGGTCTGTCTAAACAGCACATCTTCTTACCCTTAAGAATTCTTCAAAGTCCTCTGATGAAAATAATTCAATGAGGATTTTGTGCTTCCTCCTGCCCACCACATGGACAGCTCCAGCCAAACATTCATAGCTCAGTTTGGAATTATCTGAGGGTGTCCATCCAGCTATAGGAAATATGTTCTTTAATTCTTTAACTGAGTTTTTAAATTACTTTTAGTACAAGCAATCTTTTTAACAAAAATGAGGACTTGTTACAATCCACTCTAATCACAGGAGAGAATTCTCTGTGAATAAAGTGGAAAGACCCCTAAAGGTTCAATTATTCCTTTAAGCAGATTAAAGCCAAACGAGGCTAGATGTTGGTACCAAAAAAATTGATGTATTTTATTTAACAGTAAGTGAGAGAGAAAGAAAGAAAGTGAAAGAAAGAAAGAAATAGAGAAAGATGTGTGGGGAGGAGGGGACAGGAAGAGTGACAAGGGTTAGGTGGAAACATATCACCCCTCTGTGGGTCCCAAYGACATCTCGTTGATCCCTACATCTGGTCTTCTGGATGGTGAGGGTCCCTATCGTTGCCGCTGCTGCCAAAAAGCACAAAATCCATTGGATTAATATACGCTTTGGCCGGGTGGGAACACCCAGGTACCACCTCTGATGGGCCAACTTAACACTGTCCCTTACAAGACTGAGGGTCTGCTGCATCATTTTGCACCATGTGCAGTGCTCTGGTGCAGGGTCTGGGGACCTTTTCGGGGGGCCTTTGATGAGCCGTGACACCCCCTCTGCTGCCCCTTCATGTGCATGTCCAGTGGCTTTTCCCGGAGTGGGGAGCCTCCCACAGCTGCACAGCGGAGGATGGGCATTCCTCTGACCAGAGGCTTTTTTTTTGTCACACACTCAAAACCTCTCCTCGTCCCCCCTGGGTTGGGGCACTCTGTGCAAACCTGGCAGCAGATAAGCTTGGGGCTAAGGCTTCCACCCCGAAGCTGCTGGGCAGGATCCTCCTGTGAAAGCATTCTTTTCCCCCAGCCCAGACCTTAGAATGGTGTCATTTTTATCTTGTCTCAAATCAACTTACAGTCCAGGGCCTCAGCTCAGAGGGCCCATCCAGGGTGGCAGTGGTCTCCGGTGTAGTTTTTTTTTTGTTTTGGTGCTGCTTTGCTACGGTTTTGCTAAAACACACAAAAGTTCTTCATAAAGAATGTTTAACCAGTAAACCATAACATCTCAGTCTCTCACAGGACTATAAAATCATATTACCCAAATATAAATGATGTCCAAGGGTTTGAATTTTCTTCCTAAGCTGGAAGTGAGTTACAGCTAGGAATAAAGATTTGCAATAACAGAGTTGCTTATTTTAAAGAGTTGCTAACAATTGGATCTGTAGTTCTATTACTGCTATTTGGAAAAAAATGGTTGGATGAGTTCTCTGAACTTATTTCCAATGTTGAAATGGAATTCAGCAGATTTGTGCAAATCTGGTTCATAAAGCTTTGCTTTTTTGCTTGAACTGTTCATTTTCTCCAAATAGGAAGTGCAGATTAGGACTTCAGAGAGGACAGAGAGGTAACTGAACGGCCTATTGATATATAAAGTGATGAAGAAATAAAGCAGTAAAATTAGCTACAGCCTACTGAGTGATGACAAGGATTAATGTAACAGCATGTGAAAGGGAGGTGGGAGAAAAGCCTGCATGAAAAACTACCTTTACCAGTAAGTAACTGATCCTTTCATTCCTTAAAAAAAAGACTGGGAAAAAAGTGGGTGGAATAGTGCCCTGCTATTCTAGTCACTTCATCTCACAATCACTTTCATAAAGATACTGAGTTCTGTCTCATAAGTGGTAAGTTTTGTGCCTTCTCTCAGCCCCAACAAGTTGTTCCTGAACACCTTACTGATCATTAAGAACTTTCATCTCACTCCAGATTGAATTTTTCATCACCAGTTTGCACTTCTGTGTGATGTGATGTAATAGTCACCACATAAGAGCTGTTGTACTTTTCTGCAGGGTCTGCCCTTTTCAATAATTAATATTTAGGAATCTTGAATTCCAGAATCCCAAACTAAACTGGACACCAGAAATGTTACTCTTATTTCTCTCAGTGCAGCAATGTGGCAAGAATGACAAAGCAAAGTTTTGGTAAAATGGAAAAATGMTAAAAAGTGTCACATAACAGCTCAGTGATAAGAATCTGAATGTGGCAAGCCAAATTTTTCTTTCTTTACAATATGTGCTCCAATCTATTTTATATAAAGAGATATCTGCAGATTTGAGGCTCCAAACTGTATTTTCACAGCCCAGAAATCCAGATCAAGAGTTTCAGCTTTAACTTCTTAGCCACAGTTTGGACGTGATCTTTTGAACTAAATGTAAGTAGGTCATAAGTAAGCAGTAAGTTGATCTAACTAGAAGTAAATACTTTTCCCCAAATCCAGTTTAGGGCAGCTGAATTGCCTGTTGGGTTTTGGGTTATTTTTTCTTGCAATAATCTGTCAAGGTATACATTACCTAGCATTTCTCAGCCCTGTATAAGACGTAATTGAGGACAATTTTTTCTTAGCCACTACATTTAGTTTTTCTTATTAGCTACACTTATACCTATGAATACTTCTTTGATATTAACTTTGATATTAAGCAATCAGGTAATTTCTTAGCTTCCTTAGCTGAATTAAACGAGTCACATTCTTTAGCCTCCTGTCAAGCTTCTGAGCATCTTCCTTGGCCTTCCTGTTGTTTGCTCCATTCTGAGTTCTCTTTTCATGAGCATTACTAACAAGAGTTGTATATGCATTCTGCAAGACTAAACTGGCATAAATTTACAGTGGGATCAATATCTTCCTGCCTTCACTGGAAATCTGTGTTCTGCTGTATTAAGATTTTTTTTGTCTTTTTCACAGCTACATCAAATTAGCAGCTGGAAATTATTCTGTGATCAATGAGAAGCACTAAAGTCCTTTCATCTGTTTTTCTCTAGATAAGTCCCTAGATTGATGTCACAGAATTTTATCTTATTAAACCTGAAGCATATGATCCTATGCATGTTTACCTATTGCATTGCATCTTAAAATTCCTGACATCACAATAGTTAGTTCTTTCTGTATATATTAATTATTTTTTTTTGTAGACAACACTTCCCAACTTCATTTCATCACAAATTCTCTGAGCCAAATCGTGTCCTTTGTGTTTTAGGTAAAAATAATAAAAATATCTGTCCTGAAAATTGTTCTTGTGAAATACCACTGAACTGATATCTGATCTTTCAAAATCCATTGTCATCTTCTTTTCAGGTTGTTTTCCTATTGCTTTTTAATTGAAGTATAATTCCATCTTCACTATTTTTTTCCATAAAGAATTGAAAGAGATAGTCTCATCTAGTCCAAATACAAAAAGTACTGCAGGTCTCATCTATCTAAAAACCCCAGAAAAATGTAGTAATTTATGTTATGATTGATATACCAGGATTACATGTTTCATTTTGTATTTATTAAGCCTTTACATATTCTTAATAATTTGTTGTGAGACTATTCAAACTACAGAAGTCAGAGAGCTTTTGACTAAATCTCTTATTCTCAGGTGGCAACATCCAAATTTCTTTACTAAACTAAATAAAGTAATATTATTTTTGCTTCACCTGAGTCACTGTTAGTCAACTTACTTTTTCTCTAATATTCAATATTACTCTTTTGTTGAGTGCAAAGGCCAGATACTCTTTTAATATACATCTACACCCTAAATTTGAAGAAACTTCTTGATTCT
Source organism: Amblyornis subalaris (assembly GCA_018881555.1). Taxonomy (NCBI): domain Eukaryota; kingdom Metazoa; phylum Chordata; class Aves; order Passeriformes; family Ptilonorhynchidae; genus Amblyornis; species Amblyornis subalaris. Next base: position 206,380 of record JACAXG010000073.1, read on the forward strand.
TTCATGTTTAATTGCACAAGCTACATCTTCCAAATGTTTTGATTTGCTAGTCTTACTAATAATAATAGGTCACATTTTTTAAACGGCATTTCACACACAGCTAGTTAGTTTTATTTTTCTAGCTGAATTCAAGTAATTTATGAAACTTACAGTTATTCTGTCCATTTTTATTGCTCAGTTATGTGTCTTATGAACCTGTAGAAGACAGGTTTATGCCACTGAGCTTTTAGACTCACTTGCAACATAAAATTTCTCTAATTGAGATATATACTTGAAAGCTAATCAAGCCAGGATCCTTCAGGAGAAACTGGGATACATGTTACTGAGAATGTGTTGTCTGGATTTTAGATTGCTAGAAGAAAATGGCTATGGATAAATTTGTCTCTAGATGTCTCCATTTCCACTTCAACACATGAGAAAGATTGTAAGTGGAGATTTAGGCAGAGTTATTGGACCAATTGTAAAACATCCCTGTAAAAATGAATCTGGTATCTGTTACCTCTAATACATGTCTGGCCCTGTATTCAGGTGCAGAAGAATCTATCACCACACTCTCTAAACCAGCATTTGTTAAACTTTTTTGTGACTGAAATGTTCCTTTTAGAGCCAGCAACTTGACTGCTATGAATAAACTTCATTTTAACTGTTTTTAAGACTCTTAAATTAGAGTTAGACATAAGTGTTTTCTGATATATCTATCCCACAGGACATTAAGGTTATGAAACTTTCTTACATTTTAGACCAAGGATCTATAGTTAGGCAAGATTTTTAGGAAGGAATTATTTTAGTTCACACTCTCTATAATAAAAGAAAACAGAAACATGTTGGTGCAAATTGCATATTCAACATCTTCAAGTCTCCTGTTACAATCTACCTTTAGCTTAATATGACACAGAACCATGAACTGAAATTTGAGCCAATTCTGAGATGCCTGTAAGATTAAATAGAAATACAGTATGTGATGGTATGAATATTTTTAAAAGAGGTTCCACACATCAACTCTATAAATAATATGATGTAAAATATCAATATTTATTTTTCATTTTCTAGGAATGTGAAACCTTTACACATATTTAATGATGGCAGAGACTGTTCTCTACTACTTCAAGACATACCCTAAGCATCAAGTAATGGTTTAACGCCATCCAGCAGCCAAGCCCCACACAGCCACTCATTCACTCCCCMACMRGTRAGATTGGGGAGAGAATTAGAAGGCTAAAATCTAGAAAATTTTGGGTTAAGATAAAGACAGTTTGATAGGGAAAGCAAAATCCACACACACAAGCAAAGCAAAACTAGAATTCTTTCACTGCTTCCCATGGGTAGGCAGGTGTTCAGTCATGCCCAGGAGAGCAGGGCCTCATGACACATGATGGTGACTTAGGAAGGAAAACACCGTCACTGCAAATATCCTCCCCTTCCTCCTTCTTCCCTGATGCCATATGGTCTGGAATATCCCTTTGGTTGGTCGGGATCACCTGTCACTGTTGTGTCTCCTCACAACTTCCCATGCACTCCCAAATTTTGTGCCACTGTGGCTGTAAAAAAAGCCCTGCTCAGCAATAACAAAAACATCTCTGTGTTATCAACCCTGTGTTCAGCATAAATCCACAACATAACTCCATACAAGCCACTGTGAAGAAAGTGAACTCATAAACCCAAAACCAGCACAAGAATATAAACTTTTTGGGTTTTAATTTTAGCTTTACTATTAAACCAGTTCCTTTAAACAAACTATTCCTCAAAGAAAGAACTGGCAGATAGTTGGAATAATGAGACAACATACAGTGTGTCCTGAAGCAAAGTTTTAATAATGACTTAATTTTTGTTAGTTTTAATAGTTACTAAATTATTTACTAATTCATTAATAATATTGTGAAAGTAATATTATTTTTTTTCTGGAGCATGTAGTCTGTAATGTGTTTTTCAATGGCACTAAAGTTTTCCAAAGAAACTATGACAATGTTTCTTTAGAGAAGAGCATTGTGCTGCTTTAAGAAATGTATGTTAGAAACAGCCTTTTGCTATTAGTGTTCATTATAATACAGAGTTCTGTTACACATATCCCAAGTGGTGTAATCGGTTCTACTGAAATTCAACTATTTATGATACCTTTATATTTGGCTCTTCTTGTGAATGATCAACATTTTTTCTATACTCAGTATGGGAAAAGAATTTTAGGTGATAAAACTCATATCAGAATAAGGAGTTACTTAGTTACAACAGTTTGCACTAGATTTTTATGTTGTCCAACACCAATTTTTGTTTTAAAGCTTTCCCCACACACCTCATAGGTCTATTCTCCAACGTTCAGGCCATTTACGTTGTGGGAAATGGCAGGCAATACTGTGATATTTTATATTTGTTTTTCCACATTTGGCACATTGAAGCAAAATTTTCCATGGCATCTCTTTAAATGATCCGTTAGCACCAGCACTCAGTCTGTCTGGTTTCCACAGCATAGACATGATGGATTTTTGTTCAGGACATTCCCAATGGTGTCCTCTGATGCCAGATCTGTGCTGCTCACCAGGATAGGTGCGACTGGCAACAGAGAGTGTCCTGTTCTTCCTTGCTACACTCACCTTCTCCCTCACCATGGCTGATGTTTCTTCCCATGGCAGGTTCAGAGGTAGGAACCTCATGTACTTTGGGATACCTGACCAAACCCTCCCACCAGATGGAAGGATGATATCCCTCCATATCGACTGCCACAGAGTTATAAAACTCCAATCTCATCAAAGCAATTTCAGCTTCCACCAGCTTGCTGTGGGTTGTGGTCAAATGTGTGGCCAGGATGTTATTCCAGTCTGAAAACCCATGGGCCAGGCTCCGGGAAACAAACACATTAAAATAGTTACCATAGATTTGTTTCATCCTGTTTAGTACTATTGCTGGTCAGTGAGTCCAGGCAACACGGAGAGATTAATTATAACTATGTATCACTGGGACAGAGATCGACTCAGTTACCCCTGGGTGTATTTGGTCAGACCACAGGGAGTTGTGACCTCTGCAGCTGAGCGCAGTTACAGCCACTATGCCATCTTAAGAGACTCATAGGTATTCCCACTATTGAATGGGGTCTAGATGCCGTCTATAGACCACTCAAACCATTTCTCTGTGTATGTTCCTCTATCACATCACTGCCTGTTTACATTTACACAGAGCCTGAACTCACTAATTAAGTGARCTCAGCTTATGCTGGAGATCTGATGCAGAACAGCTGTACAGAACCAAAGAATCTGTCAACTGATGCATGCTACATTAATCTTACGGGAGTCTGCTGCCTCCTGATTCAAGGAAGTCCCCAGTGTTCAGGATCCAGGTGGAAGATGAGTATACAACATCCCCTTTGTTGTATGATTATTCCCCAGTCTCCTTCATGGTTATTTTGGAAGGAAAGAGTAGGCTCAGACAGATAGACACCACTTCTTTACCTATTTTTTCAGCTTCAGTAGACACAGCTTCAGCAACTCATCCCATTCTACCATATGTTATGACCTATATCTAGGTCATATCTCTGGAGAGTCCGGTTCTGAGTGGTTTTCTAAAGAACTCTGATTACAAATTTAAAATTTTTTGGTATTGTTTATAAAATAAAATCAATTGAGGATTGCTTGTGGAATGAGCTTAAGATTAATAAGTCAGATAGAGAGGGGTCTCAAGGCCTGAAACAGTGTGAATATCTTTATTTGCACCTTTGGTAGAGGGTCATCCAGGAATAAAATCATATTTATTATAATGGACCTCAAGACACTGTCACAGGCTTTTAGAAAAGATTATGTGTCTATCTATGCAATTTAAAACATTTTACTGGTGACTGAGAAATCTCTGCAGATTCTAGAAATGAGATATCTAAACGCAGCTTTATGCTATCAGCACACTAGACTTTTAAGGAAAGTAGTGGTGCTTTTAGAACATCAGTAATAATAGTGAGTAGTTTTTCTCTGTTTTGAAGGGGATTGGGTGTCTGTCTGTCCTTTCCCCTCTCCCYCTTGATAAATAAAATGTTTTATATAACACCTTGGTCTACATTTTTGTTGAAAAAAAACCAAAACAAAGCAAACTGCCCCCCCCCCAAAAAAAACCAACCCAGAAACAACTGAAAACAAAACAAAAGTCCACAAACCACATTAAAAAACCCAAATCCTTTCGAACTTTTGACCAGTTTGAACCCTTTTTTTTCCCCAGAGGAATGTAAGTCACAGAAACAAAGGAAAAATACTAGATTACAGCAAGTTTTGTGAGAACTAGCTGCTAAATACCAAGAAAAGACATGCTAATGCCCACAGGCAATGCTGTGTGACAGAAAAAGCTACAGTAGTCTTTTGAGGATCCACACAGAACATCGATATAAAGAAAAAAACCTCAGTAATCAAAGTATTGTTGGTTCCACTACTGACAGAAAGAGCCATTTTGCAAAGCTTCTGTGTATATATTGTGACATGAATTCAGAAGGTTAAAAGTGTGGATGTTCAGAAAATAAACCACAGTGTGGTCCTTCATTATTTTTCTGTTTGTTTATTCTTACTAGGTTGTCTTCTCATACACTTGAACACTTATATTTAATTTGAAACAAAGATTTGAGTATTTTTTTTGACAGCCGGGCTCTTTAACGCTAGAATGAAACAATTTACAATTGAGAGATTGAGGTTGATGTGCCAAGGTTGAAGTGTTCCACCATTGTAACTATGTACAGATGATTACATGAGAGGCTCAAAACACAGGAAAAGTAATGTTGTGCTCTGTACGGAGAAACCGTCCTGTCAATTGAGATAAACTTGTATTGGATATTATGCACAGTAGGCTAAATGCTTTCCTGTCTGCTGTTCTTAGCAGAAGAAGTGACTTCATTGAGGTAGCACTGTTTTTCACATTTTCTGATGCATTGAAAATTATCTAATGCTATCCAAGTATTAAAAAATCAATCTGCTTTACATCTGGTTTGTATAGATTCCTTTTCTTTTAAATCTCTATTCATTCCATAAAAAGTAACAGACTGTGTACTCRTTCTTAATATATTCAAAGCAGAAATAAAAAATGGTTTATTTTGCACTCAGAATAATTTCATTTTATATTTTATCCATTTTACTTTACACTGCAGTAGATTAAGTATGGTAGCCAGAGCAATGACATTTTCACTGAGAAATAACTTCTTAAGCTGTTCTCCAATAGTTACCTATAAATATCCAAATATCTCTTAATGTTGATTGGTATAGGTTATTAAAGATCTGATACTTTGTAATGGAGATTTATTGTGATCCTGCAGAAAATTTGGTCACATATTAGATGTTTTCATGTGTGTATTTTTTCCAGTTGACTCACATATCAAATAGATAAACTGTCCTTATTTAAAAGAACATGTCAGCATATGGTTAATTTTGTGGTTTAGAATATGCAGCAGTAACTTCAAAATAATGTATGTAAAGTTAAGTGTTTTACTTCATAAGCATATTTAATTTAAATGTTAAAATGTCTGGAAAACTTGACTTTAAAGATATTTTGCAGCTCAGAAAATACTCCATAATTCATTGCWTATTTGATTATATTATCTTACTTTTTTCAAAATGCATTGATTGTTTTCCAACAGATCAATATTTCTTAACATTTCTTTGGAAATACTATCTTACAGAATTAATGACTTTTGATTGTTATTTGATTTTCCATTCATGCAAATACATGTGACACTCTTTCTAATCTATAATAAGTTAAGCATTATCTAGAAAAAGCACAATTAGAATTCATTGCTCATTAGTCAAAAAGGGCAAAGCTTTAAACTGTTCTGTCTGTGAGGATTTAGAACATTGAAATCAAGTCACATAAATATTGGTGAATGTCTTGTCTGGTGATAGGACAGACACTCTAAAGCTGCTTACACTTTGCACAAACTTTCCATCAGTAAGCAGAGCAGAGAATGCCAGGTGAGTGCCATGAGCTCCATTTTCAGCAATTGTCACTTTTTCTTTCTTCTGTTGGTACTGGCTCCTTGGGACTGACCTTGTAGATGGAAAGTGGACATTTTACAGGATTAATTTGACCAAATGCAGAGCCTAAAATATAGGCTTCTGTGTCTGAAACTGTCATCTGAAGTTCCTTTATAGTCAATAGGAAAAGGAAAACACTTTAGGATTAAATTAAGGTGATGTCATCTGAATGTACTCATCAGATGAGTGACACCTTAAAAGACCCTGTTCTCTTTGGTGATTTTGAAGTGTGCCAGAAGTGACTTTCTTGGATGCAGACACTTTCCAAATTTAGGTGATTTAAGGTCTGTATTTGAAGATGGACAACATGAGGAAAAAGTATTTTTTATAATGGCTGAAACCTGTTTAATTGTTGTAAATCAACTACAAGCATCGCCATCTGTAAAAATTTACAGCATATTTCATACATCACATAGGAAAGGCTATACTTCTGTTATGGGTTGGACAAATGAAATTTTCCTTTCTTCTTTTCCTTTTTCCTATCTAGCAGAGAGACCTGTGTGTAGGCGAGGAGAGGCTGGCCGGGAATGGGTGATACCTGAGAACAAAGAAAGTTGCCTATTCATCCTGCATTCCACACTGATCACCCGGAAGGGGCAATACTTGAGAACAAAAGAGATTTCCTGCGCTGGGAATGTTGGCAGGGGGCTTGTTTCCCCAGAGGCTGCAGCTTATCATCGCGAAAGGGGAGGGGATCTTTTTCGAGACTTTGGGGAGAGGGGGTGGAGGCCGGCCTCGCTCTCTTCTCCACTTGGTGTTGGATGAGGACGGTCGTGTCTGCAGCGAGTGCCAGTTCTGCTCCGGGAACATTGCTACACTGTGACATCTCCGCCACTCACTCCAGAGCATGGATACACTGTGATGTCTCCGCGAGGGTCCCGCTGAGGCACAGGATACAGAGTTATGCTGGAACCGTCGCCTCCCAGAGCTGCTGGCCTCTGCCATCTCTGCCGCCAGCCTGCGTTTCTGCTGCGCATGGGTCGGCGCCGGGGTCTGCTCGTCTCTGCTGTTCCTGCCTTCCTCTGGCCCCTCAGTGGGTGATACCGAGGTCCATCGCTCCCCAGTCAACCCTGCCTGCCTGTGCTGCTTGCTGCTTGCTGCCTGCTGCCGAGGTTGGTGCTGAGCTGGGCTGCTGCCCCGTGGGTTCACACCGGGAATGATTTCCCTGTCTCCCTCTCCTGCTCGCAAGAGCTGCCATTGCCACATGCAGAGGTCACCGCGTTCGTGCCACAGCGCCCCCTGCAGCCGCGGGGGAGTCACTGCAGCCTCTTTGCCCCAACAGAGAATCGCCCAATGACAGACAACGGACTGTGACTGGGCTTGTCTGTTCTCTTATTGTTGCCGTTTATCTGTCTTGATATGGATATAGATACAGATATAGATATAGATATAGATATAGATATAGATATAGATATAGATATAGAGATACAGATATAGATATAGATATAGATATAGATATAGATATAGATATAGATATAGATATAGATATAGATACAGATATAGATGTAGATATAGATTAGATATAGATATATCATCCTAGTAAAGAACTGTTATTCTTTTTATGGCATCTTTGCCTGAGAGCCCCGTAATTTCAAAGGTATAGTAATTTGGAGGAGGGAGGGGAGTCATCCTCTATCCCAGGAAGGTTTCCCACCTTTCTTGATGGACACCTGTCTTTCAAACCAGGACAACTTCCAAACTTTGATAGAATAAAATAACTCACATTGTAAGAACTTGGCTGAAAAGAAAAAAATAATGGAAATCCCATCCTTCTATCTCCCCATTAGCCAAATATTTATAAGTCACTAATGTAACATGAATGCTGACTCACTGTCATGGTTTGGACAAACTTAGGAGGAAGACTTGAAGAGTCTCCTCTGCGGAAGATAGCGTCCTAAAACTCCCTTCCCCCCCCACCTTAAGAATTTCTCAGAGGAAAGTGAAAAAACCTGTTTATTTAACAAGAGCACCTGCTGGGAGGGTGCACGCAGGCACCAGCACAAGGGAAAGGAAAATAAAAAATGAATAATGTTAGATAATAAACCTCTCATGATGAAGACAACCTGGATGAATTCAGAGTCCTTTGTTTCCTGGGTGTAGTTTTCCGCTCTGTCTCACTCTGGGCCTAGGATGGTGCAGGCCTCTCTCCGGGCCCAAGGAAGTAGGCCCCAGAGTTCAGTGGTCTGTTGTAAAGTTCCAAAGGAAGAAGGAAAAAAACATGATCCCAGGAAAAAGCTGTCTTCTTTCCTTACCTCRGGCAGAGGAGGTAAAAAGCCAAAAGTAAGTTTTAACTCCCTCCTGAATATCCCTCAGCTGAGTAAATGCAGGGTGAAAAGCTCACAGAAAAAAAAAGGTAAAAAAGTAAAAAAAGTGTCCCTTTGCCTTCAGCTATAGAGAAGGCAACTGGCCAGGGTTCTCTCCTGAGAACCACAACAACAGCTAGCTGATAAAACCAGGAATGTAAACACCTTTGGAGAAAAACCAAAACAGCCCCTGGCTTCTCAAGCCAGCTTAAGGACACAGTTAATATTTTTTCATTAAGCAGGCGATTGGGATATATAGCATCATAAAGTCACCCCAAGACACTAACATTCACTAACAAATTATTGTTAGTTTTAGAACAATATGCTGTGGCAGATTCCTGTTCTCTCAGACCAACAAGATGCGAACAGTCCTAGTTAGCGTGTTACTGTATAGTTCAGTGGGAGAGGGAACACAAGAATGTTTTTGACATTACAAGTAAAGAAGTTATATTTTACTATTGACTGTAATTCAATCAGATTATCAGCTTATTAAATGATGCATGAAAGACTTCAGACAAGGACATATTTCGAAGTGTTTCTTACTGTGTATTTAGTGAACCACTATAAGGCTACCTATCCTTCTCTTACTGCAGCTGTTAAAGTTCTGAAATGGAAATGATTTTCTGTCATGAAGTGCTAGATATTATTTAAAGTCAACAAAATATGCCCAAGGACATTGAGTGTGATGTGTTCCTCTGTCATCTGTTTTACTCATGCAGCAGAGTCTATTTGACTAGCTTGTTGGATGAGAAAAGCAGAAATAAAATAGAAGAAAATTGAACCCAAACTTATTCTTTTTTACTTTGAGGACAAGGTGCTTTCAAAGTTATGTAGAACTTTGTGATTCTGACGCATACACACAACACAGAGCTAAGACTAAGTAAATAAAACCAATTTTATAGCCTGCTCTGAGGAAGCTATGGTCACCAGCCTTCTTCATGTTAAGAATCTAGAAATCACTTTATCCTATGGATGACACTAAAACTTCCTCAATCACTAAAAATAGATTTTTAGAAATAAGCAGATATTTACTTACCAGAGAAAGGTATAATTGCACTTCAACTATTGTCTGGATTCTAACCTAATTTATATTAGTTAAAATAAGCTGAAGTCACTGATGCTACACAGCATGAATGGGGGGAGAAGCAGCATGTGTATATCTATAAGAACTTACTTTATATGTTCTCCAATATGTAATGAGCACAGCATGCTGTTGTTTGAAGAAATAGTGTAGCCATAGAATTTTGGCAATCTATAGACCAAATGAATGCTGCAACTATGTATTTTACCCTTAAATGTCACATTTGGAATTAGTTACTGCTGAGGTATCTCAGACTATTTTGACTGTTTTGTCAACTATTTTGTATATTGTGTGCATATACATACACACTATAACACAAACAAAACAAAATCAAAAAACTAGTGCAGTTATATATATATGATTTTATATCAGTGTTTATATATTCATAACCATATATAATCATATACGTAAATATAAGAGAAAAAAATTCAAAGGCCATAATCAACTCAAGTGTATTTGTATAGTGATATATACATGTGTGTGTGCATAATTTGCTTTTAGAAGACTCTTAAAGGCCTGGGATGATATTATGGGTTCAACAAGTGAACTTTTTTTTTGCCTCATCTAGCAAGGAGACGTGCGGGTGGGGAGGAGTTGCCCTGGAACTAATGGGATATAGTTAACAACAAAAAAAGTTGAATGCCCACCCGCATGCCACAACAATCACCCAGAATGGGTGATACTTAAGGACAAAAGGGATCGCTTGCCCAACCCAGATGCCAGGACAATTTCCCCAGTTAAAGAAACAAGAGCTGGGAGTGTTGGTGAGGGGATTGTTTCCCCAGAGGCTGCAACTTATCATCGCGAGAGGTAAGGGGGCTTTTTGAGACTTTGGCGAGAGGGGGCAGAGGCTGGCCTCGCTCTGTTCTCTGCTTGGCGTTCAGAGAGAATGGTGTGTCTGCAGYGAGTGCCAGTTTCGCTCTGAAAGCACTGCTACACTGTGACGTCTCCACCCACTCGCTCCAGAGCACGGATACACTGTGATGTCTCTGCGAGGGTCCTGCAGTGGCACAGGGTACAGAGTTACGCTGGAACTGTCACCTCCCAGAGCTGCTGGCCTCTGCTGTCTCTGCCGCCAGCCTGGGTTTCTGCTGCACATGGTTGGTGCCAGGGTCTGCTCGTCTCTGCTGTTCCTGCCTTCCTCTGGCCCCTCGGTGGGTGATACCAAGGTCCATCACTTCCCAGTCAACCCTGCCTGCCTGTGCTGCTTGCTGCCTGCTGCCGAGGTTGGTGCAGATGGGCTGCTGCCCCATGAATTCGCACTGGGAATGATTTCCCTCTCTCCTTCTCCCTCTCACCCAAGCCGCCATTGCCACATGGAGAGGTCTCCGCACTTGCGCCACAGCGCCCCCTGCAGCCGCGGGGGAGTTACCACAGCCTCTGCCCCTGCAGAGAACCGCCCAAAGACAGAGGAAGGACTGTGAGTGGGTTTGTCTGTTCTCTTATTGTTCCCGTTTATCTGTCTTGTTAGATATATATAGATATATCATCCTAGTAAAGAACTGTTATTCTTCTTACGACATCTTTGCCTGATAGCCCCGTAATTTCAAGGGTATAGTAATTTGGAGGGAGAGGAGTCATCCTCTATCCCAGGAAGGTTTCCCGCCTTCCTTGACAGAAACCTGTCTTTCAAACCAGGACAGATGAATAACAATATTAGGAAAAGTCAAGCAAAAGTCATCTAGTCTAATATAGATGCTTTTTCTTAGGATCAAATTAATCACACCCTGAAGGTACTTTTCCCACGCTTTTAATTGTAAAGTGCTTGTAGAGTGTCTCGTTTATCCTTTAATATTTACTCATTTGGTTTTGGAAAACCTTCTCTAATTTAAACACACCATAATTCCTTATATGGGCAATTTAACAGGCTTGTTCTCTCCTTTCGTAGAACAAAGCCACAGCCATAAGTTCAGCACAAAGCACAGAGGTTGTGGTTGATTTCATCAAGCTGAAAGAAAGATCTGGACGAGTTGGACAACAGCCTTAGGGTTAGCATTCCCTCCTAGGATGCAAGTGATAAAAATTATTAGGCACAGAAAGGATTCAAAACTAGAATACCTAAGACCATGATCTTGTCTAATACTTTAACTAAGGTAGGTTGATCCCTTAGTCATAATGACACTAAAGAGATTTTTGCTTTTATGCTTTCTATGTTAATAGTATATTAGTAGCCCTGTGGTCCTGTAGCCCTCTAGCCTTTACCCTCTAACCTTGTAAATTCCTAGCTAATAGTTTTCCCTATCCCCTAGTCCCCATCCCCTAGTCCCTATCTGCTAGTCACTATCTCTATAGTCAAAATAAGATTCCTATGTCAACCTTATCACCACTAGTGTCCTAGGGACCAGGGACACTTCTCTGTCCCRTGTCTCCTAAAAGCCCAAACAACAGTAGCTAGCAGCATTAGGCGGGGATTTCAGTAGGAGGCTGAGCCAAAGGGGATCACCTCATTTACGTATTTCTAATTGGAAGATTTTTATAAACTATTTTAATTTGATGTAAACCTATAAAAATGCTATGGGTACACACTAACGAGAACGGACACTTGGGATGGGACACAAAACTGGTCAGTGTGTACTTTGTACTCCGGGAGGACCTCCAAATAAAGGTAACTGCTTTCCCTACCCGCATAACAGTTGTCCAGCTTCTGATTTTAAGCAGATAAAGGCATCAATAAGGCTATAATTTTGGGATAAAGATATTATTCTGTGATCCTTCAATGTATCTATTTTCATAAAATGTTTAAGATATTAAATATTGTGAGACCTGGGAACTGAAGTCTGGTTAGCAGTTGATGCCTGAACAGTTAGTTCCTAGAATCAAGCACTCCCTTTTTTTCCTCTTATAGTCCTTTTTTAAACCGTGTCATACACAGGACCCGTAAAGATAGCCTGATTTCTTTTTATTTATATCTGGAAATGACACACTGTAACTACTGTTCTGGAATGCAGTTCATGATTAATTTGAAGAACCCAAATTTCCCATGTCTTGGATGATATTTAAAAAAGTGAGTACTATCATTATTATGCTCTGTTCAAAAAGATATTTACTCTCCAAAGATGTTTCAGTGCTCTGCATAGTGAGTGGCCCAAGAGTTAGTAATCTAAGCTCAAATGAGAGCAGAATTTGAGATGTTGCTGTGCCTGGCATCTCTTATTTTTTAATGTTATGCTGGTTTTCTACATTTCTTTTCAAGCACTTTCAACTTGCCTGCTGCTTTGACAATATGAAAAACACTTTGTATGTGAAATCTGTTTTTTCACTAACATCCAAGTTAGCCCATAACCAGAATTTTTGGAGTGCTTTGCTTTACTTCCTAAAGAACTCTAAACAAAATAGCTAGTATGAATGTGTGAAAATGCAAATATTGACAATATCAAATGAAATGAAATTATTAGAGGGGACCTGTGGATCTGGATGGGAGGGTATTACCAACAGCTAAACCCTCCTTTCAGTTTTGATGAGCATGCCTGATACCAGGTTCTCACAAAAAAATACAAATATCTGTCAAGACATGAAAGCCTGAACCTGAAACAGCATAATCAACACTGCAATGCTATCACAGTCATAGAATCGTAGACTGTATGGGTTGGAAGGGACTGTTACAGGTCTAGTTCAACACCCAAATGTTTTCAAAAGTTATGAAATGTCATGTATATGGCAGTCAAAAAAGGTTAATTCTTATCTACTTACACTTTGAAATAGTCTTTCCTTATACGGTCACATTTTTTCCAACATGTTTTCCCACATTTTTTCCCACATAACTTGTCTCTCGTTACATTAACATTATAGAAGGCGCTTAAGACATGGATCATTCATTAATATTTGATTGCATTTTATTCATAATTTTTTAAGACTACGGTGTTTTACTGTTGCCCAGTATCCAAACTATTGTGTGGGGCAAAGGAGGAAGGCGCTGCCTGTGGCAGGAGGGATAAGGGGACATAAAGCCATAGTGGCTTGTGGCACAAGTTGTTTTTTCATGCAAAGCCCCATTTTTTGGTGTCCAGTTCTCCTGCTAGAGAGCTGCACTGGTGCAGAGATCGTTCTGTGGGATCTCTGAAGGAGGGAGTGCTCTCAGCCATGCCAACTAGATTTTCCAGAACTCCCTGTTCTGCAGGGGAACAGCTCCTGGCCTGTTCTGTGGAACTCGTTCTGAGGCATGCCGTGCTTTTCCTGCCAGGAGATTGGATTCCACTCGGTGTGTCAGATGCCTCCAGATGTGCTGTAGCACTCCAATCCATTTGCAAATCCACCTCTTGCTGCCTCGGTGGAAGTAGCTACTGAGACAATGAGCCTGAGAGGACATGTGCTTGGCAACACCTCTTCTCCAGCTAAAACCTCCGTGATCCCACAATGTGCCATGCTGGACACTGCTTGTTGAATTGGGTTTCATAGAAAAGCAGCTACTTTGTTTATCTTGGCAGCGTCAGGCTCCTGCTTCCTGCTGGAGTTGAAAGTGTAGGTTTGTAAGGAGCATTGCCAGTGCAGATTCCTGGACACAGGGATAATATAAAGAAGCAAATGACATGCCACAGAAGTGGCTTGAACAGTTTTGATTGATGGGAATTATTATTTGAAACAAATTCTGTGTGGTTGACTAAAGTGCATCTTTCTGACCACGAAGGATTACAAAAGTAGTGGTAGAGCTTAAATCTTTCCGAAAACCAAGGCTTCTGTGGATGTGGTCTGCAATCCTGAACAAGGGCCCATGACCATGAGCTCTCAAGCACTGAGCCACTCTTGGCTCCTGTAAAGTCCCTGTGTCTGCAGAAGAAAGCTGTTGAATGTGGTGCTTTCTTATGAAAGGCAGAGTAATTGTTATTCTAGAGCTATCATGGGTCATGGAATGGTTTGGGGTGGAAAGGACATGAAAGCTCATTGTCCTGGGTTAACCAAAAAGGATGTATTCTATCACCATCTACATAATTCCTTGATAARCTGAGTCGTTCACAGTAGCTGGTTCCACATCTGGTCCCAGACTCTGGCTGAGGAGAGGCAGATCACATGAGGTGGGGTAGTGTTTCTTATGTCAACTGTGATAACATCCCCAGGCAGCAGAAAGCACCACCCATCCTGAGTGGGTTATCTCTGCTAATTCGGCACATTACCAAACTGGATAAGCCCCGACGAATAGAACGTCAGAAACATCTAATTCCATTGTGGAAATCCCCGGCCCCGGGGGAGGTACCAGCCAAGAACCACCCCATAAAAGAGGCTCAGGGATTGAGAGAGACCACCACTGGACACCCAGGGGACCAGACCTTTCTACACCACTGGACACCCAGATCACTGGACACCACTGGACCACGGGATACCCAGCAGAGAATGGGAACTTCCCACAGGTCCAGACCTTCAACAGGGCTGCAACCACTGTCACGTTGTACCGTGACTCTGTCGGTTTAAGCGGGTGTTTCTGCATTACTGCATTTATTATAACCTTTCTATTAAAATTCTGTAATTCTGACTTCAATCTCTCTCGAGGTATTTGTGCAGGGTTAATTTCCCCTCCTGGTTTACAGTCAAATTAGCACACTCATTCAGTGCCATAGGAGCGGAGGAGACACCTTCCACTATCCCAGGTTGCTCCAAGCCCTGTCCCAGCTGGCCTTGGACACTTGCAGAGATGGGGCAGCCACAACTTCTCCAGGCAATCTGTGCCAGGGTCACTGCCCTCACAGGGAAGAATTTCTTTCCAGTATCCCATCTAAACCTACCCTCCTCCACTGGAATATTCACCATTGTTTCGTCTTGTAATTTCCCAGTTTCAATTGGACTTTTGTGAACGTTTCACCCCTTTTCTGAAATTGTATTCCAATTGCTCATATCTAGGGTTTTGTTTTCTTTCCTTTGGCTCATGAACCATGTGAGTTCTCCTGCGTTTTACTCCAGATTCAAAACAGGGAATTTATGGAATTCTTAACTTTGGTGGAAGGAAAACCTTTTTCCCAATTAGCCCAGTATTTTCACATCTGTTATGGGTTAGAAAAACTGAAAATTTGTTTCCTTTCCCTCAGGTACCTGGGAGGCTGTGTAGGTGGGGAGGGGCTGGCCGGGAATTGATGGGTGATACTTAAGAACAAAAGGGAGTTATCTGTCCAACTGCATTCCACGCTAACCACACAGAATGGACGATACTTAAGGACAAAAGGGATCACTTGCCCAGCCCAGAAGCCAGGACAATTCCCCCAGTTAAAGAAAAACAAAGACCTGGAAATACTGACAAGGGGGTTGTTTCCCCAGAGGCTGGAGCATCGCGAGAGAACTGCCCGAGACTTGGGCGAGAGGTGGGTGGCGACCGAGCTTGCCTTTCTCTCTGCTCGGCATTTGGATTAGGATGGCTGTGTTTGCAGCGAGTGCCGGTTTCACTCGGGGAACACTGCTACACTGCAACGGCTCTGCCCGCTGGATCCAGAGCACGGATACACTGTGACATCTCCGAGGGTCCCCCGGGGGGCACAGGGTACAGAGTTACGCTGTAACCAATCACCGCGGGGGCGGGGGTGGGGGGGGGTGGGGGGGGTGGTGTGGAACTGCTCGTCTCTGCTGTTCCTGCCTTCTGCTGGTTTGGCGGTGGGTCCATTGCTCCCCAGTCAACCCTGCCTGCTTGTGCTGCTTGCTGCCCGCTGCTGAGGTTGGTGGAGCCAGGCTGCTGCCCCGTGGGTTCGCACCGGGAGCGACCCCCCCCTTTCCCATCTGCTGGAGCTGCCATTGCTGTGTGAGGGTCTTCRCGCTCGCGCCACAGCGCCCCCTGCAGCTGCGGGGGAGTCACCGCAGCCTCTCTGCCCCAACGGAGAATCTCCCAACAACAGACAAGGAACTGTCTGTTCTCTTATGGTTGCCGTTTAACTGTCTTGTTATATCTATATCTATATATAGATATAGATATATCATCCTAGTAAAGAACTGTTATTCTTTTGAGACATCTTTGCCTGAGAGCCCCGTAATTTCAAAGGTATAGTAATTTGGAGGAGAGAGTGAGGTCATCCTGTATTCAAGGAAGGTTTCCCACCTTCCTTGACAGATGCTTGTCCTTCAAACCAGGACAACATCACAGTTCTCAATCCTAGACTTAGTCTTGCACATGTTACATGTGTAAGAGCCCCTGCATTTTTCAGTGGCTCCTCTGTCCTTATGTTTGAAGGGAATCCTCTGAGGTGAGTGTGTGTGTAACTGTAAATGAAACCTCTCTGCCTTGTGTGGCTCAGGAAAAGGTCTTTGCACTTGGGTTCTCTGTTTCCCAGCAGCTGTAGGAACAGATCCTTTATTGTATTTTCTTTATCTGATGCATGCAGATGGAGTTCTGTGATCATGGAGGCATTTGGGAATGATTTGTCACCCAATCAAATACTAAAGCAATTCAACCTAATTTTTTTCTCGGAATTTGCAGAAGGTGCTTCCTTTGTGATGCCGCTTTTGCTGCTCTGCATCCCAGCTGCAACTGGAAAATACTGGTCCAAGTCACGACAGAAAATATCATGTCTATGGAAACTTCCCAACCCTATGGAGGATGATGGGATAGAGTTTACAGAATGATCAATATTTTATTCTGAGCTCATTTCTAAGTGAGGCAGGAGAAATTAAACTCCTGATTGGACAAGAGATGCAAAATGCCAAAGAGAGCTGGAAACTCCTAAGTGGACTCATTTGAGGGGTGGAGAACGTGGGCCTGAATGCTTGTAAGGGATAAAATAATGTAGCCAGCCGTAAGAAGCTGTGCCAATGTCACACAGGCAAAGGTGTAACTGGCACGAGGCCAGGCCTCGTGAGCATGGGGGCCAGGTTTTTTCTGTTTGTAGGATATACATATTTCCTTATTTACTTTTTATGGCACTCCTCCCTTGCTAGCATGCAGAAGTTTTTTAAAGGCATTAATACACTAATTTTTATAACACTACTTTTCCATTTTCTCTCCAGTAGGTAAACTGAGCTAGATGCTAGAATGAACACAGTAGTGTTCTGTTCTTATTTAAACAAGTTATGCACGGGTTTTTGCACCTTATTTTTCTTTAAATACAATACATAAGTTAAAATCATTGACAGAATTTTTTTCAGAATTTCAACCTCTAAAATCCAGGTTTTTAAGGTAGTCGTAAGCAGCATATAGACTTTAGAGACCCCTCAAAAAATTCAGTTAACTATTTTGCCCAGCATACCATGGAGTTTCATGGCACAGTAAGGAACAGAATCCAGTTTACTAGGTCATTGTTCAACTACCCAAACAGAAAAAAATATTCTATTCCTTTCTTCAATTCTTTGTCTTGCTTACTAGAAAAACCACTAGAACCTCTTTTTTTGCAACCTTTTTCTGCCAGAATTTGTTGAGATCAAACTTTCAGAGAAGTGTGGTAACTCCATCAGACCTGATAACAAGATAGATAAGTTTTGAAGTTCACTTTCCCATCTGTTTTTTGCTAGGTCTTTTCCTTCTTCTTTGCTTTTTGATTTTAGGCTTGTCCACACCCTCTTCTTAGGAATAAGATCACAAAATCCTCCATCCTCCAGTTCCCAAGGATTTTTTTTCAGCTGCCTGATCCCAGACACTCTGAACTAGGAGACCGGAAATTTTCCAAAATCTGTTGTGTCCATTTTCAAAACTATTTCACTACAAATTTTCCCCACATATTCACCCAGAGATAGATCCTTAGCTCAATACCAGTTTAATTACATACAGGTGAAATCTTACAAGTGTTAGTCTCAGACGAGCAAGTTCGATGCCTTAGGTATGAGATTCAGCCAGTGGGCCCCTATTCCCCTCCTGTTCCCAAACACTGGCATCTCCTGTAGTGGCCATATGGCAGCCTCTGCTTTGCTCTGGGTGTCAGCAAGTTCCTGCACACTGTCAGGTATGCCAGTTTCTGGAAGAGGTGTTTGAGAGCAGCAGAAGTAGTCACCAGGTCAAGGGAGCTCAGCCAGGAAGATTGGTTTGCAGGGGCAGCCCCAGCTGAGCACACAAGCTGACGAGCCATCTTTGTGCTCTCCCTGGCCAGCAGCCTTATGGACACCCAAGAGGTTTGAGTAAATAAAGTGCAGAAAGCATGGGAGCAATCATTTGTTCATCTCTGTCACAAGATCATCAAAGATTTGTGCATAAGCAAGCCAAAAGACAAGTACTGCACTATGTAACGACTTGATCATGTTTCCTGAGAGGCAAAGAACTCTCTTTCTTGGTGCCATGAGAGTTGTCACCCGCAGGTAGTCATTTAACACTGGCTTGAAACTCCTTTCGTTGCAACTGCAGTAGAAAGGTGATTTATTGGTACAAGAACTTTAAGCAGCCTATTAGTAGGCTGTTAGAATAGTATTACTGTATCACTTTTTTAATTTTCCAAAGATTCTATTTCCTGAAATTTTTTGTAGAAATATTATACTGAAGGAAATATTTTAATAACAAGTTTGTGAAAGACTACTCATTTTTTCCAATTGGCATTTTGTTAATTATCTCCTAAATGTCACTACTATTAAGAGCTTTTACTCAAAAAATTGCTTCTGACTTATAAGTGTTCTGTCTTTGATTTATTATTGATTAAAAAGTTACTTATACCGGTGATAAGTAAATATGAAACTGATGAGATATATGTATTTATAGTAAATGGTTTTCCTCTTGCTTTTGGTTTAGGGTTTTGTTTCATTTTTGCTTAAAGTCTTTCTTTCCTCCTGTTTCTTTTTCAGACCTTCCATTTTATTTATTTATTTATTAGCTTTTATTTAACGGCTCAGCTTCTTTTAGTTTGGTTGAAGTCTGAGTTACTCAGTGTCACACCAGCTTAGCGACCAAAGCAGCTTAGAAGACAGGGAAAAAGACAGCCAGTGATACCTTATAAATAGGTATTTTAAATGCTGGCAAGCTGTTAGAGAAAGCGAGGAAGCTAAATTTTCCTGAACACTAGCACTTGAAGAACATTCACAAAAGTAATTGATTGCTACACAAAACACACCATTACATGGTGCATGGGTTAGTGTATTTATTTACTGTGTTATTTCCAGTCTTGAAATTTCCTTGTAAAACTGTTCACTTGGAGATCTTGATATTAAGATACAAAGGATATAGAGGGCATTTGTGCTTATATTCAGAACCAGAACGTGGGTAATCTTAGGGATCACGTCACCACCCTCTGGATATTCTTCACAGTGTAAGGCTACAAACACGGTTTTAATTTGTATCATTAGAATCTAGTAATTTTTCAGTGGATTTTCTCAGGGGGAAAAAAAAGTATTTTCTGAGAAAAAAATGGATTTTCTGTCTCTCTCAACTTTTATTGCCTACCACAGAAGGACAAAAAATGTTGCAATTACAGTTTACCTTTAACAAATCAACAGAATTCAGAAAAGTCAGGTGCAAAGTAGAGTTCTCTACATTGGTTATATTTTCCATAACAGAAGTAGAGCTGTGTGACATTGCTTTTGTTATCCTATTAATATATTTTTGCTGCTAAATCAGCTATATTACATCTTGAAATTCCAGTCCTTCAAGAAGTATGATTTATAGAAGGCTAGTGGACTGAATTAAGAGCTCCTGTAGCACGAGGACTTAAAAAATACACTGTAATCATTTCCGTTCTTTTGCTGAACTAGGGCATTTTCTTAAATTTTGTATTTAGGATTATCCCCATGCAGCAAAATTTTCTGACTCAGGTCAAACATATTTAAATTAAAATAAAAATAATTATTTTTACTTTCTTTTTCCTTATTTCTCTCTCAATACATATATTTATATATATACACACACATATATATGAAGCTGAAGTTGTTAATTTTTTTTAGTTTACTATTTTTATAATATTTTTAGAACACTGTAGTCATATGTCCCAGTAAGCACTGGAACCTAGTGCTTTCCTAAAATACATTGGGAAAATTCAGTGTTCTGTAATCCTCTGAATCTCTAACTACAATTCCTGGTCGGAGCACGTGCAGAGGGAAGAAATGCTGATATGTCAATGCTTCATTATTTTTCTTACACATTTCATTTAACTTAGATGTATAAACTGTAAATTCATTTTTAGCAAGAATTAGTTGCACTAGGACATTTTTTCTTTTTTTTTTTTTTGTGTTGAAACAATTGGTTCACGAAGAGACTAAGTTGATTGATTTAACTAGATAGAAGTAATAGCTTTTGTACAGAGAGAAAAAATGTGGATTTAACCAGTGTCTAACACAAATGACATTTCTGTATCTTTCAGACCTTCATACACAACCAGCTGGAAAGCAGGCAGACAAAATCCTGGGAACACTGGATAAAAACAGTAGTTGATGATCTGTCACAAAAACATTTCCTTTCCTCAGTAAGATGTTCTTTGGAAGCTGATATAAAGAGATTAAGATGATGAATGATGTTACTGTCACAGTCTAAACAGTACAGAGTATTTCACTGGTCATATGTGTAAGGCTGAAAGTCACCTGGAACTTCCTCAGTCTTTGTCTCTGCAGTTTTCACACATTTCATTAAGGCCCAGCACAAAAAAACCTAACCTAAATTAAAGCAGTCATTCACAATAATAATAATAATAATAATAATAATAATAATAATAATAATAATAATAATAATAATAATAATAATGACTCTTTCTTATCTTTCATATCACGTCAGAACAGCGCTGACTGAACACTCTTAACAACTCAATATAAACAAATGGACAAGTAAAGATCACAATTACTTCAGAATTATTTGCTACACAGAGAAACTGATGGTTCTTATTAAGGCACTTCTCTTTTTCCATTTTTCTTTATCTGTGAAAAAATCCCACTGTTTTTATATTTTAACCTGTATAATAAAGTGTCTTCATTAATGACTTGAATGATGTGATGGAGTGCTCTCTCAATGAGACTGCAAACCTGACTGGGTGGTGTGGTCACTATGCTGCAGGTTCAGCATGGCTTCACCAGGCTGGAGAAATTGGTTGACAGAAAACTCATGAAGTTCAACAGAGGTAAGTGCAAAGCCTTGCATCTGTGATGGAATTACCCTATGAACAGTAGAAAGTGGATAGAAAGCAGTGCCGAGGAAAATGAGCTGATGTAGAAGTTGAGTCAGTTGAACTCTTCTAGCAAAGAAGCCAAACTGTTGCCAGCAGACAGAGGGAGGTGAACCTTTCCCTATGTTCAACACTTGTGAGACCCCACCTGGAGTATTGTGTCTAGTTGTGGTCTCTCCCACACAAGAAACACATTGTCGTATTGGAACAAGTCCAGTGGAAAGCCAACAATATGATGGAAGGTTCATGACCTCAAGAAAACAAGGCAACCAATGAGAGGGTGAAGAGAAGACAGACAGACTGCTCCAAGGTGCACAGGGATAGGAAGTGAGGCAGTGGATAAAAGTTGGAGCAAAGAAATTCTGATTAGATACAACAGGAAATTTTTTTCCCAGGAGGATGGTCAAACACTGGAACAGATTATCCAAGGCTGTTGTGGCATCTCAATCATTGAAGATGCTAAAAACTCATCAGTACATGTGCCTGAGCAACGTGATCTAATTGGACCTTCTCTGAGGGGAATGTCAGACTAGATCTCCAGACATCTCTGTAACATAAAATACTCTACATTCTGGAAAAGGAATCCATGCTTTTTCCTTTAAAGGAAAACTACTTACTGCTTATATATGATAACAGTCAATACCTTTCTAGTTCTGTGCATAAAGATCAGCCTTTTGGTGCTTCCTTACAACTTTTTTTACTTCTGCAACTTGTACTTTTTCCTCTATTATTCCATCAGAGTTGCTACATAGTATATAAACTCTAGTTGCTAGTCTTTATATAGTCAGTAACGCTTCCCTTTTCCTTATACCGTATGACTGTCTTCAAGCCTTCTGTGCTGCTAAATAATGAAAACGGAAGGGAAAAAATTATTACCTGATAGCAATATGAGATCTCTGACTCCTGCTGACTGTAAATTGGTATCTCTATCAAAATTGGGATCCTAGTCACTTGCAGCTGAAATCTTCTGAAGCATGAAATTTGGGTTTTTTTACATTTTAATAGACAAAATAGATTTGCGAAATCACGTTACACTGACTCTTTACAGCGTAGCATTACACTGTCCACTTTATTAATGTACTTATAGGTAATCAGGTCTTTGAAAGTTCGTAAACAAGGAATCAGAAACCTGATTAGAATAAGTAGGTTTTGATCTTGCCAGTATTTTAGCACCACAGGTTAGTTACCTCGAAACTGTTACTGTTGTCTCCTATTGTACTTATATGTGTACACAGATATTAATGTTAGATATGCCTGCTAATGCACTTTTTTGTTCTTTGTATGACTGCACCTGATGGATTTCAGTCATTGAGTGATTGCTTTGAAACTGTGCAGTGCGAATACAAACTGTTGGCACTACACAGAGAGATGAATGTATGAGCATCAAGGACTGTGATCTCAAGTCCCATTAGAATCAACAGGAATTTATCAACTGAAAGCAAGCAAATTCCTGACAGAACTAGGTCCTTAGAGTCCCAGGACTCAGCCAAAATACTTTTCATCTCATGAAAAACTGACAGAATTTCTCCCCAAACAGACAAAACCTGCAAAGTATGATTAAAAGTACCTGGACAGAGATCTTATGAAACCATTCCATATGAGGAAGGAGCAGAAATAAAAAAGGGTGGGATAACACTATTACTGTGTTGCTGGAGCCCTATGGGAGAGTAATAGTGAATAATAGTAGTGTACTGATAGCACTAATTAACCAGGGGTATCAACGTGCTAAATGATGTAGAAGGAAAAAATATTGAGGAAAAATAGAAACAAAGAGAGCACAATGGGGTAGAAAAAGAGCTGAGGAAACAGGCAGAACTGACATGGAAAGAATTATTTTTCAGGGACAAGGCTGCTTGAAAAAAATTGATCATCTTGAAGGGAAAAATAAACCATTGATTCAAAAGCAAAAGAATGTGGTTCCAAAATTAAATTGAACATATGTATCCTCATAGAGATAAATGGAAGCAAGATGAAAAGTGTGAGAAGAAAAAGAAACTAGTCATCTTTAAATTTCCAGCTCTCCAGTGATACAGGGAAACATAGAAATGGTATAATAATAGTCTTTTTTTTCAGACATACTAAAATAACTCTAAACCTGGACAGATTATAACAGTGACGGCAGAAAACCTGGGAATCGATGGATGGCAGTAGATGCAATTTTAACTAGTTTCAGCCATATAAATGGCAGTTCCCTACAGACATTGTTTAGCCTTATTTGCATTTGGGTGTCTAAGCCAGAAGTTGAATTATAAAATCATAGACTCATAGAATGTTAAAGCAAGGAACCTTAAGGATCATCTTGTCCCAACCCCACCTGCAATGGTCGGGAACAGCTCTCACTAGACCAGATTGCTCAAGTCCTTGTCCAACCTGGCCTTGAACACTGCCAGGGTAGGGGCATTCACAACCTCCCTGGGCAACCTGTTCCAGTGTCTCATCACCCTCACAATGAAGAATTTCTTCCTAATATCCAGCCTAAATTTCCCCTCTTTCAATTTGTTCCCATTACTCCTCGTTCTATTATCATTTTGCAATATTTTTTCCAATTAATACTCTAGCTGTATTAAATTTTATTTTATTGTGAGAGTTTAATGTGACTAGCAGTAGTCACCTACATTTGATTAGCATTTCTCTGTTACCATTATTATGATGCCAAAATTGGGACAATTCAAAGTGAAAAGAAGACTGAAACATAGGGAGGTTGCAAAGCTTTTCTTTCTTACAGTGTAATTGAATCACTTGAATAGACAGGCTCAAATAATACAATATTTGTGTTGCAAAACAATTTGTACTCCTGGGGTTTTATCAGTTTTAGTTTGGCTCTTGTTAAAGGTCAAGGTATGTTTCTCTGAATAGAAAACAGCTGAGGATCCTCAGAATGACACAGCATATTTTTCATAGATCATATTATAGTATTATACATACTCCTATTGCTATCTAAGATCAAACAAAGCTTTGGATAAATCTGATCATGTCAATTTTTATAAATAATCTTATAAAAAATGAAAACATGCAAAGTAACAATAATTTTTCTTTAGCTCTTATTTAGGTATTTGATTGTATGATCCCTCAATAACAGACTTGATTCTAAAAATAAACATATAGTAGATTTGTAGATAGAGAATGGCTTTGTGAAACACAGCAGCTCAAACTGGTACATTACTATTTCAGTACTTTGTCTACTTCACATAGAAATCACAAGTGAGTGAAATAATGCGGTCTAAATATAAATAAATTTAAATATATGTTAGTTCAGTCACATGGATATAAGAATATGACGTGTGGGAAACACTAAGTACAGGGCAAATCATGCAGAAAATATACAACTCAGAAGGGTGATGGACATGCCTCTGTTGGAAGTGGTTACACCTCACAGTTCATAGCCCAGACATCGGGTCTGGCATGTAAGCAGTGTATTTCTAATGAGCAATCTTCCTTGGCTGAGAAAATCACCTCCTACTTGGGCAGGAGCTTTAAAGTTATTTTGGCAACCAAAATAGTCTTTGAAGTAGTTTTTGTGTTTTGATTATCAAGTTCTTCAGAAACACTGGTACGACTCAGGCCGTGTTTGCTGGAGTCCAAATTCTCTGAAGTAATCAAATGAAGAAAAGGAGTTAGAAACATCAGATTGTCCATTTACTGAAGCATGGGTTGTGCTCATTCCCCATTCTGGTCAGGTCTGTTTCAAAGGCTGGTGGCTTCTTTTGGATGTTTCACAGTCCAAAAAATAATGGTCTGTTACCAATTTCTCATATAGAGGATTTCCCTCTGTCGTAATTTTGGTGGGAACAAATCAGTTCTGCTGCTGCTTCATGGCTGATGCCCAATGAATATCGGAGGCAGTACCTTGTGCTAGTATCAATGATTAAAGTGTTCTTGCAGATTGCTAGGACCACTGAGTTGCTTGAAACCTCAAAATACTTGTTTGCAATGTTGTCTTCTGCAATATATAGAAATACATTTCAACAATACCTTTGCTTATGTTTCATTCCCTTGCAAGAATGTAAGATCATTGCTAGTATGAAATACTAGCATTTTCCACTTAATCTGTGGTTTCCTAAGAAATGCAGTACTGTGGAAAAGAAAGGAGGTGAGGAATCAAAGTCTCTCATTACTATTGATCAGTACCTTGCATATGTCCACTGTTTTGTATAGGCATATAAGTATGTATGCATATGTGTGTATACAGATTATTTATGGTAGAAGAACAATTTCATTTATATTAGAAATTCTGTGCCATTATCAAATAGCACCTCCTCATCTTAAAAACAGTAATACCAAGTGTATCAAAAATTTTGTATTTAATCTTTTCATCTTAATCAATTTAATTTTTGTATTTAAATCTTATGTATTTAAGACACGGTTTAGTGGTGGACTTGGTAGTGTTATGTTAACAGTTGAACTCAATGATTTTAAGGGTATTTTCCAATCTGAATAATTCTATAATTCTATTTCAGTGTGTTCCTGAGAAGGCAGCTGAGAGAAATATTACATGCCAAATTTTTCACTGAGAGCATATATGATTGTACTTTACAGTAGCAAAATCTTGCACAAGTATTTCATAAGTAGCAGGAGCTGTATTTCACAAAGTGTGAACTACATCAAGTTAGTGGTTTCAGGTTTCAGGTTTTATTATTATTCTTTATTGAATTTTTTGGACATGATAATGATATATATAAAATTAATATCCATGCAGAAAAAGCAATTTCTTATTCTTAGGAACATATTAATCCTTGAAATTGTCTTTAGTCTTATGACCTTTCAGTTTGKTAGTGATTTGTATTTTCCAACAAATTTTGTTAGTTTACAGCCTTAAAAAAAGAAATGCACTGAGGACTTTTTTTAATATTGAATAAGTAATATTTCCTTATTGAAATATGTTGATTATATCTTTGCAATATCTGAGTTTTACATTTTCTGTCCTTGTCTATGCCATTTAATAAATCCCTCTAGGTCTATTAAATCAATGAAGTTCATCAGTTATAGAGAGTAGCCATTCCAGTAAACAAATATAAAAATACAAGGCAAATATCAATCTATCTATTGATATATCTATTGTTCTACCTAGCTATCTATAGGGCATCACCCATCTGGTTCAGTTCGATGGCATCAATCACCTTGTCATGTATAAAAATGAGCAGAAAACACACGCTCAGCTTTTAAAAATTCTTGATTTCTTCACCTAGTTGTAATGTAAAAATCACACTACATATAAGTAGGTAGGAAAATAGATTGAATGCAGGTGAAAAAAACAATGTTCTCTGCCTGCCAAACAGAACAGAAGAATTGCTGCAGATAAACAGTGGCATTGATCAGGCACAGCATCCTTAAACCAGAGGCAATACTGGAGGTATTTATATTTCCTCTTTTTTCATTCATCACCCATTCCCTTATCATTTAACTTCCATGTTTTGGAACTGTTTTTGACAGCATATGGGGTGATTTTCATTTGCTGCATGTATGTTTTTTGTTCTATTCATTACTCCATAAACCAGCTCTGCCCAGCTTTCAAAGCTGCCTTCCTTTAGTGATCAGATATTGACTGTTTCTGATTTGCAACTATATGTCCAGAAACCCCCAGTTTCATCTGTGCCTGTATTCTCAAAGTGTTTGTTATCTTGTTCTCACACAGTTAGAGTACCATATTACAACCTATATTGTATCTATCTGAAAAAAAGATAGGCTGTGTTTGTGTGTACATGAAATTGCAATTATAGTGGGGCTTTTTTGCCAGTGTTCATCTTGTAATCTACCACTCCCTGCTGTGCTGTCAATTTTGTCACAAGTACTTCTGGGTGTGAAATTGAGGCTTGAGCAAAAGAAATCATTAAAACAGAGATGATCTCTGGGTTTTTTAGTGAGTAGGAGTATAAAAAGAGCTGATCTGCAGCATATGTTGAAGCAATGATAGAATTGAAAGACTGGAGTGTTTGCTGCGGGTATGTTCAGACTGTGGAGAAGGGAGGCAGGTTAGCAGTCCCCCTGGAATACTCTGAAGACCCATCAGCCTCTTCCTGCTTATGATTCTCTCTTACTGAAGAATTGTTTACTGTCATGGAGCCAGCACATGGTAGTGATCCAGTTTCACTTCTATGATCACAAGCCAGAAAATGCTGCTCTGTCTCGCTGCATRTACAGAGGGTGATTGAGCAGTAATACTGTCCCAAATTCTGGATTGCCTAGAACTCTATCAGAGAACTAAGATGATTGCATGGTAAATAAGATGCAGAAAAAAACCCCCAGGAGTTGACAAAGCCCCATTTTAATGGAGGTTCTGGAGCTATTTAGCCATTGAGTTGTGTTGCACAATTCAGAAGAGTGCACCAGAATCTACTAGTCAATGGACACTGGTGTTGTATTAGTCTTGTCTACCCACATCTGTAAAATCACCAGTTTTTTTCACAGGATGGAAACTGGGCTATTAGAAAAGTAAGAACTTGAAACATGGTTAATTTTCTGGACTTGTTATATATCTGCAGGAAAGACATTCATCTCACTTTGCCTCACTTTCTCATACTTTTGTAAATTTTGTTAAAACAGCAAGATATTAGATCCAGAATGATACTGTCTAAAATTCAATTCAATGTTGTTATGGAGAGGTTAAAAAAATGCCACAATCCATGTAGAGTTCCAAAAAGTACTTTGGCATCGGTATTGAACATTACAACACATAATTTACTGGCAGGTGGTCCATGGAGCAGGGTTCACAGCTCACAGATGTCCTCAGGAAGTGYTGACTGCATAAACACCGGACAGGAAATGACTGGCTTAGTAACAGTTCTTCAGAAAATATTTTAGGTCATGAGTCAACAGTATCATGCTGTTGAGAAACAAAAAAAGCATCACACAGATGTATATGAACAGGAAGCCATTCCAGGAAAAAAAAATTTTAAAAAGAAGATAAAAGTAAGAGAGAAAAAAAGTAAGAGAGAAAGAGAGGGAGAAAGAGGGAAAGAGAGAAAGAAAGAGAGAAAGAGAAAGAAAGGGAGAAATAGAGAAATGGAGAAATAGAGAAGTAGAGAAATAGAGAAAGAAAGAAAGAGAAAGAAAGAAAGAAAGAGAAAGAAAGAAAGAAAGAAAGAAAGAAAAAGAGAGAAAGAGAGAAAGAGAGAGAGAGAGAGAAAGAAAGAGAAAGAAAGAGAGAAAGGGAGAAAGAGAGAAAGAAAGAGAGAGAGAGAGAGAGAGAGAAAGAAAGGACCTGCTTTATGCGATACACAGTGGGATGACTTCCAGCCCTGAAGATGCTCCAACTTCAAGAACATAAAAGGCTTTCAAAAAGTAATAGAATAATCTCTCATGGCAGATGGGAAATAAAAAACAGCTGAAATTGCGGTGAGACAGTTAAAGTCTTGCTAATAATAAGGGTGGTAACCATTATACAGACTGTCTGGCAAAGTTATAGCCTCTGTCACTAAAAATCTGATGGAACAAGTTTATATCTGAAGGAAAAAAAAGAAGCCTGAAAAATATATGGAAAGAGAAATGGAAAGTAGAGGGTGAAAGAGGTTTCTAGACTATATTAATTTTTGTAAATAAAGATCTGAATTTTGTTCCAACTTCAAATACATGTATTTCAATACTATATTGAGTAACACTATGTTTGGTAAGACTATATCCAATGACCAAAAAACCTATCACTCCCTGTATTTAGGATCAAAAAAAGGTTTCATCATTTCTAAAATAATGTCCTAAGCATGATCATAGAAAATCATTCCATGTCTATTTCATCTCTGTGGTCAAATGAGTCCTTAAATGTGTTTGCTTAAATAGTGTGTTATGTGTATTTCCTCTCTATAGCCCCAAATCTGGTTGTTAGGGTATTCCTGTGGAGGACAGAAGTTCCATCTTCCTCCTTCTGGCAGAGGAATATATTGAACATGGTCTCCTGGTGTCTGAAGTTTGGATGCATGCTCTAGATCAATTTGTGATATTGAGTTATGTAAGTCCCAATTCTGTTACCTTTACTTTCCCATTAATTTATTCAGTATTACTGCTATTTCAAAAAAATAACAAACAGAAAAAAATTAGCACTAAAACTGCTATTGAAAGTACTGCTATTTTCAGTGACATTTGCAGATTTTACATTGACATAGTCAATTTACATCTCCTATTAAGAGTAGCTGAAGTTATAGATTTGTAATCCAAAATGGTTTGACATCGTCAATAACTTTTCTTTACAGATGCTTGAAATTAAAATGTCACTTTAAAAAGTAAAAATTTCAATACTAATTTCCATGAAATGCTGATGTTTAAATACAATGCCATTTTCAAGGATAACCTTGAGATCAGCTTTGAAAAGAGAAAATCTTTCCTATTTTCTGTGACAAATATGAAGAGTTAATGCTTGGGAAGTGCTGAGATAAATGCTTATTGATGACTCAGTTAACATCTTGGAGTGAGCAGAGTATAAACAGGCAAAATATGTCCTCTTTTTATAGCTCAACAAGCAAGGGAATGCAGTCATAAAAAAAGGAAATGTAATGAAATGAAATCAAAACAAACAAAAGACAAACCCTTAGACTGTGGTGCTGATGACTCATTTTCAACCTCCTTTTCAAACTGTCACTTTATTKTCTAGGCTGGACTCCTCACCTGCAACGTCTTGTGTGACATTTATAAATGAAAATGCGGGACTTAATTATATAAGTGCTCCTAACGTTTCATGTGCATCTTACCTGTATTTAATTCCATATTAGGATGTGCAAGATAAATTATTTCTAGCTAAGGTGAAGACTGCCCGATGGTATTGAACCGCTGAGTCACAGGGCAGACAGCTGGTGCTCCGTGCCAGACATCGAGGCTGGGAGACTGATTCCCACCGCGACCTGGGTGCACAGAACCCTCACCCTCATCTGCCTATGGGATGCGGCTCTCGGGAACTTTCTTCACTCGGAGGCAGACTGATGGATACAGTAGTTGCTAGACCGATGAGTGAAGAGGACGATCAGCTCCACAGCAGCCCAGCAGCAGCTGGCATTGCAGAGGAATTTCGATTAGTCAGACGACAATCAGCTGCAGTCCCCAAGGAGACAGCTAGCACCTCTTCTGCACAGTGCTCTGTCACTGCTACAAAAAGCTTAATTGTGACACCACTTACAACACCAGGTGTAAAAATAGCTACTTGGGGGCAATTGTCCTCTCTGCATGGTTTAATTTAAAAACTGAGATCTTCTTTTCTATGTTTGAATATGAATGAGTCAGGTGTAAACAAAGAACTAAAATAGATGAGTCGGGTGTGGAGAGGTAGCTGAGTCATTCTGTGATCCCTGTCCCTAAATGTAAATGGCAGAGGTTTTCTTATTTAACATAATAATTGCTATTTTAGCTTAATGAGCTAAGAGACTTTTGTAGCAAAATGGCTCCTGAAAGCTACTGGCCCAGTCAGTGCCTCCACTTTTCAACTTCTCTATCCACAATTTTACTTCTTGACCACTATGAAGAGAAACTTAATATATTGTCTTCAGGAGCTTTCTTTTCATTTTAGCTGTTTATTTTAATAAACAGTGTTTGAATTCTGTACCTCTTTATCTTATAAAGATAGCATTTCTTCATTGTACTATGCCTTTTATACCATTTAAAAGGCGGACACAATTAAATGTTGGTATTAAATCTGGAGTTTTGATTCAGAAGAAGAGATTAGAACGAAAGAGGACTGTTTCTAGTTTCGATTAAAATAGCTAAAAGTAGTACTAGAAAACATTACAGGTTTCAGCAAATATATCCACTCTTCGAATGAGAAAAACTTTCCCCGAAACATGAAATAAAATTTCTTTTTCTTCATCACYGCAATTTTGAAAAGACACAATATGAATAAAGCAATATTATTCTACAGAAGCTGATAAAATTTACCTTCTGTGGAACATTATACATGTCAGCTATATTGTACATATGCTCTGAAATTAAAGAAAAAAATCTATTTTCTTAGAATATCTTAACTAAATAGATGTACTGCTTTAAAAGGCTAAAGAAACTGTAATATCCTCTAATAAATTCTTTGAAAAAAAATTACTGTTTTGCATGCATATTTCCACTAAAAATTTTATTGCAAGCAAAATGGAAATCTAAATCAGAACATGTTCCTCTCGTCACATTAACAGCATTGGTAGTAGCCACAGAAGACAGGATATCTAAAATCAGCAGAGAGCAGGATTCTTTAGAGTGACAGGCTGCAGCATTAAATAGCAAACACTATTCTTGGGTCCACAAGTAGAAATGTTGAGTATAAAACTGTGATTTTACTGCATTCAGAGCTGATAAATCCTTAGGATTGCAAATTTGAGGCAATGCAGGTTCAAAGGAGTGGTTCAACTAAACAGATTCTCACGGAGAGCAGGAGACTTTTCAAAGGTCTGGAAAACTCAACATTGAAAAGAAGATGAAAGGTTTAAGTATATTTATGCTAAGCAAAGGAAAAGACAGTAGCAGTGCTCATATATATAAAACAGCTTCTAAGGAACTTCTAAGGAACCTTCTCAAAACTCATTTCAGATCAGACATTAAATAATAGAAGGGAAGGTCTGGGTTAGAATGTGCAGCAGTGGGGACTGTGAAGTATTACAGTGGTTTCTCGGGAGTTTGTGGCAACTCCCTCAGATCCACTTCCTCAGAAAATGTTGTAAAGGTGTTTGTTCTGAAATGGCACAGATATAGTTGACCCAACAATTGCAAAGGGTGTAGGAGTAGAAACTCTCTTCTAATTTTGTTCAGCCTCAATTTCTGCTATTTTGGTGATTTTATTATTCAGCTTCATTATACATATTATTATGCAGAAAATAAAATCAGGAAGGAATTAATTCTGAGTGTTGTAATCAAAGCAAAACTTTCGTAAAAACAGAAAGACAGGGCTATATCCCAGAAATAAGACTGATATTCTTTAACAATTATGATTAAAAGTTTACAATACTTTCATTTAAAAATTACAGGAAATATTTTCAGATTGAAATAATATTTTATATTCAAATGTTCTAACTTTCCCATAATTATTATTACTCTATATAATTATTTCATTGCTCGCATACTGGTTTATTACACATCATATGTGCAATTACCAGTTTTAGGCATTAACAACAAGGTTGATAAATGTAATTTCATGGTGCCAGCTTGGGTTAGTGAAGGGTATAGAAATTTCATGCTGATCTAACTAAACACTACAGAATATAGTTTTTAATTCTTCTTTTTCTTTTTTCAGTCTCCTTAAATATTTTACATTGCTCAATGAGGATGAGACAAATTACAAGTTAATTTTAAGAATTATAATGGTGGCAATTACATCTGTATTATTTCATATTTTCATTATTCTAATTATCCTGACAATAGGCTGATGCTGTTCTGACTCATTGTTCTCATTACAGTTTGCCAGAGAATTGCTGTATCAGAATGCTAATACCTTGCCACATTCCCTCTTTGACAGTTGATAGTAAACCGCAACTGTCTGATTTTTCTGATGTTCAATAGTTTTGTTCAGTGGGTCCTTATTGCTTTAAAGTGGTAGCAACCCACACAGAAGAGCTAAGAATGGATTAGTTATCAAAACGCAGAAAAGGTTGAACCCTGCTTTTTAAATTATATATTTAATAATTTTTAATAAGCCATTGTAATTTAAGTATATTTTTTAAAACTATAAGGTTAAGGATATACTAGCCCATTTTTAAAATAAACCATTCTCAGCTATAGTTTAAGAGTTTTTCTAGGAAATTTATGTGTGATCATTGAGGTCCCATATATTTTATCTGATCAGTTTTATAATATTCAGCCAGTTAAACATCACATGTGCTTTTGATCAAAATCAATTCAACCTCTGTCTTGTAATCTATTTCCTCAATAATCAAGCAGATTTTTTGGGCTTTATTCTGTTTAGAAATATGGTATCTTAGCAAAATATAATCAGTTTATTTAATATTAATATACTCATCTACACAGTCCAGAGCTGCATCCATCTCTGGGGTCCCCAGCACAGGAAAGACATTGACCTGTTGGAGAAGTCCAGAGGAAGGCCACCAAGTTGATTAGTGGGATGGAGCACCTTTCTGATGGAGAAAGACCAAGAGAATTGGATTGTTCAGACTGTAGAAGAGAAAGCTTTGGAGTAACCTGATTGCATCCTTCCAGTACCTGAAGGGAGCCTACAAAAAAGCTGGAGAGGTACTTTTTATTAGAGCAGTAGTGACAGGACAAGGGGCAATGGCTTCAAACTGAAAGAGAGTAGAGTTAGATTCAATATTAGAAAGAAATTCTTTGCTGTGGGGGTGGTGAGGCACTAGAACAAGTTGCCCAGAGAACCTTTGGGTGCCCCATCCCTGCAAGTGTTCAAGGTCGGGTTGGATGAGGCTCTGAGCAGCCTGGTCTAGTGGAAGGTGTCCCTGCTCATGGCAGGAGGGTTGGACCTAGATGACTTTTAAGGTCCCTTCCAACCCAAACCATTCTATGATTCTATTACATCAATTGCCCAGCATAATTTTGCATATTCATTTCAACATGCATGTAACTAAAGTTGGTGGATAATCATCCCACTCTGTAAAATATAAATATTCATTTGATTTTAAGTTCACTGTCTTAGACATGCTGGCTTCCTTAAATGTGAGAAGGTGTTTAACTGCTACACAGTGATAGAGCACAAAGTATTTAATGACAATAATTTATTCAATGTGAAAGATAAAAATAAGTTTGTTTCTTATCACCTAACTTTAATTTCTGTACATCTCCAAACTCCCAAGTTCATGAGGAACAAACTTAACCTTGGAACCAGAGTGAAATTAATTGTTGTGGATCAAAAATTGATTCTCTCTTTGGATGAGAATAAACTGATGTTTATGGAGTAGATTATTACAGTTTAAAAGAAAACAGCTGAAAGAAAGGATAAAAAGAAGGATGTAATTTTTATTGGATTTAACAGAAATTATTGAAACTAAAGAATTGGCACAAAAAATAAAACTTCCTTGCTACTTGATCAATATTCTTCTTTAGGGAAAATTTCAGCATTTCTTATGGGTTTACTAGAGGCTATTGCCATAAAACAGAGGGGTTGTATAGCAGTGCTGTCTTGCAGAATTGAATTTGAGACAAGATCACGATATTCATCCACTTAATTCAGCTCAAGATAGTGTTTTTCACGGATACAATTCGTCTGCCGAAACATTTGACACAAACATTTCATTTTATTAATTTAGCGTTATTTGAAGACAGGAAAGAGTTCAGGGCAAAAGAGGAGATATTTACACTTTTACAGATCTGGGTCATAAGCCTGTTCTCCTTTTGTAGCTTGTTCTAATATAATTTACACTGGATTATAACTCAATAGTACTAAATTCAGCCTACTGAACCACTTCTGCCTGTTGAATCCTGGATATTAGATGTAGCAGAATGTCACAGGAGTATGAATTAGTCATGTTTCTGCACTCATGATCATCATGGACCTGGAATTCTTTGAAGCAGTACTAGTGAAATAATTAATTTCCCTGGTCCCTTATTCAAACGTCAATGGACAATTAGAGTTTCTGCACTCCAAGGTTCTTCACTATATCAATCTTCACAACTCTTCAACAGCCTCACCTGACTGAGACTTCAAAAACTTACAAACAATTTGTGAATTTTTAATAAAAGAAATTGCTCAAATATTGAAATAATTCACATAAAGTTGCATACCAGCCCAACTGAAGTGACTATATTTTATAGTCAGTCAGCAGATCCATCCTCTTTCTTGAACAATAATGTTCAATCACCTGTCTTCACAAGCCTATGAAAACATCATGCCACTGTCACCTAGGAATTTTAATTGTGTATAGAAAACTCATTGGACCTCGATGATTATCTTTCATTTTGTTCTATCCTTCACTCTTCCCTTTTTATCAGGATGCGCTTAATAACTTGGAGTAAAACACAGACCAAATCAAAATATGCAACATTGTCTACATTTTATTTCTGCTATGTATCTGTCTGTATAGGTAAGGTCTCTTTGTATATTCTGAAAATGCAGAAGAGCTGAAACGTTCACACTACCTAGCTTAATATCTGTGATGCAACAAAGCCAAAACCTCAGAGTACGAAAGCATTCATTATCTCTTGCTAAGATTTGGTTTTGTAGATATCACTTTTTCCTAAAATCCTGCTTTTAAAATTCATTCACAGTTTTCTGGAGTTTGAAATTTTATGTAAAGTTGTCTCAATCAGTCTTCAAAATATTTTTTCAGAAGGTGTTAATGAGTGATGAATTATTACTATGCATGACAACAGCATTAGAAGAATAAGTAAATGCAAGCACTGTTTATACAAGACTTGATTCCCTAAAACTTTAAAATAAATAATACGAGACAGTTCAAACAATGGTAAGTGAAAGTTGTAGCATTAAATGCAGAACCCTCCATCCAAATCACTTTAATAGTTTCAAAAATAGATAGTGATATTTTAATATTTCAATATTTTAGATTCAGCTTCAGTGCTACCATTTAGACAACATAGTGTAAATATGATGATTTTTTGTATCAATTTCTAAAGAAAAGATAGACACATTATACAGTCCTACTCTAAGTGTAATTTTTCACTGTTTTATGTTTCATTTCACATAATATGCCAAATAAAAAATATGCATAGGCTGTTCTTAACAGTGGTGCTATTTTCAGTGTTCTCTTTCTCTGTTTTTGTGTTCTATTTCTCCTTTGCAAAACTGACACAACTATTTCTGTAATTATCATTATTTTTAAAAAGATTTTTGAGTATTTAATAGAATGGTCAGAGTATTCTTACGACCCTACTCAATTTTGTATTATATATTATTTAATCCACTAGATTCTTTAGGCCATTTATATAAAGTCAACTCAACTGTTCTTATGTCTGGAACAAAGGAAGAAACATTTTGGTTTCAGTTATTGAAGCAAGGCCTCACATACAAATTCCCTTTTTGAATTATGAAGGACTAAGCACTTGCATTCCATTTTTATCTTCTATATAGTAGATAAGGGTGGGCAGGAAGAGTTGTGAGTCTAGTGAGCAAAGGAAAGCAGGAAACTTTCGAGAAGTTAAATATTTTCTTCAGAGCTAGAAGTTCTGACGGTTTTGACTGCACCAGGGTCCAGAATTGATAGACAGGTTGTTAAATCAATCAGGTGAGCTGGTTACGCCTCTGTGATTTACATATTTTGAGGAAGAAGAAGCCGGGAGGGCATCCGTCTTGGCTTCTGCTCACCTGAGGGGTGCCGTCAGCCCCTGGCAAGTGGCGGCCCAAAAACTGCAGCCACTGGGAGAAGGGTATTCTGTGCCAGCAGCTTTAAAACCGCTGTGAACCAAGTGCAACCTGCAGTGAGTCTCGGCATGGGGTTCCCTCCACGCCGCGTGGCTTATGCTAATTCAGGCAGGACAATCACCATGCCGCCAGCAGCCAGCGCAGAACACCACGTAGCCGATAGCGTGAGACATGGCGAGGGCTCCAAATAAGACCAACTGTCCAGGCATAATCTGCAGATGCTAGTTCTTCTTCCAAGTCAGAGAGAACAGAAAAACGCGGTCACGTGGAGAAAGCTAACATGGCTGCACCACGAGGAAGGAGCTAACATGGCAGCACCAGGGTCAGCGAGAGAGAGAACAGAAACACYGAATGCTGGAACTGAGATTTCTCCTGCAAGCCTTGGTGAGAGCTGTAAGGTAACAGACTATTTCTCTATAATTCATTTGAAGGTACGTTTGGGGGGGTGTAGGATTACAGCCTGAGAAAGGCTGCCTATGCCAGGCTGCACGGATTTGCTGAAGCTTTTTTGGAGACTGAAACAAAGACCTTTTACTTCCAGGATGGAAGTTATTCCAGGATGGAATAACTCATCCTTAAAATTGACCCCATGAACTGTTCTGACCCACACTGGCAGTTATTGGGAAAAGATTGTGAGTTTTCATGGGAGATAAATTGTTTTTCCACAGTGCAGCAGCGTTCTGGGCGGGGGCTGTTGTTGTCTTGAAGATACAGCAGAAGAAACTCTTTTCCATAAGCATAAAGAAAGACTCTTAAAATAATATACTGACCAAACCTCATGCTTGTTTTCCCTTTGCATGGTTGCTGGGAAGTAGGAAGGTATCGGGAAGAATAGAAAGTATATTTGCCTTAACAGTTTTTTTTAACTGTTCTTTTTACTTTTAGTCCTATTAGTAATAAAATTTCTACTGTTGTAAGCTTTAAGCCTGTTTTGCTGTGTAGTTTTTCTGTTTTCCTCAATATCCATATTTCTCCTCATGAAGATAAATGCTAATTTCCCTTAAGAATAATCTTTTGTGGATGCGCTGGCATGTGTCCGGCATAGACCCGACGACAGAAGGCTTAAGTCACTCTGATCAGGCAGCCTGTTTCAGGCTTCAAGTCTTTTATCCTTCCCTGTACAGATCAACAGAAATTTGGCAATGCTTGTTTTATCTTCATGTCTGGATGTCCTAAGCCATACACTAAGGAAAAAAATCTCCCCTCACAATACACTAGAAAGCCTTTCTCTAGGGCCAATCAGAGAAACATAATGATCATTCGGAAAAAAATATCTTCTTTAGTGAATTTCAAGGAGACACTTGAGGTAAGATCTAACTATAGCTTCGGAAGAAACCAGTTGCTAACAGAATGCTACAAATGAAGGCAATGCTAAGCAGCACTGCTCACTGTGCTTCTATGGGGTAATTCCTCTCTGCCATTAAGTAAGACATATATTTTACACAAAGAAAAACTTCTGCAGTATCAACTAATAGTTTAATTAGGGGCAGTGAGAGGATGTTATGAGTGCTTATCTGCACACAGTAATTGCAGAAAAACAACTAGGTTTTATCCTCATAGCCTGTCTAGAAGTTACTACCTTAGTTGAGAGGCAGACCTTCATTGTTTAGAGCATGACCACAATCACAATGGATAATGACCATATAATGAAAAGTCAATTTGCATCCCAACCTCTCTTTTCATCTGGAAAAATTTACTCAGAAGAGATAATTTAACAAGGTTTTTAATTCTTCTAGGGTCAGAATGCAATCTTGTTCTTATCCTGCTCTCAGAATTTCCTTTGCAAAGAGAAAAAAAGGCTCTCAGTTTTCTAGAGATCTGAGACTGAATGCTGAGAATAGAAATAATGACCATTAGTGCCTGTTGGGGAATACAAAGAAATTTATAAAACACGATTAATTGGCTTTTATTCCAATCGCCTGTATATTCCTAGGAGGCTTTTTTTTTCAAAAAAAAGCCTTTCTATTCTATTCTTCTATTCTTCTATTCTTCTATTTCTTCTATTCTTCACCTTTCTATTCTGGCCCTACAAACAAGAGTAATCACAAGCATTTAGACTCACAGATGTGATTGACTAATAACAAATTTATAATATTTTCCTGATTTTAAAAATGTCTTTATTTTATTGAATAAAAAGCCTCATTTTTACTCCACAGAAGTTTCAGTTCTAAGTACTTCCACCAGCAAATAACTTCAGCACAGCCTTTCTACTAATCACATACTCACAAACCTTGATTTTTAGGAAAGAAAATTTATTAACCTGTGTCCGGTTTGCTCTAATTTCTTGGATGTTATTTATTTCTTCTGAAAAGAGGTGTTAACTCTTGATCTGTATTTCCCAGTATACCCGCACCCTAGAACAGCAAACTGCTCTGCCTGAACAAACTGTGCCACAGCTACACTCTTGAAAGGTGCAAGTAACAGAGTGTTAAACTGAAAAAGAAGAAAGAAATGTCGACATCTGTGAATCACAGTTCACCTAAGAGCAAACATGATAAAATTGTTCACAGGAAATAAAGTGGTACTGAGATTCTGTGGGAGATGGCACAGATGAATCATCACCAAATAGAGAGCTTCTGTGCATGTCTGTTCATCAGAAGGGACAGCTGAATTGATAGAGCAGACAGTGAATATAAGGCAATGACATATAGACCTACACATGGAAAAACGAGCTTTGCAATCAAGGCTTGAAGCTCCCTTTGGTGCCATGAGAGAGCAGTTATTTAGCTTTCCTGTGTTATCTTTAAGCGTTCTGGCACCAATTTTTTTCTTTCTGGAAGATCACCTACACTTTTAGATCTTGATTATGAAGGATAACATTTGTTCAGTTGGTCTTTTCTGATTCTCTGGTGTGTTTCATATATTTTAATTTTTTGAGAAATGCAGGTTGCCAAAGTATATTCTCCTCTGTAGTTTCACTTTTATAGTGGCAGCTGGGAACCACAGAAATGTTTTATTCTTTGCTCAGTGTATAACACAGGTGTTATAATATCAACAACATTTTCTACTCACTTGAGAGACCTATGTGAAAGGAAGATGAAAGGCACGTTGACTGAGTAGGAAATGCAATGCAATAGAACTAGCTCCAAGCAGAAAATGTAGAGATTTGTCTTCAGTGATTTATGCTTTGAAAAAGAGGGCAGATCAAAAAGGTAYGGGTTTATATGAGGACAAATTATACCCAATATACACATATGACTGTTCTTACAGCAGTTTGTACTCTATCGTAACTTTGCTGGTTAACTGGAAATATTTTTTATTAAATAATAGATTTTACATTGCTTATGTTGATTAAAAAATATGTTGCATCTCAGCAAAAATGGTGAAATATATTTATTTCAAAATAAATAATTGAAAATCTCACTTTAAAAATGCCTGAGTTAAAGTATTTGTGATTCTTCCCCATTTTTTGAATGAGACATTGACTAACGCAATGTGGGTATAGAGATAACTTCAACAAAACCAGATCTTTGAGTTCCAAAGGACAAAATTGGTAGATAAGACCTTTTTTGGTAGATAGTCAACATGTGTCTATTTTGCTGCTAAAACACTTCTGAAATCTATGCTATTGATGTTCTTTGCAAGAGCTACATAAGAAAAAGCTTGCAAAAAATTAATGATAAAAATACAATTTAGGAATTTAATAGCATAAATTTATTAAAATAGGTTTTTGGGGCAGGGATTAAAATTTATGTCAGGTATAAATTAAGTTTTATTTACTGTTATTAAGGGGATTGATTTGTTACTGAATGTTCAAGCATGCTGATTGAAAAGAATTGATCATCATGAGAAGTTTTTCAGCTTTATGCAAGGGTGAAGAATTTTTCCAAATTTGTTTACCCTCTGAAATGCACTCTCAAAATGTTCATTTAATCTCGAAAATGGCAAAAACAATATGACAAGCACTAACACACAGTCAAATTTTACAATTTGCAAACACTTCAYAGATAACAGACTGAAAACAGTTTATTTGGATTATTAAATCAATATATGTCAATAGTGAGTGTACTCACATGGAACATCATGGGATAAAGTAGTTGCAACAATGTTACATATTCATGGACTCATAAACTTACAACTTCTAAAAAATCTATTTTGCTCCTTTAACTTTCAAAATCCTCATATAGGCAATGCAACTTTTACAGTCAATATTAATCCATGGGGTTTAGCATCGCAGTGCATCCAGTAATCAAAGTCCACAAAAGCTGGTGAAAAGGATTCCTGCTTTCCAGAAAATCTTGACTCTAACTGTATAGAAGAAACAACATGGTCATGCATGATAGAAACTAAAGGTCTTGAAAGTTCCCTTTCTCAGTTTTATAACTCTCCATCAAAAGCTAGCTTTCTAAATGCCTTCTTAATATGCTGTACTTATGACATTTATTGTTGGACTGTTTCTGGGATCAACCGTAGATAACTTACTCTGATAAATAATCAATTTCCAAGTAAAAAACAGATTCAGTTTTCAAAACTGAATGCTTGATTTGGTTTAACATTTTAAACATTCTTATATTTAATATTATTTAGATTATTATTCTCTCTACTCAGATGTTTGTGTTCGTGGTTTTTATTCCCAGCAACCACTGCTCATGAGCCTGCAAACGTATATATTCTTATATTTGTTCAAAAGTTTTTTCATACTGATGGATGTTATAGCTGAAATTTGTAAACCTAGCATTGTAATATAAATGAAGTGTGAACTTTAATAAAAACACATTACATAGATAAAAAGAGAGTAAAAAAGTCTCTAATATGTTTTGCTTTGGAAACAAACCTAGGTGACTTCTTTTTCTATCCTATTTTTTAAATTGGTTGTCTCGGTTTTGAGGCAAATTTAGGAGAGAGACTCTTTGGGCTGAGTCTTTCTCTTCAAAAAGGTTCCAAGAATCCCTTTTCCACCAATAGGGAATGAATAGCAATAGGTGAAAGTGAAAAAAAAAAAAATTAAACTGTTCATTAACAAACAAAATATCTGCCCACCAGGCAAGGGAAAACAAAAGGTTAACCCGTTAAGCACTAAACCGTTGGAACCCACTTCCCCACAAACACACACAGAAACAAAAACCGTAAAAAGGTGTCTAAAGAGTGGAAGCAGTGCAGGAGGAATACACCTTTCCCAACACGTGGTCCGAAGATGGCGCTGGCCTTGCACCTGGAGGGGCAGCAGACACCCCATCCCCACGGAGCAATCCTGTAGCAGAGAAAAATTCCAATGGCTACCTGGTGTTGACTTTTTCCCTCCCCAGGCAGTCACAGGAGGTGAAAACAGCTGGGCTGGAGCCTTCTGGTTTGCTTTTCTCTCCCTGGCTTGGCTCTCCGTGGCTTGGGGCTGGGTGCGGAGAGGCTCCACTCTCGGCAATTCCTCTTCCACCGGTTTTGGAGCAGCAGTCTGTTCAGTCCAGTTCCTGGCAGTCAAAGAAAAACGCTGCTCCAGCTTCTTCGATCGAGGGGGAAGAAGAAAGGTGTCTTGCCTGGGCCAAAACCCAAATCAGTGAAGCAGAGAAACCACATAGCTCAGCGCCGCGGGAGGAAAAAGAAAACCACGCTACAGCGCAGGGCTCAGAGGGGGGCAGCCCCGGTCTCGACTCTC
This sequence comes from Amblyornis subalaris, assembly GCA_018881555.1. Taxonomy (NCBI): domain Eukaryota; kingdom Metazoa; phylum Chordata; class Aves; order Passeriformes; family Ptilonorhynchidae; genus Amblyornis; species Amblyornis subalaris. The sequence continues at coordinate 248,542 of JACAXG010000073.1, forward strand.
GGGCAGCAGCCAGCGTGGCAGCGCAGCAGAAAAACAGTTCTGGTCTCCTCTCCCTCTGCACTGCACACTGCAACCACTTTCTCAGTTCCAGAACTGGAAGAGAGGATGAGACTTCCTGCCCCCCGACCCGGAAGAGAGCGAACATCCTCCTGGCCTCTCCTGAACTGTAAGAGAGAGACAACATCCCAGCCCTCCGAACCGGAAGAGAGAGAGCAACATTCCGGGCCCCCGACATCTGCTAGGATCTCAGCCAGGCTCACACATCCATTGCCTTTGGGGGTGGGGGAAAGAGAAAACAATAATGATTTTTGGGCATAAGCAGAGGATTATGGAATAGATTATCATAATAGATCACTACAGGATATTGGTCCATGATATGCTGCCTTTGACTTAACAGGTTTTTTATTTTCTGTTTTCTGAAGTTGTTATAAAACTTCCATGTCAGGGATTTTGAACCTTTATCAGAAGTGAATACCATCTATATCCTTCCATTTTTGACATCTCTCATTAAAGGAGTTAAAAGAACTTTTGCACAAACAGTTCTGTCTTTGGAAGCTGAAAACAGATTTCCATCATCTTGAAACCTGAAAATCCAAAGGTTGCTCTTTGGATGTCTCCTGAGAATAAGGACTGATGCTATCAGCAAAGGCTAGCAGCATGTCACAATATATTTAAAAATCACAATAAGTTCAAAAGAAGTAAGAAGAACCATCAAGCTGCTGTGCATTCTATTTTGGAAGAGTTTGGCATCATCTATTAAAAAAAAAAGAATAAAAAGAAAAAAGAAAATCCTGCTTTTCTTTCCTAACTATGATTATCATAAATTCAAACAGTTTTTCATTTTTATATATTGTCAGCTAAGTGTATCTAAGAAGTCTGAGAAAACATATGGAAATAGGAAATTACAAACTGAGAAGTAAAAAATGAATAAACTACAAAAAGTCAAAAAGCTCTAAGTAAAAAGTTAGTTCTTTAGGTTTCATCTGAGACGTTCATGACAGTGAAAGTAAATGGAGAATAGATATTGGCATTAGCAAACTTTGCATCACAAGGCCATTCCTGGTAGTGACTCAGGATAAAGAGCAATATTGCTGTAAACAAATGCACCCATTATTGTAGGTAACTACCTAGATGGAGAGGAATTCAGGCTGATGGTGGAGAAGCAGGTAACTTAAGCCATTCAATTCTAATGAAAGACCTTTAAGGAGAAATAAGCTTTCAGAGCAGAGTTCTTTTCCTGAGATAGCCTCAGAAATATAGAAAACTCTGCTCTGTCTTCAGGCCCTCTTTGGGTTGCTCTAGCAGTTGTAAGTTGCAAAGAAGTGCAGGGATCATAATGATGCATCAGTATTGCATTATATGTTAACTACAAMAAGAAGTGACATTATTCTGAACTTATAAAAACACTGAATGCTATTTATGGATGAAATTGTTGTTAACATTCTTGTTAAAYTGTTTTTAACACATATAATTGCAAAGATAGAAAGGTAAGAAATATATGTTATCAACTACTCTGTTTTGCTACTCCAAGAAAAAGTAATCTAGTGGAAGATGACTAAAAATTACTAGAAAGAGATAAAGAAGTTGTATCTTGCAAACAATTAAAACACAGGAACAGTTCTATGATGATGAGCGAGCTGGGATTCTTCAGTCTGGAGTAGAGAAGGCTCCAAGGAGACCTCATTGTGGCCTTCCAGTACTTAAAGTGGGTTTTTAATAAAAAGGAGTTATTTTTACATGGGCAGGTAGTGATAGGACATGGGCTAATGGTCTTAAACTAAAAGATTTGGATTAGGTGCTAGGAAGGATTAACGACTTAGAGGGTAGTGAGGCACTGGAACAGGTTTTCCAGAGAAGTTGAGGATTCTCCATCTCTGGAAGTGTTCAAGGCCAGTTTGCATGGGTCCCTGAGCAACCTGATTTAGTGGTGGCATCCCTGCCCACGGCAGGGGGATTGTAACTAAATGATCTTTAAGGTCCCTTCCAACCCAAGCCTTTCTATAATTCTGTGATTCTGTGAAGCTATTTTTAGCTTTAAGTACAAACCAACTTGGTCTCCACTTCCTTCTGGTATCACAACAGGATTGTCTTTCCTCGTTTGCAAACACTTACTTTTTCTACACATATTCCTACATTTACATGTTTTCATGTTATCTTCTATTTATTCTGGAAATAAAGCAATGCAAAAATTAATTCTTAAATGGGATATGCATTTATCATGATTGTTCTAAGTTGTTTTCTTTTTCTTTAATCTTGTAATTACAATCCTAATTGGACCACTTGAGGATTAAGATATTCTCAAGGTATTTTGTAAAGGTATCTTCTCTGTAGCAAGGATACTGAATGTTTCCTTGTGGAAATACTTGCTATTATTCTGCTTTAGAAGTTCATTTCTMTTCCAAAGTACTAAAGAATTTAAGGCTATGTGTACTACAGGGCTTAGGTTTTATAACATTAAGCACTAAATTAGGTGTCTAGGATCTCAATATAATGAAGAATTAGATACCTCTGGTAAGCAGTCACTGACGTAAGCAAAGAAGGTTTTTTAATAAACAATAAGAAATATTGAAAAGCTGCATAAGATTTAATTCTTACATCTTTAAGAAATGTGCCCACTGCACTTCAGCTATAGGAATGAGCTACTTATATACAGATTTACATGCTTCTACCAGTCCAGCCAATGAGACTGACTGTCAACTGACTAAAAGATGTTTATTAAAATTCTTGCAAGGAAAAGAAGTTCTTTCATCCATCTGGGGAAAGTTATTAGAGTATGTGCGGATTTTTCAAATCCCGAATCTGCTGGTAGTGTTTTTTGCTAACAAGGTAACTTTTGATACTGTATTTGAAAAGCATCTCAATAATTCTTAGTACTTCTCATGGTAGGAGATATTTAACTATGTGTTTCTGTGAATGAGCCCATTTAATATAATTTTAAATATTTTAATCTACTTCTCAGGCTTTAGTGCATAAAAACACAAATTAAAACAGTCTGTTATAGACCTACTGCATTTATTCTCCATTTAGCTTCAAGCCAGTCCTCATTGTTAATTTTCCTTCACCCATAAAAATTGATCTAAAGGAAAATTCTTATCATCTTTATGTAACACCTGAGTCAAGAAGCATTGCATAGAAAGAATAGTATGTTTATTTACATAAGTCATAAATGGACTAGCAAATGGTGGGTATAACAAGTTTATAAAGTTTGATGATGGCCATGAGAAGCTGCAGAAAGATCTCCTAATAATTATCACTATTATGTGGATGACATTCAGTGCCAATAAATTACAAATAAAGTGTATGAGGAAAGAGTACTCTGAACAAGGTATTGCCTCCTTAGGAAAACCAATAAAGAAAAGTTATAATAATTCTTTGAAAGCTGTTCAATATCCATAAGAAAAAGAAAAAAGTAAGCAAACAAAAAAACCCGCAAATACTGTGCAGCTAGTACAGCAAGACAGAGAATAAAAAATGAAACGTCATTATGCCAGTACGTAAATTAATCACAGATTTAAGTATTTGACTGTCAACCTCTGAAAATAAAGAATATTATTAGAAAGGTATAACTATAAGGGTGTTTTTCAAAGTTTGATTCATCCTCTCTACTTTGCCTGAGCTCTGGGGCTGCCATGGAGTGTGTAGTCTCCATGTAATACCAAGTGCTGTTATAATTTGGTGCAGAAATTTTGCCGTAAAATGTGGGCCTTGGTCTGAATCAATTGTATTAATGACTCCGTATCTAGGTATGATTTGCTCTAGTAGGATTTTACTAACAGCATTGGCTGTGGTATTAACTGTCGGGAATGCTTCAATCCAATAACTGTGGAGGGTTTTAACTGGGAGGAGATGGGATGACTTCAGCTATAGTGTGAGTTCCATGCAAATAGAAGTTACACAGACAGATTCTTTGGCCTTGTTTGTCAAAAAAGAGATATATCAAAGTCTGAGTTGCACAGAGGAGAGAAATTCATAATTCCCAGTTTCTCAAAAGGTAGGCAAGAACGAAATCCTATATTCTATGACAAGTTGAAAACAAAAGGTGATCCCTGGAGTTCATTATAACAAGGCATTGTAAGCATGAAAAGTTTGCATGGGTTCAAAAACTGATTGGACAAATTCATTGAGAGATTCAGAGAAACCTTTGCCTCAAGCACTTCAGACACAAATTTTAAAAGCTTGTGTCAGAAGAAGTGTAACTGCTTGCCTTGTCCTGCACTTTTTCCTGGACATTCACTTATGATTCAGTGTCAGAAATATTGGACATGGTCTCTGATGGAAAGAAAAAATGAACATCTTGATACCAGAAATATGTTCTATTTTTATTTGCTTAGCTGTGAGTCATCTGCACTGTGATAACTGTTGAGAATTGACCTCATGGGCTCTTTTAGCCACCGCCTGGGATAGAAACTTAACTGTTACTTAAGTAGGGATTTGATTGCTAGGGAGCAGAAGGACCAGCAGCTTCAGAACGACTGGTCAAACCCAGCTTGTCCTGTGTCCTCACCAAAGAGCAAAGTCCCATGGGGTATGGGCACAACAAGCAGCACCAGATGTCGGTAACAGGGTCCATCAACAGACTCAAATATGGCAAGTGATGACCCAGGCCCAGAGGATGTCCAGAGACGCAACTGCAGAGCAAAGTGAATGACGTCTGGGACGTAAAAGTGAGGTAATGTGACTCAGTGTACCTTAGGGAAAGAACTTCAAGCAGTGTCAATTTATCTCCTAGTTCAGATGTGACAGGTGACAGCTCATGGCCTCAGGTGTTGGGTCTAGATCTCAGCTAAGCCCTTTGTGTTTATACACTTGTGTGTTTCACTCTGCTTTATGTAGAGTCCATAAAAGAACAAAAGGCTGGTTTTCAGTCTTGCAATGTATTATATGTAAATATATATACTATGCTAAGTGTTTATCTGAACACCATAAGCGTATAGAAAGGTATGAAGTCAYAGTGGCATTTGGCGTTGATATAGGTTTACTCTGAATTCAAAAATTAATCAAAAAACTTATTCTGCAGACACGTGGAGGTATTAGTAAAACTGACACTTCAAAGACTACTGACAGCTAAAATTTAATTTAGTTTCTATAATGTCAAGAATGAGTTGCCTTACATCTAAATAGAGCGTAAGAAATCATCTTAAACTTGAAGGAAGCCATATGTAATCTTTTTGAGAAGAGGAAATGAAAATCAAATTCTCAATTCTAGTTGAATTGAAACATCCCAGGCAAAGGTGACAGAATAGATATAACATTTATATTAAAAAATGCCATGTTGCCTGGAGCTTGTTGATAAATGCTGCTTTATTAGACTCAGCTATTGCTGAAGATAAATGCATACAACTTTCATTGATTTCCTTCAGCTTATATTTTGATAATCATTCAGAGTACCAGTACAACGTGACATTTCATGTTACTGAGTCAAATTGGTCTTACTGAGCAGTCATAAAAACTGCAGAATCACTGAATCATTCATACTGGAAGGAACCTTGACAAGTCACCCAGTCCACCTTCCTTCTCAAAACAGAGTCACATTAAATTTGGACAAGAGGTTTAGGACTTTTTTTAAGTAGAGCTTTGAGTTACTCAAAGAACTCAGATTTTCTGGGCAACATATGCAATTGCTTAATAAATCTGATAGTGATTTTGTTTTCTTTCCGTTTTGTTGGTTTGGTTTTCCCTAGCTAGGTTCTCAGAAACTTTTCTGTGTCAATTTATGTCCTCTGTCTCTCATTCTTTCATTGGATACCTTAGTAGAAAGCTTGGGTCTATCTCTTTGGTTACCTACTAGCAGGTACCAGAAGGCTGCTATTTACTCTCCCCCTAGCTTTTTTTATGTCTTTAGACAAAAATCCTGAACAATTCCCAGTAAGGCAGAATAACATTCCTTAATTTGAGCTACTGACAACTCCTGCTAGCTCAGGAGCTGTTGACCACCTTTGTTGCCAAGGCACTACTGGCTCCTGCTCATCCTGCTGCCCACAAGCACCCTCAGGTCCTTTTCATCACAGTGTCTCCCCAGCCAGCCTGTTCCAGCCTGTGCCACTGCTCAGGGCACCACACCTGCAGTGGAGGCTGCAGAAAAGGCCATGGCTGCCAATTTTCCTGGGGTACTTTCTCCAGGACTGGGCCCTGTGGTATATTAGCACCACTGTGAGTTCAGAATTTAGAAATATTTATTATTATTATCTAATGTTTTTCATCTTTATTTCTTGTTTTGCCAAACTCAACTCAAAGCATGCATGCATACACACACACACAAAATACTTCTTAATTTCACTTTAAAAACCTTAAGATTGTATTTTTAAAGTAGCCATTAAAACTTTTTTGTTATTCATGTTCTACTAAGTCTAATAAAATGTGTGCATCACAGGGAGAAGCACAGAAACAAGACAGATTGTTGCTTAAAATAACAAGGTATAAGGGAAAAAGAATGCCTCAAAATCTCTTGATGAAATGTTGTGTCTAGTCAGAAAAATTGTAAAACTCCTATTAACTCTGATGAGAGTCGTGATTCCACTTCATCCCACCACATAAGGCCTGTGTCAACTCTTTGGCACAGTAAAATATTATCTTGGGAAGCAGCCAGTAGAGAATTTTCTTCTGCCTAATGCTGATAGGGAAGGACACGATAATCTAACCTAAACAATGTCCTCACATAATGAGGAGCAGCTGGACCTTGTAAAAAGGTGGCTATACTTCAAAAGCAGCCTTCCTTAATGCACAAGTCATGTCCCTGTACCTGTCCTGAGTATGCCCTCTGACAACAGCAGGAACTAAATGCTCAAGAGGAGAAGGCTAAAACACTTTCAGTTTAAAAAAATACTAGACTGCCAGGAAATGACACTAGTTTAAGGTCAAAGTTTGCATATAAAATCTAGTAAATTTTGTTGATATTTTTTGAAGTATTTTTACAAATATACTTTATTATTAGAGGCTTTGAACACACATATTTGTTTATTTGGATGATAACATCCACAGTATTTCTAGAAGAAAGGAAAAATATCAAAGTCAAGAGAAAATTTAAAAAAAAGTAATCAGATAAGAACTAGTTAAAAATCAAACACTTGCCTGTAATGCTTTACCAGATAAGAGGCAGAAATGCAACTTCATTTTCCCAGTTGGCATCCGTATTTCCTGTTAAGCAGCTAACCACTTTCCCATAACCTCAGAGGTTCATCATTCCTTACGAGTCCTTTTCTCTTTGTTAGCAGTTACCTATCATTGCTGTTACAATCTATACTACTAAAGAGACTCTGATGACACAGCTGCTGCAGAAAAAGGTGGCTGCAGTGATTATGTTAATGGGATTACTAATTTCTTGCATAAACATTCCTTAAAGCTTTTGTGCTGCTTCATGTGTCACTAGCTGGGTTTATGAAATATCTTGAACAAAATATAAAAAGGTTAATAACTCAGTTGTTTTTTATTTGTATTTCAGTAGCACCTACAAGCCACAATAAGCTGAGACCCTAATATTTGAGGCCAAAAATATTCTGTTTCCTTATCAAAACCTATACAATCAGACAACAGGACCTTGCTCCCTCCCTCTATGTGCTCTTCTACCTCTCTACCTCACTCTTATAAACCCCAGCTGGAGTACTCTTTCCAGCTGAGGTCCCCAGTACAACAAAAATATAGACTTGCTGGAATGGGTCCACAGGAGACCCATGAAAATTATCAGAGGGCTGGAKCACCTTTCTTATGAAGAAAGGTTGAGAGAGTTGGCATTGTTCATCTTGGAAAAGAGAAGGCTCCAGAGAGACAATTTTTCAGTCTTTCAATTTATAAAGGGAATTATAAGAAAGGCAAAGACCTTTTACATGGACCTGTAGTGATAGGACAAGGTACAATGGTTTTGTTCTGAAAGAGGGTAGATTGGATATAAGGAAGACATTTTTTACAATAACAATGGTGAGACACTGGAACACGTTGCCCAGATAAGTTGCTCCATCTTTGAAAGTGTTTAATATCAGGTTGAACAGTGCTCTCAGCAGCCTTGTGTAGTGGAAGGTGTCCCTGTTCGTGGCAAGTGCGTTGGAACTAGATGAACTTTAAAGTCTCTTTCAAACCAAAGACTTCTATGATTCTATGAAAGATAGATAAGAGTCCACAAAGAAATAGTGGTATAATGACAATATGTACTTAAATACTCCAATCAGCAGACTGACAATAAAATATTGGAGGTCTTTTCACTCCTAAATTTATCATATAATGGGGAAAAATATTTGTTTCAACATTAACAAAAGGAAAGATACCTTTTAGTATGTAAGGTGGTCAGTTTTTCTGACTGCAAAATTTTCATTCCTAGGCCCATGAGATATTCACTGTCTGTTCCATCAATCAAGATGCAGGAGAGATCTAGGATTTGTTCATATATGTGCTGACTCTCGGATTTTACAATTTCTTGCTTCATTTCTGCAGAAAATGTGGTTAATTGTGGTTAATTTGTGGTTAGTTACCTCCCATAGACTAGTCCTTGGATTCCCCACTAGTCCATGGGACCACTGCAGATATCTACATGGCCACATGATATAGCTCCTACTTTAAAGCCTTTCTTGAGTTGGCCACATAGACACATAGTTTGCATATTCTTGAGGTACGTCTTTTTTGATGACAAAAGTTTGTCGGGATTTTTACCATTGAGTATAAATAGAAGCTCAATTTGGACAGTGAAAATGTGTCTAAAGCTGGGTGACATGATATCCATATCTGCATTTCAACAAGAGAGTGTTTTAGGCTTTTTATAAGCCCAGCTACCTGTTAGTATGTACCCAACTGCTGGTATATTCACATTCAAAACACAGACATCTTAGCCTAAGTCCCTTTGAACATGGCAGCACTTACAGCAACAGACTAATAAATTATCAATCTCATCTGTAGACAAGACCTCCAAATCTTTAGAACTTTTACAGTCTATCCCTTCCAATTAAGCTTTCCAAAAAATGGGCAGGAAGCCAGGACAGTTCAGCCACAGCCTGCTCTCAGCAAGAAATGTGACTTAGGTAGACAGCACTCATGGTGGGCCTTTTGCATATTTTGAATATGTACACCATGATATATTTGCAGAGCACATCACAAACTTAGACAGCAAGTGTGTGCTGGATAACAGAAGGTAATGTCCGTATCCAAAAATGAGCCCAAACAGTGATGGAATATTCTGTTAGCTGCTGATTCGTGTATCCCTAAAGGTTTTATGCTTACATTATACAATGTGCAAACACAAGCATGTGTATAGACATAATCCAGAGGGTACCATTACCACAGCATCTCTTCTAATAGTGACTCTTTTCTACATTCTACCTGCACTTAGGGTTTGGCTTTCAAAGACTTCAGTCTAGCCTTTGAAAGATAAGATGTGATATTTTCATTGTACAGCACCCTGCCAAGAAATTTGTATAGCAGTTTTTAGCACCAGTTAAGTGAGGAAGACACATACATGATGCCCAGTCTCAAAGTAAATGTGGAAAAACAAGAAGGAAAGTAACAACATAGTGTGATCTCAAACAACTGAAAAAAAATCCTAGTAAAGAAAAAAATATCATAAATGAACAGAATAAGCAAATAAGAAGATACTGCACTTTGGTTTATTTTTAAATTAGTTTTTTTCAAGACTGAGGTTGTTCAGAGATACCCTAGGTACCTCTGAATAAAGTAACTTTAGTGCTGAAGAATATCTGTGCTTGACGGCATTTTTCCAAAGTTATTTTACCCCGCTTCTCATTGATCCCAATGAGAAGACTGCCACACTACAGTATTAGTCGGCACCCAAACTAAGGTGTTTAGAGCTAAGCCAGACTGTTCTTTTTTAATCTGTACAGGTCTGTGGAGACATCTTTCCTTATGTATTTCATAATTAATTTCTTGGCTAGCTTCAGTGTTTCAACCATTAGCAAGCTCCCTGAAACTATATGTTAGTATCTCAATCTATGTTGCACTCTTCTTCCAAATTTACCTTAAAATGTTTTAAAAGCAATTTCTGCTCAATTGTTTTCAAGATCCTTTTAGACACAGCTTCTTCAGTCTAAAGCTCTGACCTTACACTGGCTGAGAGTACCTATACATCATGCTTGAATATGCATTTCCATTGTATTTTGAGAATGAAGTAATATTTTTGCTATAAAGATATGTGTCCTGTTAGAAATACAAGTTGAATGACAGAATCTCCCATTGGTAAAGAAGCAGCTCTACAGTACTGCAATACTTTACTGAACATTCAGTCCTCACAAGATACTACAAGAAATCTTTCACACAACTGTTTTGTTTAGTTTTAGGTTATGCAACCCTTGCAGTAAATTCACATGCACAATTCCAATATACTCCTATAAAGTGAATTGAAAATTGCACAGTCAAGATACAGATGTATTCTGATGAAATTACACTATTCAAGCTGCTGAAAGCATTTAAAATATAGAAATATAACTCAAAAATTTAATAGTGGCATAGTATTCACTGACTTGGGTAGGTCTGATCATGTGAGGACAGAAAAAATCAGGCTGAAACATAAGTTCTTCAAGTAAAAGAATAGTTTGCTGCTTCTGCATAAGACTAATTTCCTTGCAATTTACTGGAAATTACACACTCTTTGGTTATGGCAGCAGCAGAGCAGACTTTGCAATGGCAAGGCAATGTGATTTATGAATTTGATGTTGTTGCAGTTGGCTGGTTTGTGTTTCCAAAAGCTGTCTTAATAGCCTAGATCGGTCATTAAAAGTCAAAAATTGCAACAAAAAGAGCTACAGAAATTTCATCTCAATAAAGAAATACTGATATTTCCTACAGGTTAAACCATTAAATGTTTGGATTCTCCCTAAAAAGAAAATAGAACTTTGTGTTTTGGGTTTATATCTCTGAAAATTCCAGTTAAAAAACCCCAAACAAACAACCAGGGAAAGGCGCATGACTTCTTTATAGAATCCTAATGTGCTATTGACCATAGACTGTTTGCTCTTACTGAATGTAGATGGTTGACACTGATTGGATGCCCGGTACTCACCAAAGCCTCTCTATCACTCCCTTCCACAGCAGGACAGGGGAGACAAAATATAACAAAAGACTCGTTGGTCAAGATAAGGACCTGAGGATCATTCAGCAGTTACTGTCATGGACACCTCCCACAGCAAACAGTCCTCCAGGGACTTCTCCAGTGTGGGCCTCTTTCTCTGGTTGTAGTTCCTCATAAACTGCTCCAGTGTGTCTCCCACAGGGTCACAAGTGCTGCCAGCAAACATGCTCAGTGTGGGCTCAGCTCTCCACGGATCCACACGTCCTGCCAGGAGCCTTCTCCAGTGTGAGATTCCCGCAGGGTCACACCCTCCTTCAGGCATCCACCTGCTCTGGTGTGAGGTCCCCTACAGGCTGCAAGTGGATCTCTGCTCCACTGGGGACCTCCACGCGCTGCAGGTGGATATGTAGTTCAGCATGGACCTCCATAGGCTGCAGAGGGACAGCCTGCCTCACCATGGTGTTCATCACAGTATGCAGTGTCTGGAGCACCTCCTCCTCCATCCTAATATTTGGGATTTGTATTTTTATTATTTTAGATAGACAATGATGTCTCTTTCAAAGTATTCTTTATTTTCCTCTGATGTTTTATCCTGTTAAACTTTCTAACCAAGATCTGTACAACAAAACATTCAGAGAACTCTTTGGGAATCTGGTCAGAACCTGTTGCTGTTGTGCCTGAAATAGCTGAAGGAGTTCTGAGGTCATGCGAGGTGACATAAACACACAGCCAGATCAGCATTGCCTTCTAATGACAGCTTCAGTGACTGAGCATCTGAACCTATGGTTCTATTGTATCTGTCTAAAGATAATTCAGGAAACAGCAGTCCGGATACACACTTCTTATAAAATATTTTTATTACTATTAATTATTATTATTAGTTAATTTCCAAACTTCTGTTTGCTTTTCAGAATTGCTGGAATTGTCTGAAGTAAGTCCACTTGTACAACCTCCTTTGGAAAGCCTGTCTGCTTCTTTCAGCCCCAGTTAATATCCTTTTCTGGCTGGTTTCCATTGGAACACCAGAGACTAAACTGTTTCTCCTTCATGTACTTTCACTTCTTTGTCTCTTCTTTTGACAGAGGACAAGAAAGCCACTTTGTCACAAGGATCTTGACTTCAGTAGACCCTWACTCAATTTGATATCAAATTCCCTTTTATTTAGGCAATTTATAGTACTGACATTTTTTCTGACCAAACCACAAAACGTTAGGAACAGTAATTCAGCCTGCTACAGCTATAATTTCTATTTTTACCTATGTATAAAATTTTCAGACTTTACATTTCACAATCAGTGGCTTGGTAACCTTTTGCACTTTAGACAATTACACATAAGTTTGATACATATAAAGCTGATAGCCGGCTTAGCCTTCTTTGGGAAATCAAGTATCAGTCTCAATTCTTAAAACTAGAGTTCTGAGTACTTCGTTTTATTTATTCAGGCTTGCAAATTCCTTCTTTTTTCATCTACATTGATGTACAGAATTTATGTTTTACTGTACAAACATTCTTTCTGTATTTTAGACATTCTTACCAAGGTACACATATACTCATCTACAACTAGTAGACATGAATCAATGAAGAATATGAGATTACTGAAGTGTACTTTCACTACATATATTTAGAGGTATTGAATACAGCACCTGGTCTTAAAAGCCAGGATTTTAAAATAAGTTTCTGCTTACATTTCCTTACTCCCTTTTCACTACTTAAATTTGATTTGTSGTCCCTGAAGGTGCTATTCTACAATTCAGAATCGCTATGGGTTTAGACATTCTTATGGGAGAGTTCAAGGTCCTTTCCACTGTTTGTCACCTCCCTCCTACTGGCTCAGTCCTGAGCTGTATGAGATTTTGTTTCAGGTGAGACTGTCWTTTGGCCCAGATTTTGTCATTCAGGATCATAAAATTCCTATTTTGTCTAATTTATAAAGACAGCTGAATTAAAAAAAAAGTTAAAGTTCCAAAGCAATATCTTTACATCTAGACTATTAACTAGTGTGATTAGCAATTTTTCAGCTAAGACTGTTTCCCTCCCTATTAAATAATTGAACATTCAATGGGACTGAGAATGAGAAGGAGAAACTGCAAACCTGATTGTACAGCTTGTTGTTTGGTGTTCTCCTTCAGGATACAGAAAAGTTGAGTTACAAGTTTCTGCTTCAAAATCTGGTTTAATTATTTATACACAGAGAAATAGCTTCAATTGTATACCGAGAGGAGTTCACACTAGGATATCCAACATCTTGATGATTAGGATACTCCCATGGGATACTGGAAACCTCTTTTTCCATTCCTATGCCAGTGAATATTTAATAATTTATACCCAATAAAATTGCTTCAAGACAAACTCACAAAAGATGATCCAGTACCTCAAAGATTAGAACACGTATTTGCAATTGAAACAGATCTGATTTCAACCCTCTCATGCAATCAGAACCCCAAATCAGGAAGCACAAATGTTTGAAAAGAGATTCCCCTCTCCTAATGCTTTGAACTCTGTATTGCTGACTAAAAGAAACAGTTTTTGTGAAGCAGAGGATTTGCTGAACTGGAAATGGATATTTTTTTCCTGAAGAAAATACTTTATGGTGAATATATAATACCAAGTGTTCTCAATACCTATCTTAGAGCACTCCCATATCTTGGATTACCATTTTGTGAACAGCTGTTATCTTTCGTGAATCTTACTTATAGACACCTGGTTTTCTATACTATGCTAAAGAAGTCTGGCCTTTAGATTTGCAACCCAGGGTTATAGCAGATTGCAGTGTGCTTAAAGGTTAGAAATGCTAAAATCCAACACTAATCAACTTCCTTTTTGTGCACAGAGAAGAGAAAATATTTGTTTGTATATAAATTTCTTGTACACCTATATCACAGAAGAAACAAGGCTATGTCAAAATGTGTTGCAGTACAGATTAATTCCAATTGGCGCCTAAAAGAATACTTTACTTACACCTATTCTCTCTGTAATGATATGGAAATGCTTAGTAATTAAAAGTTCTTAAAAGATTTTATAAAAATAGAAATAAGTGATAGAAAAGCTATGCTTTTTCTAACATATTATGACTCACAATCCCTATAGCCTTTATAACAGATTTATTTATATATTATTTGCATATTCATATATGCCTCTACAAGTATTCATTAACACATAAGGGAWATAAAAGCACCAATAACCTCGTTAAATATTGGAAAACAAAACAAAGAAAAWACCTGCTTCTTTATTAAAGGGGAAATACATTTCTTTCTCTAGAGAATATTATCTTCCAAGTGTCAAATTCATAGGATGCATGAGTCAGTAAGAGTCAGGTAAGTATATTAACCATAAATATGCTTATTCCCCTTGGGCACGTATATTACTTAGATATACATAAGATCTACAAATTTCTCTGATTACYTAAATAAAGCTATTCGATAAGCAGTCAGAGCAAAATAGGAAAAATTGAAACTTCGAGCACTACCAGCTTGTAAAAAATGACTGCAATTTTGTAGAGAAGACCTTGGATTTTACTTTACGTTACTGTTACGGAAAAAATGGAATTTCACAGCAAACTATTATTCTAAATGATCACTATCAATATGATTGTAAGTAATAAAAGGAATAATAAATATAAAATGTGCATCATAATTTTATTTCTCTCTAGTAGGTGTACCTGAAACTCCTAAGTGAAAGAAAAACTCTTTAGAAGCAACTGCCAGTTTTAATACCTCCCCTGAGCAATGAAATTATTTACTCAACAATGATAAAATTTGAAATTTATCACCATGAAACAAAATGCATAATCTACACCGAGCAGGGAAATAATTGTAGTAGTAATAATCTTAATAGTAGTAATAATGTTGCCATCCATAAAATGTATGTTCTTCTCCTTACAACCACCAAAAATAATCTGTAACACTTGCTTACAGGGAAAAAGGTGCATTAATTTAACATATTTTTTCCCTTTGCCTTTAACACATGCCTATTGTGTTATGTCACAATGAGCATATAGCTCATTTTCTTGCCAGTTGTTCTGTCACACAATTTTCAAACTGCATGTATACCACAGGCTTTGATCGGCACAGAGGTAAAAGATTAAACTGGAGTACACAAATAATTAAAGGTGGATGTGATTCCAGTGCACACTATGATCACATCAATTTTCAAAGAAGGCTGTGTCAGAATATATTTAGAGTGCTCTCATTTAAAGATTTTACTGTGTGACCTCCTGTCCATCCAGGAGTCATTCATTTTAGTGTGATTTGCCAGGCAAAGAGTAATTGAAGTACCTAAAACTCCTGTTTATACATCTGACCAATATGTGTCTAGAACAGCCAGCAAAGAGTTGTCTGAACTGAACACATTCAGTGTGAAACTGGCTAGAACTAATTGACGAAGAAGAGGGTAAATATTGGCATATTGTGGCTTTTTATTAGCAGATCCAGGCAACCAAGTCTATTGCTTTCTACATTCTTAGAGATGTAAAAATATCCTCTGGAACTGTGTCTATGTTTCTGGGTTTCTTTTAAACTTTTGAATAGAGCTTGAATAGAGTTAACATATATCTTAAACCCTTAATCTTACACTAAACTTTAATGGAGGTTTATATCAAGTAATTGTTAACTATCTAAAACCAGCATGTACTCAATGTTAGTCAAATAAATCACCTTTTTACTGTCCTTCGGAGCTTCACAAATAGACCCAGTAGGGCAAGGCCTTTGTGATGTCTTTTGTACAGCTCAAGACTGATGTCAATTATTACTTTATGGGGAAGAAGATGTTCAACAAGCCATTTCTGCCTTTAAAAAGAGAGACAGACTATAGTAGATCAAAAATTTCAAATACCAAATACCATAGTAACAAATTAAGCTTTGCCACAAACATTGATCTTCATTCCTTCTTCCAATTCATTCCTTCTACCTTTATCCAATCCCACATCATTGTTCCATGGAAAAATTCTTTTTGCTATGTTTCTACCGACTTGGTCACCTCTCTCTATGAAAGTCTTGAAACTCTCTGAGATATGAGAGCTCAAAGTGTCTGACAGATTTCCTCCAGGATATTGTCCTTCAGGTCTTTCAAGAGAGCATTCTCAGATATGGTAAGTGTTTGTACCTGTACTACCATCAGCACAGTGGCAAAGCCATAGGACCTGCCTTTGAAATTCCCCACTAAAGCTATGGCTATGGCTTACTTTAGTTGGGGGGTACTATTAAACAGCTCTCGAAAGATAAGCGTAGCCAGGTCTCTTTCCTGGCAAAACCAGGTCATAAAATCCTTCTGCTGAGTCAAGATTAGTTGTGTTGAGCATTGTCTCTGCTATCCTATCAGACAGCATAGACAAGAAAAGAACAAGACCTAATGACAAAACTGGAAACGTGAACAGAACTTCAGTGAGAGAGGAATTTTCAATCAAAAATATAAAAAGACTATTGATTTTGCTTATGCCAGAATATTCTGAATAAAATATATTGGCATTGGGCAGGCAGTTTATGTGAAATTCTGTTTGTATGAAGTACAGTTTGGAAAACAAGCATCACTTGRAAATGAGAGCACCCTTCTTTTTTTGTGGCTTCTGATGTGAAGCATGGGAGAAAACCAGTCCTTTAC
This sequence comes from Amblyornis subalaris, assembly GCA_018881555.1. Classification (NCBI taxonomy): domain Eukaryota; kingdom Metazoa; phylum Chordata; class Aves; order Passeriformes; family Ptilonorhynchidae; genus Amblyornis; species Amblyornis subalaris. The sequence goes on from JACAXG010000073.1 coordinate 265,139, forward strand.
CTTCCCAGGTTAAGGAAAGGGCAGATCTTCATCAAGAAAAACTTGCTTAACTGTGTTGTTTGGGAAAGACAGGCTTCTAATGGTGTTTAACAATCCCAATCATGTTAATTCTTTAAACTGTCCAATAGAAAATGTACTTAACGTCTTGAAGTAAAGTATATGAGAAGCTATTATTCAATAAGAATTGATGTCCAATACATAGTTCAAAGAACGGTTTGAACTTGAGATTGAGATTTTGATTTTTTCACTTGGGAGAACTCTTTTTCCATCAGTAAATTGGTGAAGTCATCAATTTGAAAAGAAAATGAGAGAAGGGGAAAATAGGAATTAAACAAAGAAAGCTCCAGTCTAAGAGTAAAATTACACCAAAAAAAAGAGAATTTGTAGAGTATTTAGCAAAATTGTTTCCTGTTTTAACTGTTTTCTAAATTATTGTCCTAAATCATTTTTCTAAAAATCCTAGAATTTGCACAGCATACTCATGCTATAATATATACACACAGACTGAAAGTTGCAAAAATATTGCAATAAAGGATCTTTAGCTCTATGATTCATTTTATTATGAAATGATACAGATAGTTGAAACACACAGGAAGAATACTAAAGTTAGTGTCTTTTAACTTCAATGAATTATACATTGATTGTGTTATGAAAGCTAAGGAGACATCGTTCTTCCAGGAAAGCCTGCATAAAGGCGTTTTGAACAATAACTTCAATCGCAATTTCAGAAAGATTCTTCTCATCATGTGAATGTTTAACTGTTTCAATTGTGCAATTTCTCTATTTAGAGATCAGCGTACAGCATATCCTTCCTTGTTTCTGGAGAGAAGTATGATCATCGCAGCTGTTACAACCCTTTATGCTATCCTGGCAATCTTAGCTGGTTTCCTTCACTATGCTTCAAAAGACCCAATGTTACACCCAGGTAAACATTGCAGATTGATAAGCGAATGCCAACCACAATTATGAAAGTGCTTAACAATAAATTGTTTAACAAGAGTATCATGCATTTTGAAAAAGTAGAAATTGCACATTTTTTTAGGTGTGAGGGTGAATAAGACTGGCAGAATTCACCCACAAGATCTGAGACAGCTTTACAAATGGGACATGATCGTATTGCATCTACTTTGCAGATGGCTATGGTGTGAAGTGCTAAACCAGTGTCTAACAATTTTAGGAGTAGAATAGGTATCACATAGCATTTTAAATTACTGAATACATGTACTATAAGACACCAACTTACACCTCCCTATAGAATCAGTGAAGACAAAGAGACTAGGTAATCTCATCTACTTCAGGCATCTAATTTAGGGTATGCATTACCCTGTAAAACTTCCTTTGCTCTCCAGCAACTATAGAGGAAGCTTCCATAACTAGGTTAGATGGGATACTCAGTGTTCAGGCAGATAAAGTTGTTTCAAGATCCCTGTTATAGAGTTTTTAAGTTCTTTAATGCAGTAATCAAGATGTAGTACTGGTTTGGCTGTTTGTATATTTATATTTACTACCTTATATTGAATAGAAAATTGTTTAGCAAAACAAGATTGAAACTATCCATTTGTGTTTTATTTGATAATTCATCTCATGCATCAGTAATATTTTGTTTTAATGATATTATATAGCTATATATAAGATAAATTTCTGTGACCTATTTTCTTATCCCAATCATCTAAGAATCACTATGAAGGATAGTGGGCTACAAAATACATTTTTGTAAGTGTGTTTTCTGTGTGAAATGAAGGCTTTGGTCATGTCTCATGTGTCCAGTATAGGTGTTATCTGTCAGTGTGAGAACTGAATCAAAATCAGAAGGAAACAGAAAACTTGCAGTAAGAAACACTTTCAGGAACAAAGGAAACCAATAACAATTGACCAGTAGCTAATGAAAATGGATGGAAAAAAGGAGAAGAAAGAATTGACAAAAGAAGACTGCTCATACTAAGGATAAAAAATGAAGTAGCATTTTGTATCTTCATTTGGCTACCTATTGTAAAGTAAAGGATAAGCCCACAATGTTGACACTGTAAAGAAAGACAAAATATGAACTCTTTCTAAACTTGCTCTGTATGCAACATTGACTCCTGTTGTGGAATCTCCTACTGTCTCTCTTCTTTTTTCACATTGAATGTTATTTTCTCCATATGTGCTGCAGACACCTCCTCAAAAAAAAAAAACAACAAAAAACCAACAAAACAAAACAAAAACCAAACTAAACAAACCTGAAGCTTTTCTGGGTTTTTCTGTATTTTGCAGAGAAAAAAAAAAGGTAGTTTAGCTCAAGAATAATTTTGTAAATTTCCTTCTATCTATTCCAGTTTTCAAATTTCTTACCTCTCTTATCTTTCTATATTTTGTAATGATTATAATAAAGAAAAAATATGCTTTCTTTGTCTTCTAAACTGAGCACATTCTTCCAAGCATCTCATTTAGCAATTGTTCAGTTACTTTGGGTGCCAAGATCCACAGAAAAATCTGCAATTTTTCTTTTCCTTGGCTTATGATTTTATGGCTGCCAAAGATCAGTAGAAAAGGCAAACAATTAAATCACACAGTTTTATAATCTACCAGCTGCTATAGAATTACTCTAGTACCTTTTTGTTATTACTGTGCTCTTACTCACTCTTTTTTCCTGATTTTAAATGACAGTCTATGATCACAAAAATTAAGATATAAACAACATTTGAAATATGTCACCTGCTCCTCAAATATATATAAGGAAAAAAGTGTATTGTAAACTAATATTCCTGGAGAAAGAGGACATCTTCCTTTAATTACTCTTAGAATGTAATCATTCTTGCACTGACAGGAAAATGCCACTACCTAGGATTTATGGTCCAGATCTAAAGACCTGCTAGACAAACCTCAGCGGTTTATGCTAGGCAAAAACTAGGTCCAAAACTTGGATTAATCACAACTTTTTTTTCTAAAAACCTTTAGGGTCTTGTCCCTTGTGCTGGTTTTGGCTGGGATATAGTTCATTCTCCTCATAGTAGCTACTATGGTTTACAAGGGGGAATGAGTGAATGGCTCTGTGGTTCTTAGTTGTTAGTTGGGATTAAACCATGACATCCTTAAAAGAAAACTCAAAAATTAATCAAATTTGTCTACTAACTGTTTTGGAGACCATAATAACCACCACAAAATGTTTAAATACAGGATAGATCTCTATTCCCAGTGGAAATCTGAAATCACAAAGTTATCTTTGTCCTACTGGGAATATGTTATCACTTACTATCAAATCTTGTTTAGAATCACTTCCAAAAAGTAAAAATAAGCACTTTTAAAAATATGACTACACTTGAGGTATGATTCATCTCACCTAGACTTTGCTGTTAAACTCAGACATTTTTTGTTCCTAATGCCACAATGTAGGTTATTCTGGTCCCTCAAGAAGCTACTTTCAAAAGATCATTCATCCTACCAAAGACACATAGGCTGGGAAAGTATGAATCACTCTCTAGAGGTACCTATGTTGCTTTGTCTACTTCGGAAGGAGGATAGATAAGTAGCTGACACAACAATTCAATGGCTAAAGATGTGACATGAGTGCTATTTCCAGTGACTTTTCTACCTTCCCATGAGAATCAGAACTTGATATGTCTATTATTTTAGACGATGTACACATGCATCGGTCAGCCTTTGGAAATTGATCTGTCTTGATTTTAAATTCACTCTGGATGGATCATGAGTTAATTTAAACTTTATTTAACATTTAATGTTAATGCTTGCAACTACTGACTTTTCAACACCTGGATTTCTTCTTTCTCAGATTCAAAAATGTATGTCCTCATCATTCATGTGCAGATGACAATGGTGCAATTTTGTCCTAGATTTATGCTTCAGGGCTTAGTTGCTCATGACTTGCATTGCTCAAGTACGGTGAGTGCTGCTGCTTTTTAAAATAGTAATAATTTAAATCACATTACCTGGCATTATTTGAAGAAGATAATACCATTAATATGGCAAATGATGGTCTGCTAGCAGTAATTGAATGAAAACTGATTTCTTACTTTGTTTCTGAAAGATAAGTCTAGGTTTTTCTTGATGGCAATAAATCAAAACATTTCAAGAAATCCATGAGAAGATAGTACTGTAAAAGCTTTATAAAACCCAGCACAAATAGTTCGCAGCTTTCCTTAGTCAATAAAATAGTCTTCTGGTTCTATTCTGATCTACTGTATCAAGACAATAAAATATCACACAGAAGTTCCCTCATTCAACCACCATCTTCTGCTTAGCTCTAGGGCATAGCTTTATGACATCCAGCTTGGATTTAACGTGGTCTGACTTACAACAAAACAAAACAAAGCAAAACCCTAAAAATATTTAACTTTAGACTGAACTTAAAGCATAAAATCATTAATTCAATGGAATGAATTGAACTTTTGCCACTGATGCCTTTCAGATTAGTATCTCTAGAGAGAAAATTTTGGCATCCATAAAGCATGTCTCAAGTCTGGGAATCAAACAACGAAACTTTTATGGTGGAATCAAATTGGTTCAAAGAGCTGCTTTCTACTTCCTTCCCATTTATATACCAAAGACATACTGATAATTCTGGTGTAATACCCTCATAATCACTGAAAGTTTATTATATCATGAAAATTAATGGTGGCTTTTAAAGCTCTGCAGGAGAACATCAGTTTCCACTAAATTTCCTATGACTTTACTATACTAGCTGACTTATACTGTTTTTACAGCTGCTTATGAAACATACTCAGCATTTTTTGAGTGAGAAGCTTTGAGACAGAGTTTTCCTTTACTCTTTCTGTCCTCCATTTAGTGAATATTGATTTTCCACTACAGAGTTTCTAATGAACTGGAAGCCAACCTATTTTCCCTCTTCTATATAGTACATTAGCATTCTCAAATTACATGTAGATATGTATAGTGCRAAATATTATTTTAATTGGATTCAGAAAAGCTTGGAAACCATTTTTGGCAACAGAAGAAGATAGAGTAACTCTTTTTTTTTGTACAGAATTATTCTAATCCTATATTAATTGTTAAAATTAGAATGGCATTGTCTTCCATTCTATTGTCTTTACAATGATGTGCAAACACAGGAGGAGAACCTTTTAGCACCTTGGGTATTTAAAATATCACCAATGTTGTGCAGTATATACACTTACACAGTTTGGCATTTTTGTAAGGCAGTAGACATTGCCAAGATTACAGGATTAGCACTAGGTCCCTGAGGTCCCTCTACTTCTTTTGTTAGTCCTAGCCCTTGAAGATTTAATTGCTAAATTTCCTAAGGAAATGTAGTTTAGTTCACAGTTTTACTACTTAACTGAAAAATCCTCAGTGTATAATTTTCATTATATTGTACTTAGATTTATTCAACAAAGCTGGAACCAGTCATTAAAAAGTGAAGAGAATAGACCAAAATTCCAGCCTGCAATACATTTAGTGCCAGAAATTCAAAGTACGTCATTACTAGATCCAATGACTCCTTACATTCTGTAAGGTTAAAACCCATGAATCACACCCATAGCAGGGGTCCCATGCCCATCAGAATTTGCAGATGGAAATGATAATTTGGGTAAGCATATCCAGTTACAACATTTTGAAACAACAAAATCTTATGGAAATCCCCAGAAGTCATCAAAACTCCTCACATATGTTATCTGAACAATAAATTGTTCAGAAAAATCACATATTTAATGTTAGTCTTCATATTAGTAGCTCAAAGCTTAAAATAACAAGAAATAGCTCATACCATGAGATGAATAGCTGAGCTACTTAGATGAACAACTGCTCTACACATTTATCCATTAATGCCCTTCCCATTGGGCTATTCAGAAAAAGATTAATTAGAATTAACATCAAAGAAGAAAAAAACTAAACAGTTTTGCATGTCAGTTTTCCAGTTAAGGAAACCAGTACTCTTCAAAATTTACTTTTTTTTCTTGAAAATGTTCTGAAATCCTTTGCCATAATCTTCTGTAATCTTAATGATGGATGGAAAGTTATCAAAGATCAAAGCAGGCAGAAAGAAATAGGTTTGGAAGTCTTACAATGGTGTTTTCATACCAGGTTGTATGCTTTTTTCCCCCTCAAATGAATAAGAGCTGCTTGCAGTATTTTGACAAGCTTTGCCAGAAGAGAGTATAGATGTGCTTGTGTTACATTCAGGAAGACAACAAGTAAGGTATAAAGAAAAATCGTATGTTTTCTAGGACAACATGAGTTATTGAGTTCTAGAAGAAATGATAAAAATAAGAAAAGGGAGAAGCAAAAAGGAATGAAAACTCAGAGGCTTGCAAAAATGTTCTTGTTCTCTATGTCATTTTAAGAAACTAGTGACTGTCTTGGTATGAAGAGCTTTCCTGTGTGTTTGAATGAATATTCTGAAATAAATTGTCACTAGACTAAGCACCAATAGTTGTTCAGGTTGGTTTTTTAAAATTAGATACAGGCTTACAGATTTTTGATTAATTATTAAAAAATTTACCATCATCTCTGTCTGTGAAATAGCTCTGAAATCAGGACAAATTACTTGACTCTGTTTTGTTCTTCCTTAACATTTCGTTTGGTGAAACAATAAACATCACTCTTATTATGGTATCATTACACTACATAAACAACATACCTTGTTCCTCTTCCATTATAACATCGCATACAAATTATTCTACTGCACTTATTTTCTATTTTGATGTACAGAATTCAAATTCCAAAAACAATTGCAACAGTTTTAAGTTCATTCTGTGAACATTTTCCAGCAAACAAATAATTGGAAAATTTGTGAACAGAAACACAAAGCAGTTTAAAAATGGCATAATGGAGTTAATTAAAAAATACAAATTAAAATTTGAATTTTTGTGAACATGTAATTGTTTTGTTATATTTTGTGCACAATTCATTTTGAGAACTACAAAGCAGTTATGACTCAACACTGAATAACTTTTTTATTTTTCAGTTCTTTCATTGTAAATTTTAGAGGCTTTCTTGCAAAGAAAAATATAGTCTTTGTTTAATTTTGGCATATATGGTTCTTTTTCTAATACTCAGAAAATTCAAGTACAAGTAACTAATACAAAAAATGTTATTCTCTTACACAGTTCTGAGACCACTTCATTGAAAAGAATATCAGTGTTTTGATTTTTTTCCCCTGTTTTGGATGTGGGGAGAATTTTTACATTTGTTGTTAGTTTTCTGGTCAATATTTATTCAATGCAAAATGTTTTCAAAGACTGAGGCATGAAATTATTTGTATTTGACAATATCGAAACTGGTGCAAGAAAAAAATGGACATACAGAATAATCTCACTAGCTGCTAAGGCTTTTGGATATAATATCCTCCATAAAGCAATGTGAAACCCCATTTTTTATTCAGGATCCTAGTTGTTCTGTTATTTCCAATGAAGCTTTTTTAGGTCAGATGCCTTCAGCAATAACCATTGCCTGTTTCAGTATCAGCAAAGGCTTGATCCTTGTGGCCATAAAGGCTTTACAGTATTGTAGTTAACAGGAAAGGTTAACCACAAGGTTTTAACAAGTTTGTTATCTACCATTGTGTTGCTGCTMTATATCATCAAATACTGAAGAGCTTTCTACCCAAGGCAATGCTGTTTGCTGATCCAGAATGGCAGACAAGTGACTTAAAGAGTAAGAAAATAACATCTGTCAACATGAGTGACCTACACACCAGAAATTTAAAATTTGTAAGACAAAAGTCTCTTGCTTCACTAGGTTTTGGATTCACTGAAGGACACAACGCAGAGCCTAATGTGTGAAACAGAAATAGATACGTGTTGCAAGTAGGGGCACTAAACAACAATACATTTACATATTTTTTAATTTTGCTGTTATTACACTCTTACCTGGAAAATATTCAGCTGTCTATTCCTTTTTCTGAACACATCTGTGAAAGTTAATGTATAAATATTCAATATTATTGCATATTTATATTAAGAACTATTGCATAATTCTATATTAATCAATTCATAAAATCAGTCTCTGGTTTAATCCTCACCTGTATTTTAATGTCTTACCTCATGAAGTGTAAGACTGAAGGCTGCACGCTSCTGACATATTCAGTTCATAGGATCATGTTCGTCCTCTTTATACAGCAACGAATGCTAATAGAGAGAATTAATCATTAACAGCTTTTTAATAGGGTCAACTGCAACTGTGGAACTGGAAGAAGGGTATTAGCTTATACTTAGGGAATATCGTATTGCAATCAACGATGTGTTAGAGCATCAGCATGAGGCATTCGCAACAGTGATTGAACACAATTTTGCTGAAGTGTCCACAATTTATTCTATGCAGAGGCTTTCTGACAAATCATTACATTAGAGTTTGACCTTTGACACATCTCACTTGAAATTGCAGTTTACCAAGAAGAATGCTAAAGATATTTTTTATCATCACTTTCCATTTTTGTTTTCAGTTGAAGAAGTCTATTAGTTTAACCTTTAAGACCCAGTATCACAGTGCCAGGTTTCATACATGGGTGCATACTTTATAGCATATGCTCAGAAAATGGAGGATTTTTAAAAAGTATTTAAGACTTTCCATTTTTTCAGAGTTAAAATTTTTATTCAAATTGATGCAAGTGGGAAGCCACAAAAGGAAGAATGAAAGAAAGGAAAAGTGAAAATTCAAAAACTAAGCACAATTTTTATTTTCACTTCTTTTTTTTCTGTTTTCCCTTTCATTTAATGAGAAAGAATGCATTACCAAATGTCTCTAGTGTTTCCTTGGTTTTGTGGCAAAGTTGCTATAAATAGATTGTGCTTTGATGTTGTGCCTGAAGTTGAGAGTTCATTGGTCATTCTACTGTGTTGCAGGAGGGCAATGTCTGCAATGACTCTTTTAAAGGCTGTAATGAAGAGTAAGATGTCAGTGATGTGCCTTGGAATGTCCACAAGCGCAAAAGCTCAAATCTGTGAAGTGCTGTGGAAGGAAGGACCTATTTGTACTGTAATAATGCTTGGAGCACTCAGCACATGCCAAAGAGTACTCAGCACCTTGCTGGATTATCCCAATGGATCAGAAGATTAAATAGGATAAAAAAAGGCATTACTAATCTACAGCTCATCTAGCACATACACTGTATGCCGCACTAAGCACTAGCCAGTTGCTATTAAATAGAAAATTTTGCTCTATTTTTGGGAAGAAAATATAGATTATTTTGATTCTGGAAACTGTCTGCTGTGTTTCTTTGATAGAAATATGGCATTTGCAGTGTAATTCTTCTAGCACTAGTAGCATTGTGACAAATGCAGCAAAACTAATTCTTTGTTCCATATTTTTTAATGAGAAAAGAATTGAGTCTAATTTTTTTCCTGTTATATCCTCTGTCATCTAAAAGATTTGATAAGCATCAAATACGCCACATAACAATATATTTGGCTACCAGACCAAAAGAATCTAGTGATCTATTTTGCAAATTCTGTATAACCAGTGCTTGGTTAAATAAAGTTCTTGCGTACTCCACTCCGTTCTTGGGATGCTGCTCTCAAGTTCTGATTTAAATGGCAGTCAGTGAATGTGTTTAACTCTCCTACCTTTGCAGTCCTATGCAGTTTACAAAGATTTCTCAGGTAATTAAAATTCTATGTGTTCTTAAGTAACATGTAGAGTCTAAGTTCAATCTTTGCTTTCAATACTCCAGTTGCTGCTGAGAGAAGATTTCGGTTTTATATTATTCTAATAAGTAGTGGCAACATTAATCCTTCATTAATCCTGAACATTCAAAAAAAAAGCAAGACACAAGCCCACAATGTTTTTGATATAACTATCTCGAAAAATACCTCTGTGCAAGATACCAGATTCACACAGCAATCCATTCCTCTGTTTTATCCTTTTGACTTTGCAGGTGAGGTTAAGCATTCATAATAATTTAATCTGCTCTTGCAGCTCCTTTTTTTCATTCTTTGGATAAGAGAACACTGACTAAAGTAGATTTACAGTTAAGTAGTCTTGGTCTCAAACTGCTGGAAGTTATTAAATATAAACTTACTTTTTTTATCCTCTTTTATGGCCCAGTGATCAGAATAATTGAGCTTCATGAGCAGAAGGTGTCTGTATTCTTGTCTCCTAAATTCAGGGATGTTCCAGCTAGTAGAGCATTATTCATCAGAATATTTTGGACACTAGTAGTAATCAAAGAACAATTGTTATTTTCAAAATTTATTACTGGGAGAGTGTCTATCCTGAAAAAATTGTAGTTTAATAAGTAAAGCTGTAAAGGTTGGAAGGAAAACAGAGTGAAGCATTAGTTTAACACTGAAGTGCAGTAGCACCCTACTAAGGAAAGGGTTTTTTAAGCATTATGTCAGCAATGTGTTCTGAAAAAATATATCAGAAATGAGAAACAGTACTTTTATATTTCCTAGCAATGGAAGGGTACTTCTTTTTAAAGAATAACAGACTGGAGTGTTAGAGTGATAAGAGAAGTGAAAATGCCTGGGATTAATTAAATTAGTTAAAAGACAGTGCAATGATTGTGTGTAATGATATCTGAGGCAATTGGAAATGACCATTAAAATGCCTGGAATAACAGATGTTTAGGCCTGAAAATGATCAATAACATGACTGTGAGACAGCTGGTTTCATTAATTGAAGAAATTAGCTAACTGGTTAGGAACTTGCATCAGTTAGATCAATTAAAAACAACTAATTGAATAGAAGGAGAATTGTGCCTCATTGGTTCAAATAAAGTAAGTTTAGTAAAAGATTTAAGAAATCACAGATGGGTGTCTAATTAATAACAGCAACAATGACAAGAAAGGTCTTCAGTGGTTAAATGCAGAAAAAAGAGTTTGAGTAGACATAAGGGATTGAGTGCATTGAGGGCAGATACCTGAGGACTTTCAGGTAAGGGTTAGGTTAATTGAAATCTATTGGATCAGACTATAGAGGAAGTGAATAGCTGTCTCATGTGCAACCTTTGGGGTAGCTTATTCCTCATCTACTCATCCAAGAAAACAAGATTTGGGAATATGTGTCACAAAAGTAATGAGAGGCATGTTTAAAACATCTGCTAGAGTGCAAAAAAGTAGAGGTAGACACCAACAGTTTGTAACTAGAAAACATGATCCACAAAAGTTCAAACCATGGATTTCCTAAGAGCACCAAAGTTAAATAACCATTTTTACTTTGGTGTGGAAAGTGTTTTAAACATTAAAAAAGCTTCAGTGAGACCTTAAAGCAGCCTGGTCTAAAGGGGGAGACAAGAGAGCTGGAAAGGGACTTTTTACAAGGTTGTGTAGCAGCCTGGTCTAGTGAAAGGTGTCTCTCCCCACTGCAGCAGGGGTTGGAACTAAATGTTCTTTAAGGTCCCTCCCAACCTAAACCATTCTATGTTTTTTTTAAATGTAGCTGCCTATTGCCCTTATGAGTAGGTAGTGCCTGTGAGTGTTTTCCAGACATTAATTAAACACATATAAGGAATACACATAAAATACAGAATACATATAGAATACATTTTACTATATAGAGAGTATATTATTAGTATATAGTACTAATATGATTTGAAAAGTGCCAAAAATAATATTTTTGCATTTTCAATGTAAAATGATGACTAGGAAATAAAGAAAGGAACCTTTTAAAATGGTAATGTATAGAATTCTCAAGTCGCTGTTTCCAGCTTGTTATTTGGGGCAGGAAGAGGGAAAAAACCCCACATGTTTATTACTCCTTCTACTCTAGGAATAATTATACAAATTAATTGAACAGTTGTAGTATGTTCTTTTGATGGCTCTATAACTAGCTTCCATTTGTATTAATTCTCCTGGTAATTATCCTTATTATAACATCATATATTTACAACAGCATTACAAACACCCATCTCCTAAGGCCACACCAATATAATAAAGGTGGTATGTTTTTAGTTTTGTCATATTGCAAATACTTGACTCCAGACTTTACAAAAAGCATTTTGTATTCAATTAACCCTAATGATGAGTTATCAGACCTGTAAAATGCTGCTATATATTACATTACCTAACTCAACTAATGAGTCCAAATAATCAGCAATAGTGGGGTCTGATTCAGAAGTTTTGTTCTATATCAGAGCTTAATTCTGATAATTGTTTTTATGCAGAATAATCCTATCATAGTATTCTGGGCAAACTCAGCTACTTACAAGTATTGCATTTTAAAATTCCAGTCTCACAAAATTATGTAAACTGGCAACACTGGAGACATTTTAAAACTCTTTTAAGATAAATTCTGATTTTGCACCTCTGAGACAGAACAAATAAGCCCTATGACTGATAAATTTTTAGGTTCTAAGGAGAATGTTCTATAGCCTTCACATACATCTTCTACAAAAGATTTGGAAAGAAATCATCTTGATGAGGATAGAAGGTTTGCAACACAAGAACGGCAAGTCTCCTCTACAAGGGGAATTGTTTTTTCCATTTTTGAAGGCAAAGGAACAGAAGGAAGAACCTTATTCTGCATGAGAATCTCTGTGACACCTTGTCTTTGGCATCTGTTTCTGGAACCAATCACTCCTTGTTCCTATGATAAGGACAATATTGTATTGATGCCTTTTGAAAAAATACCAACAGAAAGAGAGGGAATTAAATGGAGGGTCTACACTCAGAAAGTTGAAGTCTGTGCCAATTAAGCTCACCAGAAGAGAGTTCTTCCACTCTCTTTAGAGGAACTAGAATTTCATTCCATAGATTCCACAATTATAGGGCCCAAAAGTACTACCTGTGTAACAATGAATTTGATCACGTCAAGTGAATTCTATTAAACAGGCCAAAGATCCTACAAATAGGAAAAGAGATTGTATACGTCTTGAATGCTGCAGCTATAAAAAAAAGACATATTTTACAAAGAAATACACATCATTTTCAAGGAGGTTTGCTTTGTGTTTTCTCTATATCTAGATATTTCTACTTTCTGTTCATCATTTTTGCGTTTATTTGCCATTTAAAAATACTTTTGGTTTTCCTACTGAATTTTCGGGTTATCCACCTGTTGTTTTAATTGGCTTGGGCAAAATACTTTTACTATTGAATTGAATTCCTCCTTGTCTTCTATAATGGTTTCTCCAGTCTCCTTCTGTTTCTGTTTTTGAACTCTGAGACCCTTTGAAAAATTGGAAAATTTTTTTCCCCCAAGTGTTTAATGTTTTTTCTCGTCACGGCCAGGGACTACTTTAGATCTTCTAATCCCAAGGGGGATGAATCTCTTAAATTTAAATATTAAGAACATTATCACTTTTGATTTCATATGTATAATATTAACATGTTAATTTTTTATTTTACTTTCAATAAAAAAACTTTAATTGCTGCTCTAAAGTTAATGTATTTCCCATGTTCTGTCTATTCCAATATGAGGACACATTTTAGTTATGTCTCCTCAGACCACTGTAGATACCACTTTGAAGTGTTGTTCATTAATTAATACAAGGTATTAATTAAAGTTGTTCCAACTAAGTTTTGTATGTGCAAGCCTGAAACTTTTTGCGTCTTATTTTATGAAACAGATCAGATAAGGGATGAAGAACTTACGTCTCAAAGCATTTTATGACAATCATATTTCTATGACACTAAGCATACAAAAACTGGAGTACTTAAGAATCTGGATAACTTTTGAAAAAAAGTCATGCATTTGTGGCTATATGATGCCATTTTGATACACACACATATATAGTTCTAACCAATATACTGAACTGTCTTTTTTTACAATATGAGTAGAAATTATATAATCCAGTCTCTAAGTATCAATAAAGATCTATTGATTCCACAGGGAGAAATAAAATTCCCTTTCTGAGTCTCAGATATGTTGCTGATATTGCAGGAGATCTGGTGGAGGTTCCACAGGCCTCATACCAAAGATGTCTTTGAAATCTTGCTGGAAAAAAGTCACAGCATATGTCCTGCTTGCGTCTTCTGACTTGAAATTAGAAACTTGAACTTCTCACAGTAATCAAGTAGTGCAAGAGTATGGGAAAACCTGTATTTTCATTTTTTCTGTTATTTTTTGTTTGATTCCATCTGCGGTTTCCATGTCTTTTGACGTTTTTGGTGTTTACCAGCGTATACTTAAAGTGAGGAGATTACAATTTTCTTGGTTAATACTGCACATTTTCAAAAATTACATATAACACACAATGAAGTTTCTGTGACACTATGTCCTTCTGAAGTCATAGGAGTTATACATTTCTTACCTGTTTAGAAGGATACTCACTGGTAACTCCGTTTGTTAGTTCAATACGTGAAATCTTTTAATAGATTTAAATATCAATAATTTCCACCTTCATACTGGTGATGGATTTTCCCTGCTTTCTAGGTAAATAATTACAATTAAGAACAGAATTTTCATTTCAGCCATCATTCTGCAAAAGTTCCTTATATTGCGCATGTACGTTCAGTTTTTCTAGTACAAATGTTAGCAGATACTATCCTGGGTTCTACACACAAAATATTAGACCCTTATATTAGCTCTCACTAGCAACACAGGTATCCTTCAAAAACAGGAAGCGAAGTCCTGAAGAAGCTTGCAGATGCATGTCCTGAAGCACTATGATAAAGGAACCAACACAAAATCACTTTCTGTCCTCTGCCTTTCTCATTGATTACTTTAACATCACAATTACTTAATGTTCTCTAAGCAGGAAATTTTATATGCACTAATAGAATTAGATTCACTTAGGATAACACTTTTAATTAAGTAAGGTACTGGGAAATCCACCTTGAGAAAATATATTGGGATTGGTTTTCATGGGTATCTCTCTATATGCTGGAACTATACGTATGAAATTCAGTATGTGTGAAAGGATTAATAACATTATATGAAAGGGCCAATAGGGAAAAGCTCTTCAAACATATTTTTATTTATAAAGGATTTTTTTCACTGCTGTATGTCCTTATAGGAATAACAATAATAATAGATATTTCAACTCGGATTTGTATACAAATTGGAGCAGTATCTAGGTGGGAACTCCAAAGAAGGAAAGGTGCAGGCCAAATGTTCATCAGTGCCATCACAGAAAATTAACTGCGTAAGAGTTTTTCATCACTCCAGATAAACTGGCACATGAGCTCCTCCTGGCACAGACTGAAACAATGTTTCTACCTTTCCTGGTGTGTCTGACTGTGTAACACATTGCTGCTTAGCCTAAACCTACTTTCTTTTCACAGTTCTTTGGAAAGAAATTTTGTCCGATTAAGGAAAGCAGAGCTGATCTCAGAAATCCTATAGTCCCATTTATTCTTCAATCTGAGGACACTAAAACAAATATATTTTGAACGTGCCATATTGTATTTAAAATAACATCAAGGTGATTATTTCTGATAAAATAGCTAACAGTTGAACCTAGCAGCTTCATTGAATGATATGAAGTTTCCAGTTTTTAAATGTGATTCAGAAAATGGAATATTAATCTATTCTAAGATTAGAAGGGTAACTAGCTATAAAGATACTCAGTAAAATTCCTTTACAAGTTATACACAGCTACTGTTAAATAGCTCCTAAAAATCCATATATCCTCATGGTAGAAACTATGATTTTGATCACATGAAGAATGAATGACACTGGCTTTATGTATAAACTGAGCTGAGCTTTATTGCACTGCAAAAATAATTATATTTAAATAATAGAACATATTTTAAACTTTTATTTTTTTATTTTTTTCTTCCCAGGAGTTGATGAAGTACTTCTTTATGTACGATCACTGGTCTCAAAATCCTTATGTGTTTTCATTCGGGCTTTCCTCAGTTGAATATTCACTGTTAAGGATCTGCTAGTGGGTTTTTCTTCTCTTTCTGCTCCATGTTCCTGGGATGCACAAAAGATTTGACTCTACCACCAAATATCTCTATCCCAGTATTACATTTTCAAATGCAGAAAGTGGCCAGCAAGCTTGCAGATGGGTCTAGAATTTAGTGCAACACTACAGTTGGACACTTTAGTAGACACTACAGTCTGTTTATCACTGCACAGAGACCAGAGCTGGAATGATAATTTCAAAGATTTGATTTTCTCATTTCACCATCCTAAAATGCACTAGGCAGTCTGACTCTGTCTTGTTTTCCAAATTGTGGAGCTGAAGTCAATTAGTGATTTTTATATGCTTGCTAGTTAATAATTATTGTATGTATCTCCATGAGACAGATAGATTATTTGAATTAAGAATAATGGATTAATTATCTGTCTACCAGTTCTATCTGGTGATCTATCTAATCACCATTAGGCAAGCAAATTCACACATAAAAGACTTCTGTGTCTATTGTTCATTTAACCTTTTTGCTGATACAGAAAGATAATGTTGTTATGGCTAGTGGTCTTAAAACTTTTATCAAGTGTACATCTCTACTACAGAGCTTTGAGCAAGTCACATTTCATGAAGTTTACAAAGTACTCAGGATATGGCACTGGAAAGCAAGAATCAGAGTATGATTCATATTGATAGACAAGTGACCATGTTCTGCAGAGAGAAGTGTGTAATACTTTGATTTAGATGAAATCATGACTTGCTGTGATTTATGTAACTCAATGCACACAGATATCATAACATCCTTTGAACAAAATAGGAAATTAAAAGAAGAACAGGTAGCAAATACAATATTTAATTCACTGTCAGTCATTTAACTCTGAATTTTACACAGACTTTTTTTTACTTCTTACTACAGAACAAATTAAGTCATAGGTGCTAGAAGTTGAATCTGAGGCCCTCAGATTTATCATTCGCTTTTCCTTCAACAGGAAGCAAAAATAAGGCAACAAAAAGATCATTCCACAGTTGCTACATCTGCTGTTTACTCTGTTAATCAACCAAGATCTGAAGTTATTTACCTAAATCCCACTTCTGTCTCAAATGTTTTGAGTATGTTGACTTGCAAATGAATAAGCATTATTACCTGTTTATTTAGAGACATATAAAAGAGAACTTGATTCCCTCCAATGCATGGCAAAAACATTTGATAGTCACACATACATACATACATACATATGTGTGTCTGTCTATCTATCTATATACACTGTCCACATTTATTTTCATTTTTACCTTCTGCTCCTGGTATCGCAAATCAAAGGTGTCCTTCTGTTGTGGATAGGTAAAACCTTGCAAAATGAAGGCCTCGTTACCTTTGTAAAATCATGGTTCACTTCTGTTACTTTGGCTAAGTGAAAAGGCCTCTGGGAACCAGTTCAGCTAACTTTGAAGTAGAGAAAACAAGTTACATAACTTTCACATGATCAGCTTGTGGCTTATGGTGACTGGTTGAATTATTGTTTGTTGTGTTTCAATGGTATGTATTCTGATAAGGGCTAACTGCTTAAAAAGGCTTGGTTTTTTGTAATAAAGCTCGCTCTCCTTCGCACCTGCCTAGGAACTCTGTATGTCTCCATCGACACATCTGGCGCCCGAACAGGGACATCGGAACATCGGATTGCCGTGAAGGCTTGGACTGCCTCCAGGGACGAAGCCTCACAAACCCAGAACAATGGGACATCAGATTCCAATGAAGAAATACACTGCAACCCAGCCAAGTGATCCCTACGATCCTGGACCCCTGCACTGCAGGCAGAAAGCAGAGACCAGGTCAGGCTACAACAGAGGACTTTTATCTGCGAACTATAGTCTGACGGAGAGCAAAATGCCAGCACAACCTACAAGGTCAGGTCACTGGTATTCGCTGGACAAAGAACCATGGGACCGTGAGTATGCCAGACCCCGGTGGGTGTCCCGGTAGCATCAGTCCACCTTAAGGACATTGCAAAACATCCTCCACATTGGAGAGACTTTTATTACGAGTTGGACAACCCTATATCTATCTCCGACATGGGAGATGCTTTGATATTAAAAACCCCATGCGTAGCTGCTCCAGGAACTGCTGGACGAGCTACAGATAAGGTACCTGGGCACAAATCCAAGAACTGAATCCAGGGAAAGGATCGATCCTCAATTTGGACTAACGAACTCACAACTCACGTGACATTATGGGCACTAGTGATGCCCCCCGGGCCCCCAGTGGCCCACAGCAGTCTCAGCGCCCCCGGGCCCTCCGTGGCCCACAGCTCCTTTCAGCGGCCCCCAGCAGTTTCGGCCGCCCCCAGTCTCCTTCGGTGCACCCCCCGGGCAACAGACCCCCTTGGAGCAAGGCCCCCCCCTCAGAGCAAGGTTCTCCCCCTCGGAGTAGGCCCCCCCTTTGGAGCACGGCTCTCCCCCTTGGCCCCCCTCGTAGCAGCTGCCCTGTAATGCGCTCCTCCGGCCGTGGCCTCTCCCCCGCAAATGCTTTCTCCATGCCAGCTTCCCCGGCAGTGGTTCCTTCGCCGACTGCGACGCCGGCCCTGCCCAGGCACTGCTTCACTGGCAGCAGCCTCCCCGCTCTCGGCCTCTTTAAGCCCCCCCCACCCAGGCCAGCCCTGCCGGCCCCCATTTGCTCAGATGCAGCCAGCCATGGCCTCTCAGCCTTTGATGCGGTCATCCCTAGAACCGCCATAGACATCAAGGCCCCCTCGACCGGTCCCCTGCCCTCACAGGGCCCCTATAGTGCTATAGCTACTTCGCCCCAGAGTGGGCCCCCGGGCGAAATTGCCCTAATTGCCTAGGCCACGGCAGGAGCTGCCAGCCAGCTCTGCCCCCATGCCTCCTCCTTCGGAGACAGCTCCTTTGAATAGCTATTCAGACACGGCATCCCATGATGCCCTCTTCATACAGCAGCTGCACCCTGCACCGGATCCCTGTTTAAAATAACTTTGTRTTTTCAGTGAGCTGTGAATTCTGACAGGTTTATTTATTGGAGAGATTTGGAGTTATCTTTGTGAATGTAACGTGTTTCTCCAGGCAAATGACATCTTCTGTGATTCTCTGCTCTAGTACTGCTTGGCAAGAGTGAATTTTTCAGTGAACGTGCTGGTGTATTGCATGGTTAGTGACACTTTTCGTGTGAGATACCTGCTGCCCTTTCAAAGATTCTGATTTGGAGGTCTGATTAGGCTGGCTCAATACTAATTCTTTGCTGACTTATAATGGTGTTGGCTGTTAGCACAGAAATTAGCACCATTGTATGCCTGAAAAGATATTTGAGAACCCTCAGAAACATCATTCCTTGCTAGGTGGATAGCATTTTAGTTTGCAGATGGCAAGATTCATATTTGCAAGATATTGTGGTCCTTTGGAAAAATGCTGTAGGCTTCTCCTTAGAAATGTATAGCATAGACACTAACGGTACAAAATGTGAAACACAGCAATTAACTTTGAAGCCTGGATGTCAAAGCATTGCATGATTGATGACAATAACTTGGCTCAATTAGCCAGGTGAGGCCCATGGCAGGCTTAGGTGCCCAATTAATTGTGGCATTCCTTTCCTCCTTTCATCATTACTGTTACCTGCAAAAACTGTTCAACATTTATATATAATTAGCTCACGACTTTCCACTGTGGAAAGCAGGCAGGATTGTGCTAGCTTTGCCTGTAGTTTGCTCTGATTCTTTCCACAAAGACACATGTGACAGCATTTTGAGTAAACACAGCTATTTAGTAAATCAAGTAGTTATTCTTCCTTGCTACTTATGAATTGAAATTGAGCTTGATATCAGAACAGTTTAAGTACATTGATAGATCACAGGTGGAACAAACATTGCCACACTTAAAATCATCTGAAACCATCACTTTGTAGCTGTTTTACATATATGTGTCAGTCTTACACACCCACCGGCCTAAAAGAGTTACATATGCAAAACTTATGGCAGTATTATATTGATGCCAGAGAGATTTTTAGCCTTTATGCTTTTTAGATTAGTAGCATTTTAGTTTTATACTTTTATATATTAGTAACCCTATAATCCTATATCCTCTATCCTACAACCTTGTATCCCTTTCCTATAAACAAAATAGAACCAAGTTATCAGCCTTTTAAGCATTCCAGAGTAGGACTTGATATCTGAAAAATGAAGCTATTGAAGTAAGCAGAAAACTTCCAATAGAAACTTGCCACAAGGAATAGTGTAACAGAATTCTGCTTTTCATTAGAGAATATTTCAAAACTATATTACCCTATAATAGTAGAAACACGAACCCCTTTTGTACCCACCCTTTTACCCTTTTTGTACCCTTTTTACTTTTGTATAACTTRCACTGGCTGGACCCCGCTCGGCAGGATTGGGCCCAAAGCCTGCACAGAGGTGGGGGTCCCATGGCTATCCCTGGGAAAGCTTTGCTTTCTCCGAATCCTTTAATGAATTTTTACTTTTTACCCTCTTATTCGGCCTCAGCCTTTATTTTCCAAACAGATAAGGCATCAATATAACTAGGCAATTGATGTTTTATCCTTAGATGCTTATATCCTATTCGCTCTAATAGTCCAAGGTCAAATCTTTTGTACTGAGAATCACGGGAAAGCAGTCTTASCTGATCTAGTTTTAAATGTAATTTACCAAGGCATGCAATGTTGTCATTTTTGGAGTACAGCTGCAATTTGGAAAATCATGCAGAACTGTGCTTGTACKAGAAAAGTCCTGACTGTGAATRGATATTTTTCAATTATGTKTGCAGTTACTATGAGCTATTTTCACAACTAAATTATGTAAAATCACAGCATATTTGCCACACTTTTATAATCTCTCCAGCATATACATGTTGCTGCTATTTTGTTTACTAATCAGTTGTTTGCTTGCATATTGTTCATTGATGTTTGACTGTTGTATGACAAATTTTCAGTAGCTTTCTTGTAACAATGGAACCAAGATGAGTTAAATTCTATTGTATCTGGGACTTTTAAAGGAACACTCTCAATTCTGACCTCAGTTTTGTTAAAAGATGTTAATTCTGGGTTAAGTTTAAATTCTGCAAGGTCTAAATGATGTTAATTTTACATTCTGTTCAGTTTAAGTGTTGCCAAATTTAAGTGATGTTTGGTTTAAGTTCTGTTACTTTATGTTCTGTTCTGTTCAGTTTTATTAAGATTTATTAAGTTTTATTAAGATTACTTTTTGTTCAGTTTCAGCAAGATTATGCTTAAGCTCTGTTASGTTGCTTTCTGTTACGTTTAAGTGACGTTAAGTTTGAGTAATGTTAAGTTTAAGTTCTGTTGAAATATGTTCATTTAATTTGAAAGATACAGTTCTTTTGTTATAGAGATGAGATGGAACCGATTGAAGCAGTTATGATGGAGACTTARTAAGCAATTATTTCAGAATGTAAGATAATGAGTTGTGTGAAAACATGTAAAGATGCAGTTTCTTAGATCCTTATTTTTTGTTGATAATTTTATGGGTGGAAGTGTTCTACATTGATCACTTGAGATAATTATTTATAACACTCTTTGCTGTTTAATCTTCTACAGGTGACACAVGAAAATGAGTAAGAATTCTGAATTATGGATATCAGTAATTGTAAGCTGTTTAGTGCTTTCTCTCTTGCTTTTATTTTGCCTTAATTGTTATATATGCATACATGTGTGAAAGACTATACTCTCGTTTTTTTTTTTTAGAAGCGGTTACTGTTGCTGTATTAATGATTCTGCTTATGTTATTAATGTTATAACATGAATTCACTGACCTTTCATAACGGACATTATCCCCACTATGTTATTTAATGTTACACACATGCATCCTTTTGTTTGTTTGCAGTTTGTTCAAGGTACCATTGACTGCTTTGCTAGAGATATATGACAAAGCCRGCTGCTGTACAGACTTTTACACACCATGGTGTAGTTATCTGCAAGGACTATATACTTTCAAGAAACTTTCCCAACTGCCATTGTTTGTCTGTAGTATATGTTAGGGAAGCCCTTCCAGCTAAGGCCTTGACTCTGGCCAAGCCCTGGCCCTTCCTGGTTGGACTTATGCCAGCAGACCCAGGTGTTTCTGCCCTAAAAATGTAATCAAGTCACTTTGGCTTGTCAATCTGRCTTTCTAAAAGCTGGGTCCCCTTTCGAGGTACTCTTGGGAACCTTGCCCGGGAGGGTTCTCCTGGTCCTCACACTGACACAGGACTTGCCAGCTTCGCAGACACTGGGTGATGCTACAGTATTTAGGCAATTGATGATGTGTTGTTCTAAATCACTATGCTTTCTCTCGTGTGCTAATGATTACATGTATTACCTTGCTTACTTCTGCTCGATGTGAGTTTCTTGCTTTATTACATGTATTGTCTTACTTTTATGGTGCCTTTATGTTCACAGTGAGAGACGCGTATGTTAGCAAAAACAACAAAGAAGGGGGAATGTGGCTCCTCAGAAACATTTACATAATGCACAATTTACACTAAAGTTTTTGCAGGCATTCCATCAATTTTGATCCCCAGCAGAGCGAAACTGCCCTGAAGATTTGCGTGTGCAGAACCAGTTTCTAGAAGTTTTACGTAAGGATCCGCAATCGGGTGTGCAATGGCAAGGCCCAGCTGGTTTACTAACCTAGGGGAGAAGGTACACGTGTGTTTTATTGCCAATAGGTCTAAAGTGGTCACCTGCTTGACCGGACAAACATCGATGGCCTCTGAGAAGACAAGGCCCCGTGAGAGGAAAAATGATCCAATCACCATCCAGCCCTTGTAGCCGAGAAGGATATTTGAGTAACGTAAAGTCAGCATTTCCAGCCAAGGGACTCCCTCCTGCCTAAACAGCACGGCCCCTGAGCTCCAGCCATATGAGCTTTGGAACAGTAGCCAGTAACTTCCAAGTGCAGAAGAAACAGCTCTCTTTCTGGGGACATTGGACACTGTTTCTGTTTTCCCATGATGTGGGTCTCTTTGTCAGTGAAACGGTTGTTTTTGATGGGTCTTTATTGACTGTGATCTATATTCTATGTATCTTATCTTGYGTGCAACAAATGATCGATACCAGTCTTCAGAAKATAATGGCTTTACAGGTGCGGACTGTTTTGGCACTCAGGTACACAAAATCTTTGCACAAAAAACAAAGAAAGGGGGAGATGTTGTGGATAGGTAAAACCTTGCAAAGTGAAGGCCTTGTTACCCTTTTAAAGTCATGGTTCACTTCTGTTACTTTGGCTAAGTGAAAAGGCCTCTGGGAACCAGTTCAGCTAACTTTGAAGTAGAGAAAACAAGTTGCATAACTTTCGCATGATCAGCTTGTGGCTTATGGTGACTGGTTGAATTATTGTTTGTTGTGTTTCAGTGGTATGTATTCTGATAAGGGCTAACTGCTTAAAAAGGCTTGGTTTTTTGTAATAAAGCTCGCTCTCCTTCGCACTTGCCTGGGAACTCTGTATCTCTCCATTGACACATCCTTCTTACCATTTCATTTTTATTTCGTATTTTACACATTTTATACAATAATTGTGGTTTTAGAGAATAAAATTATTACACGGATAAATAGTGGTTTCACACAATAAATAAAACAATAAATAAATATCAAGAAGGATTTAGGCAGAAAACCCATATCATATGCAACAGATGGCATAAAAGCTCTTGGAGGCCCTAAAGTCCTTCAGGAACGGGAAATTGTGCTATCAAATATGCTTGAAAAGGTGCCTGAATGAATGAGAATCTTCATGCTGCAAAACATAAAACTCATTGTTTTAAGGCATCACATCAAGCTCTATGATTACCATATTGAAGTTAGTATTATGTAATACTATTTATATTAATGTATCAATATATATTTATTTTCAGTGGTTAAATTTAAAAAAAAAAATTATTTTCAATGATACTTATTTGTGATATTTAAAAGATCTGCACTAACATATGCTGCACAATACCCATTTGGTATAGATGTCCTAGTTCTGCTTCTTAGATAGTTCCCTACATAATTTTTGGTACTTTGGTCACCTGTGCTAGAATCATGCAGTACTGTACAGAATAAGGTTGACACCACCAGAAAAGGGTTCAGATCCTGAGATTCATTCTCTATACATACTTTTCTCCTTTCATTTGCTAGTTATAGTCACCAGGGTAACCAGAGTCTTAATAAGACTAGAGTCTTACTAAGGGAGCCCTTAACAGAAGTATATATGGGATACCTTAGTTGAAAGAGATTTACCTTCTTCTAATTATTACTATAAAGCTTCCTCAGTGTTGATATCTGTTCTAGGAAACCAGAAAAGGCCAAACCTACCTTTCATAAAGTCATGATGACTGTCATTAATGAATTATATTTTCAGCCTCCAACTTATTATATAAACCCTAAATTGCCCTCAAGTCCTAGAAGTGATGTTAGTTACATTAAAATTCAAACCAGAAATTCCCATGGTTTGCCCTTTTACCCCTTTTCTCCCTTCTGTTTCTGTTACTAATAAAATGGCAGATAGAGCACTAAAAGTTTTTCACTGGCAGAATGAAAGTTTTGAGTCACTGGAAAAACAGTGTGGGAAAAGGCCACAAGTTGTATGATGATTTCTGTTTTCAGACAAAATAAGAAGGATGTATTTATACAATATGCTTATGTAAATAAGGAAGAAGTGATACAGTATCTATTAAGATTTCATCCCATTAAGTCAAAAATTCCTGGTACTTTAGTCAAGAATCATAAGGAAACTACCTTGGGAGCTCTTTGCACAACGCAATTTTAACAAGTCTTAGCRAACTGGAACAATGCTAACAGATAAAAGCCTAGTAACATATGCTTAATCCTATAAAAAGATAAAACAGGATAAACCACAGGACAACAGTTTGGTGTCACTCCTGTGTGAAATAGCCAAATGGATATTTTTGCACTGTACCAATAAAGATTTAAAGCCAGCATGGTTTCATGAAAGGAAGGTCTCATTAAACAGAGACACCGGTCTTTTGGTAGGATTCTTTTTTGAAAAAATTGCACATTTATAGAAGTAATTCTATTGCTTTGATACACTTTCTTCTCCAAGGCATGTTAATTCTATGTAACATTTTTATTAATAAGATTGCATTAGGGAATTAATCAGTCACACATCAGAGGGACTGAAAATTGTGTCACTGACATATCTCAAAATATAATTGTTACAGATGAGGTAATAATGAGCAGGGACATTTCTGCTGGGGACCCTTAAGTGACAGATTTTTGGTTCACTCTTTAGTACTTTCTGTTGTGATTTCGATAAACACAGAAAATCTCAATTTAAAAAGTTTGAAAATTACACAAAAAAGGATAGAAACTGTTGAGAAGGAAAAGTTACTAACACATACTGTGTGGTCATTAGATTCACTGACTTTTGTGGGAGTAGTTGGAAAGTAGAAATGTGTGTTACTACTCATATCCTTCGTAAAGTCATAACTCTGTTCTTAGTGTATAATTGTACTGCCTCTCACTGAAGTGGATGGAAAGGCATTCCACTGTGAATTATTTAAAACTATATTTATACTTCCCTCCCTCTTCCCCCCCTCCCCCCCCACCCCTTCAAGAAAGAGAGGACTCTAGTTTAGAGTTATTTGTATGATATGTGGGGTGGGAAGTTTTTTGTACTCCTGATAGTCCTTTCTATCATTCACGTCTGTGAATGGAGTGTCCCTTTTAGTGTTTCTCTACACGGGCCCCAGCGAGTATATGATC
The DNA here is from genome assembly GCA_018881555.1 of Amblyornis subalaris. Classification (NCBI taxonomy): domain Eukaryota; kingdom Metazoa; phylum Chordata; class Aves; order Passeriformes; family Ptilonorhynchidae; genus Amblyornis; species Amblyornis subalaris. The sequence goes on from JACAXG010000073.1 coordinate 290,545, forward strand.
GCCTGTGCTGTCAGTAAACATAACATACACAGCGCTGCATCTAGACGGCGGGTATAATCAAATCTTGTGTTTCATGGTTTCACCTTGTTTCTTGTAGAAGTCAGGATTATTTTTTCCTTCTTTTCCTGCAGAACTGACTTGAAGCAATCCGCTTTTCTTTCTTTCTTTTCTTCTCCCTATGAAACACTACAGATTTTAGACCAAATAGACCATCCTAAAGTTTACAGAGAGATTAGGCAACAGTGTCTCAAGAATTTCATTCCCTTTGCTGACTCTGCAAGTTATGATCACAATGAGATCCCAATCTAGTATTGAAAACAATTTTTCTTTAAGGTTGGCAGAGAAATCACCATTTCAGTGCCAAAACTTGGATCATTTTCTTGGATTGTTTGGCAGTATCCTACTCCAAACCGTGATTTCATGGTCCTTGATTTTCTCTGTCTATGGTGCAATTTAAAAGTTGAGTCTTGATAGGCTTTCATCAGGATAAAAGCTATATCACTTTATAGCCAGCAACATACCAGAAATTAAGATTAAAATATCCAGGTGTCCTATGCTTTTAACTCTATGAAATAGTTAAAATTATTCTTAGTGCCTAGATCTTGTAAATCACCAGTCTTATGTTTAATTGAAGAAATTAGATTGTTCCAAAGAATGATATTTTTAAAATGGGTTTGAAAACAGTTCATTCTAAAAATTTTTTAAAACTGTATGACTGGTTTCATTTCTGAAGACTATTTAAGTTTACCATACAATCATTGGAGAGGGAATTACCCTCTTTGCTTGGCATACCTAATTAGAAGCCACTCTCTGAATACCATATGAAATCTGATTTCTACTCCCTACTGTTCAATGAGCTTGGCCTCTTTAGAAAATGATGAAACTACTGTCAACTTTTCCTCTCTAAATGGAGTATGAAGGCAGCGGTATTTATTTTTTAAACCTTTATGAATGAAAAAGATACCATGTCCTCACCATCTACAGACCAGTAAGTAATCAAAAAAATAGAACCAAATCAGAAATTCCAAGTTGCAAATTTTCTGAACATACATGGAAGTAACTCTTAAAATTTAACTCAGTATGATGCATAAAATGGATGTCAAGGTTAATAGCATCTATAGTAGAGAATCATAAACCCACATTAGACAAGGTACAGATGTGTTTAACTTTTTGGGAGCATCAGAAGGAATTGGATCATAAGGACACAGTATCTGTCTGTCTATCTGTCTATCTATCTATATCTACCTATCTATCTATTTATGTGTTTGTCTGCATAAGAGCCTTGGGTTCAAGGTGAAATCAAAGCTCTATGTAAGCTTTCCTATGTATTTGGTTTCTGTGTAAAAAATGGAAACTCACTCTGTTCTGATCATATAGTGATAGGATAAGCAGCAACGCAACGTCTGTGGTCAAGCCCTGTAGCCCTTTCATTACTTAACATGGATACAGAACTCTGAAAATGCAAAGAAAGCATAAACATACCATACTTTTAAAAGAACTTAAAGCAAATGCATCTGTTGCTTTCTGTAATGCAGAGAAATTTTTTCTTCAGTGTTGCTGCTGTACTTTTTTTTCATTATTCTCAAACCAGTTTCCAGTGACAGAGAACTCTGCCATATTTTTTTCTTGCTGACAGTGCTAGACGACAGTAATTGGTTTATTGTAATACTCTGCAGAAGTTAAAAKAGAAAGTAGACATTTTTGAAAAAAATACATTTCTCCAACATATTGAAGGTTCATAAACAATCAGTAAGGAAAAATAAATAAACACCACACACAAAAAGAATGAAAGCAAAAACACAAGAACCCCAAACAAACCACTAAACAAACAAACAAAACCAAACCAAAACAGAAATCACATCTCCCAGGATGTATCCTTGCTGCATCCATGGATGAATGCTGTGTGTCCTGGTCAACAACTCTGAACTGTAGTCTCCAACCTCAGTCCATACTRGGAGATATGTCAAAGCACACCAGCACTCCCTTCCTACTGTCATTCTCTGTTTCCTTTGGAAGAAAACTCAGGGGCACAATGATGTGATGCTCAGGGCAGTCTTTTCTCACGGTGGACTTGGGATACATGGTATAATGTCGTTCAAGTACAGTTCTGAGCAGGAAGACTGCTTTAGGAACAAGGCATGCCTATTGCTTTTTAATATTATGATCCTTTATATAATGATTTTAAATATTTATATAATATTATTTTCCAACCATTTTGCTTGGACAGGACAGAGTTCACCATAAATTTACATGGCCTAATCTCGCTGTATTTTTTCTTCAAGTCTGCCTAGTTCCACCTGGTTTATTATTTTTCCTTAAAAATCACAAAAGTCAGTATTATATATATATATATGCCTGGAATATATTCAGAAACGTGAACTCCTGACCTGTCTGTTCTGTGTTTGAAGTAGTAACACAACTTCCGCAGAATGCATTGGGTGCAAAATCAGGCAGCACAGAATTGGTAATACAGTGCAACTACAATTGAGAGTTCTTCTGAACATCCCTTAAACTTCAAGTCATACTCACTTCTAGACAGCACTCAAAATAACTAGAACATAATTTTCTACCTTTTTTTTTGGTGACAGCAAGAAGACTTAATTAAAGTTTATGGCATATAATTATCTACTACTTGTAATTAATTAGAACAAATAGAATTTTCTCTTTAGATGGTTGGAGTTTCTTTTGTTTTACCTGATTGGTTTTTCTCCAAAATGATCATGAAATAGCAAAGAACTGTTATCTGTCACAAGTGACCTCAAAGTGTGGCACAATTAATTTTTCTTTCTTTCCTGCTTCATATATACTGTTCTAATTGTCAGAAAAAATAGACCATGTGGTGACAAGTGTCCATGCTCTAGCTATACCTTAGACAAAAGGACAGCTTAAAAAAAAAAAGTGTCACCAAGTGATTACAAACTAGAATGCCTGCAGTAAAACCTGCTTTTTTTTTCTGAGCTTGACCCTTGTGAGTCACCTAGCTGCCAGTATTGCAAATCATTTATTGATTTTGTTGTGTCCAAGGTTTTTCTTTTCTCCTCTTTCACCTACATCAGAGATCTATGACACAGCAACTGTTGTTTTGACTAACACTATGAAGGCACATGAAAATATAATTGCACATCAGGTATGTTCATTACAGTATGAATAAATTAGTGAAGACAGCAATTGGAGGAAAGTGTATTTACTTGAAGAAGGTAAATTTCATAAACAGTGAAAAACTCTCAAAACACTATCAATATCAAAGAGCAACAAGGCTCTCTTCTATTTTAAATATCTTGTTTCTCAATAGAAGCAGCACTCTATGTTTCATTTTTCATTTTCTGATGCACAATTACAGATGCAAAGCATGTATGAGAAATTTTAGATATTGCAGCTTGTTATGGTGTCATTGCTATAAACCATATACATGCATCATGTTTGTAGGCAGTTTCCTGTAAGCACACCCACTTCCAAAGCATATTAAAACTGTTTATAGCATTTCTTCTTTGTAGATCTGAGATTTAATATATTTTAATTTTTACAAAGATGTGGCAGATTTTGCTTAAACCAACTCTTTTATTTGAAAAAATGGCATGCAAAGAAGATCCACAGTGTTAAACTTTAATTCTGAGATATATAAAAAAACCATTTTTATACAAACGCATTTTAGAAGTCTCTCTATCTCTCTTCTTCCATACGCAGAAGAAATCTATTACTACACTACATTGTGGAGCTACTGCAGGCTATTGTTAGCATTTTAATAAAGTTCACAACTGGGTGTCATGATACAGAAGTATGGAGAGCTATTCTTTTAATATCTCAAATGAAATCATTACTCTTATTTCTGTGATAGTCTGAACCTTGTATTGCATGGCTCAAGCCGCAAGAAAAACACCTACTCTCAGGGTGTTTAAATCATTTATTGGCATATCAGTACTATTTTATTGATCTTAGTACAGTAGACTAGAGATCTATAAATTGGCTTCAGTCTTCTTTGCTTAATCAAATTTCCAATAGTACAATGTTCAACCATTTTAAAATAGTACTTCAAGTAGTCAAGCATTTTGCTTTTCATAAAGCAAGCTGTAGTAAGGTGTTTTGTGTCGTGAGATTGAACATATCCATCACTACTCCCTATGTATGTTTACTTTAAAAACGAAACTACTTCTTCATGGTGTACATTAATTTTCACATCCACTCTTGCAAACTGAGTATATCTACTAAAAGACCATTTTTATATTTTAAATACAAATAACTCCAATTTGTCTGGCCCACACTTTCTGACATTAAAAAAATTAACTGTTAGTTAGTTTTAAGTGTAAACCTCATCAATTCTATCAGTGACAAAGAAAGCAAATGTAATTATTTAATTCTGTAATACATTTGTTATAACTGGCTTCCTTGTAAAGCAAAAAATCCTGCTTTCATTAGTGTCAGAATAAATTCAATTTTGCAAGTACACAACAATGGCCAAGACAATATGGTCTTTTTGATGTCAATTTGTACAAAAGATACACAAACTTTCCTGGCTATTGCTATGGATGTGTGTAAAAAAGAACAGTTGGCATTTTCAAAATTTGACGTAACCAGTCTGACACCTTCAAGTCTGTAATAATCCATAACATGAATCTATGTCAATATTTTATCTTGTAAGTGCTTTTGCAAATGGTGGTATGGGCTCAGCTTCTGCCTCTCATAACAGTGGAATCTCTTGCAAAATTGACAGAGGAGGTGTTTTGATGAGAAAGTGGTTATTGTGCTTATTAACACATCATTTGCCTCTCCATGGATGTTAAAGCTGCCAAGGGATGCTGTAAGGGCCACCAGAGGACCAAGGGATTCCTCCTGCCCAGCTGCTGGTGCCCAGCCTGGGCAGGAGTTATCCTGCTGAGGCTCAGGGTTATCCAGACCTGGACAACGGGCATGGCTGCTGCATTCCCAGTTACAAGTCCAGCCAGCAGAAAGGCTGAGTGTCCCTCCCAGACATGCACAGAGGACACTGACAGAGCTGTCTACATCACTGCCACAGCCAGGTAACTAGTGGCATTTAACAACACCCACATGTTCCGGGTGTATGTCAGTTACCAGAACTGATGTAACATACAACCTTACACAGCTGTCTCGGTTTCACAAACTTATGAGGAAGACTAGAGGAGTCTCCTCTGCAAACAATAGGGTTCTAAAACTCCCTTCCCCCCCATCTKAGGAATTTCTCAGAGGAAAGTGAAAAAAACCTGTTTATTTAACAGAACAGGGTCCTGGGGGGTGCAATGCAGGCACCAGGGGAAGGGAAGAAAAACAAAAAATGAATAATGATAGATAATAAACCTCTCATGGTGGAGAAACCTGGATGAACTCAGAGTCCTTTTTTCTGGGTGTGGTTTCTGCTCTGTCTCCTGAAGGCTGGAGTACGGTGTAGGCCCCTCTCCAGGCTCAGGGTGTAGGGATCCGATGGTGATGGTATGTAGAACAGAGCCCAGTCATCCGTTGTAAAGTTCCAAAGGAAGAAGGAGAAAAAAACATGGTCCAAGAAAAACTCCTCTCCAGCCAGTAGGCCAGCCAAAAAGCAAAAAAGGTAAATCTCCAACTCTCCAATCTCTCTCTCTCTCCCAAGAAAAACACAGGGCCGAGAGCTAAGAAAAAGTGAAAGTGCTCTCTTGTCTCCTGAAAAACACAAAGCTGAGAGAGCTAGCTAGAGGAAAAAAGTAAAAGCATTCCCTTCGCCTTCAGCTGCTGAAGCCACAGCCACAGCAGCAGCAGCGATAAGCCAGGAATGTGGGTGTCCTTGAAGCAGCACAAACACAGTGCCTGGTTTCTCAACCTAGCTTAAAGGCACAGAGTTCATATTTTGCATGGAGCGATGATAGGGGATATATAGCATCATAAAGTCACCCCAAGACAACAGCCAAGGTAAGGTTGTTCTGTTATGCTTCAGTCAATCAGGCTTGAAGCTCACACAATTGCCCCTGTGCTTTGGATTTACACACTCACGTGCACAAACATTCACAGATCCCTCTAGCATCAGCATCCTCTGTCTGATTGCTACCCCTACTGATTTCCAGGCACTCTTACCTACTCCACTGATCTCCCACTCACTGGCTGGTCCAGCTTGGTGATCTCTAGTAAACACACATAACTCTCCCACTTGTCTTACACAGTCTCCACACTCATTTTTCCCCCCAGTAGTAGCATGGATTTTCTGCATCGTCCTGCGACTGCGTGCTTGCCATCTGGTCCACACCCACCCACACCAAGTTAGAGGAAGCCAGGAGGGCAGTGGCACCTTTGACTGATGGCACGCAGGTACACGGGTGCTATCCCTGCTCCATCTGGTTCTGGGATCCTCACTTGCTCCAGCTGCTTGGCACCGTGGACACAAGAGCTCTGTGGCCTAAGGTTTGACCTCGGTTTCTAGCACTTGCATCAGTCACTGCTCCACAGTGCTGGACCTCCAGCTGGACCTCCAGCTGCTCCACAGCAAACGTGGAACTCTATAAGCCAGGTGCCTCCCAGGTGCTGACTCTGAGCCCCTCAGTCCTTCCAGTTGCTGGCACCATTAATGCATGTACTTTCTCCAGGGTCTTACCTCCTGTTGTTGGTACTTCTCAGCTGTTCCACCCTCTTTAGCTGCTGTATCCTAGACCCTGCAGGACTCACACGTGAGTTGATAAGTGAGATTACATAGAAAGATCATTAAGAAAGGATTCAGAAAGAGGATTTGATGGCTGCAGCTATTGAGCAGACTGGCAACTGTTTACATGATCAACTCCTTTAATACTTGCTTCTCTCTATTGTTCCTGACTAGTTACTGCACCTTAAATATTTCTCAGTAAGTTTTGCCTAGTGCCACAGGCTCCACTGAAATGTACAAAATCGTCATATACATCTTATTTCTGCCTTCGTATCAATCATAAAGCCCAGGTTCTAATTGGTTATAAAGTTCAGGCTGGCTTTCTCCAAGCCTATACCTCATCAATCGGCAGATGAATAGTTTCCATTGTGGTTTATCAGGTTTGTGACTATGATTTTGTTTATTGCTTTCCCTTTCACTTATTATCCCATTGAAAGTATAAGTTCCTTGATCTGGCAATCTTACTGAAGCAGATGGTCTCACAGTCCACATATCCTTACACAAATATTTTCTCAGTTTTCTCAGGTGGAGACTATTCCTATATTTTTTGCATGGTCACCTGATGTTGTGAAGTTGAAGTGCAGTTATAGCCACCCTCCTTTTTTATTTACATTTTGAATTATACAAAACCTAATTACTTTGTTGTATTGTAGCCCACCTTCAGATTATGGTGGCACTTTTTTCTTATTAATACTGGATGGGGTCATTTTATAAACGTATAGCAACAATAAGTTGTTTCTGAATATTCTACAGTTTTATATATATCATAGATTTAATGTTTGTCTATTTTCAGGACTTGATTTATGACAGAACAAGTTTGAAGCATAAAAAGCCTTGRCAAACTAGAGAGAAACCAATTGCACACAGGAAACCATTTTACAAAATGTACATTTTACATATAATTTGGACCTCTTAAAAGTAAGAATGATGCATTACCCATCATAAAGACATTTTGGTGAATATTGCACCTATTACGGCAACAATAGTAGTTACACAAAATGCATATAGTGTAGTCAGGTCTGTAAAACTTATGACTATTAATTTATACTGTTATGTAATTTTTAAGCCAGGGAAGGTTCCTYAACTATATTTGGGTGGACAACAGAAATTAAGCAATATTTATCTATGCTACTATTCCTTTCTGTCAGTAACAGCAGTATTTTAAAGGCAGTTGGTTGTTTGTGTGTCTTCCATCAGCATACACACACTAAAAATCAATAAAAAATCCAAAAGTGAAAAGCTTGATATTAGTTTTGTGAGGGGTCACTTTAGATCACTGCCCTGTATCATCTTCATGTCCTTCTTATACATAAATTGAGTATTTCCAAAAGTTCAAATAATTTAAAAAAGGAAAGGACAGAAACAAGAGCAACTTTTCAAAGTCCCAAGTCCATACAGCTTTCCTAGCACATAGAAATAAATTATCATCCCACATATAATAGTGTTCCGGTGAGTTCCTGGGGGACTGCAGCTTTGCAGCACACTTTGGATCTGTTTCTCCCTACACAATTCTAAAACAAAGATAATAGGCCTTTTTTGGTTTTTACTGAAGGCATATTGTTAGTTATAGAAGAAGTGCAATAGCAGTATTTGTTTTTTYAGGTACAGCTGAATAAACATCAACTTCATAATATTTAAAATATATATCAAGAAATAAAAAGGTTATTTCTTTTCAACAATACTGCATTGAACCTATGATTATTTACCATCTAAACTGTAATCTCTTTTTTCTTTTCCATGAGTACTTAGGAGGCCTCTAATCACAGCATCCTGAAAAGAGTTATTGCTTCCGTGTTTCAAAGCTTGTGATTATCTTTTGGCAAAGATAGTGTTGTRTTTATGCATACTATATTCTGCTGGTTCATACATACAAAATAATATTTCAAAGTGTCAAATGGAACAATTTCTTTTAAGTTTGAAATCAACACATTTAGTTCTTCATTATAGTATATGGAATACATTTGATTTCTGGCAGAGAAAATAACACGTTACTGTAAATGTTTCAGGCAAGACCAATATGGAAATAGCACTGATTTAACTTTTTAAAATTCAGTAGGAACTGTAGACTTTCCATATTCAAGACTCCCACTGATTTAGAAATGGCTGAAGACACATGGCATGAATGTAGAAATTTAGGAATGGTCCCTTTTTTTTTTTTTTTTTTTTTTTTTGTGGAATAACATATTCTATAGGCAAAAAAATAATAGGTAACAAACAAGTACATTCCAGTGTCAAGACTTCTCTGTATTGTAGCAGATAACAACATGGACTATTTCTATTCACATCAGCCACTAATATTCTTTTTTTAAAATATGCCTTATGACACAAGATAATTGTGCAGACAATGGCATGTTCACTTTTACAAGTCATGAGCTGGGAAAATACAATTTCTTGAACATCAAAACCCACTCAGACTTTAAACAGAGACAAGAGAAATGCTATGTTTGAAGTTATAAGAAGAAATTTCCAAGAAAATGGGACATAAACTGATTTCATTAACAATAAGAAATTAAAAAAAAAAGACTCATGAATCTGTGCAAGAATCTCGGAGAAAGGAAGAAATTATATGGGGCTTTCCCCCCTTGTCTAGATGTTTAGATCACTGTCTAGCATATCAAAATACAGAAAGTGCTGGTATAGATTCACTGATAAATCATAACAGTATTGTTAAAACATCATGTCATAACTCTATAATATCATAACAGTTGCCATTAGACTTGTGAAATATGCAGATTGCCATCTTGTTTGTTTGTTCCTCATATACCACAGAAAAAATCACATTGAAATTACATTGCCCAGAGAAACTGTGGATGCCCCATCCCTGGAAGCGTTCAAGGCCAGGTTAGATGGGGCTTTGAGCAACCTGGTCTCGTGAAAAGTGTCCCTACCTATGGCAGAGAGTAGGAACTAGGTGATGTTTAAGGTCTTTTCCAACCCAAACCATTCTAATTGCATGATTGATACTTGCTCTTTAAAGGTGTTCATGCAGCTTACCTCTTGTCATAGGTAATGCACTGTTCCACAGTAGGTGCAACAGTTGCAGTTAAAAGTCCAAAGCTCATAATTGCTGAAGAAAACTAAAATTTGAATTTAGAAAGGAAGTGAGATGGGGGAACAAAAGCAAAATCCAGAGCCCTGAGCTACACAGTTTATACAATACAGAGGAAGAATCAGCTATTTCAGAAAAAAAGATCCTGCAGAGACAATGTGGTGAGCAAGAGCTGCAGAACATGTTTTRCTAGTATGGTCCAGCTCATGGCTTGAGCTGGAGCTTGATAATATTTCTGCCACAGTCACTACCCTCTGTCTTCTTGCAGAGGAGAAAAGGGAGACTGCATCTGCTCCCCAGCAGCTAAATGCCCTATCCTCCTCACCTGCTTTGCTGTTTGGTCAGAATCCTACCAACTCCTGTTGCACTCATTTGACAGGAGAAGCTGAGGTCCCACAAGGGAGGTCCTTCTTGGCTAATGGAACTGCACAAATCCTGCCCCTCTCTAGGCGTCTCTGAGCTGTAAGGACTCTGCACTTCACTCAGCCCTTATATTACTCAGGTCTCCCATGAACGGGTCCCGAGTCCGCCCTCTGATTTGAGTCCAAGTCCCCTCTGACAAAAGCATTCCCTTGAAATCAAAGCCAAGTGATTTTAGCCAACAGTTCAGCAGTTATGAGATTTAGATAGGCAGTTGTATACCTGCATCCAAATCTTTTCTGTTCCTGATAGGAATTAAATTCACATTTTTGACTCAGTAAGGTCGGTCTAAAACCATTGAGCTATAATATATTTTTAAAAAGAGATAAAGCAGTTGTTCATCTTTGCTTGGCATATTAGAGGATTAACTGGAATCGGAGGAAGAAAGAACAAGCATAAGGACAATCAATTCTCTTACCCAGTGATAAAAGCATTTTTGGGAGAATGAASTATGTTCTACTCCCCGTTTTTAAGAGTGATTTGAGCTTTTTGTACCCTCTGGCTCTATTTTTATTTAAGAAAAAAATGCATTAACTTTTTATACAAGGAAGCATAATACCTACACATTGAAACACAAATTTTCAATCTGTTTTATTTCCTTACCRGGCATATTGAGTGAGCTCTAGCTGACCCAAAGTCATGAAAAGAATATAACTTTAACAAAGTGGTRGTTCATATTATGATTATAGAGGAGTATGCAAGATTCTTGTATTGATAAGAATGCACATTCAGCGGAATAATAATCTTTTTATTTCAAATCTTGAACCATTTTTGTGCCTCGTCCGTGGTATTTCTGTGCCACCTGTGCTTGATCTCATTATTGAACTAAGCAGATGTTGCAGGACCTTTTAAATACCTACTATACTTAGTCCCCTCATCATGGTCAAAATGAGAAGAGATACAACGCTCCTAAAATGCAACTGAGCATTCTCTCACTCTTAAGTCAATTGTTTCCTGGAAATCAACCAAAATACCTGCCCAAAACAAGGACTTCCACACTAGCTTTTGTTGAAATAATGACACCAGAGTAGATATTTCTATACCTTGTCTGACGCAGAAATTCTGAGACATATTAATCTTAAATTTGCTACTCCCTCATTATTGTTTTTGGTCTTTACTCCCCACCTCCATCCTCATTTCCTCCAAATTATTTACTGGTAGAAGGCTTAATAGGATAATAGAGGCCTACAGAAATCTGCAGACCTGTTCTAAACAGAAATAACTTCAGGTTGTTTTGAGATTAGGAGGAACACAGGAATGCAAAGAATTTAATTAACAAATCTTTTAATAGTGCTAGCAGAATAGACTACCTTTAATAAGAATCAATCGCTGATAATTGCTTTCCAGCCCAAGTAAAAGGTTTGTATGTCAGAAATTGTAAAACAAGATTGTTCATCTATTATAATTATAGGGAGAAATAAAGATATGTTCAGTGATCAGACAGCACTTCTGTACAGCTAAAAAGGCAGAATTAGGAAAAAAAATAGAAAATATGTGGGGTTTCTTACAGAAGTAATTGCAGTGAAGAGCTGACTTTAGCTAATAAGGTATAACACAAGTCATAACTTGAGAGAGAAGAAAAAGAAAGGAAAAACCCCAGAACTCTAAGAGTGATGTTAATTGATAACAACAGAACTCAGACACAGGAACAAAATTTTCCTCTTGTGTAATTTCCCCAAACTATGTGTTAGTTATACAGAACTAAATGGTGCACAATAAGCAGAGGACCTCTAGGCCTCATTACCTCTCAAGCCTCCCAGTTGCAAGGACACATATTCAGTAGTGCACCCTTAAAAAAAGAAACATGCTTTTTCTGTGCTATTAATTGGAGCCACTACCACTTTAAAGACCTATAAGGTGATGGCAGCAACAGAAGTCCTTTGGGATAATTCTCCAGCAGTTAGTTTCTCTGTGCTCTATCTGAGCAAGTTACAGAAAACAATGAGGTAGCCTCCTGAAGCCTATTTTCTCAGTCTGGTAGTTTCTCCAGCAACTACTGCATAATGATTTATTGGGAATCTCAAATCCATCTGCTTTTTTAATTCCAGTGATGAAATAATATTCTGCGAACTTTTTCTTTTTCCTTTAGTAACTCTTGCAGTATTTATTTAGTCAGTGCTTCTTCCCTCCATCTCCCTCTATTTTTAAATTATTTAATGAGGAACAAGTTGCTGCTTCTGGAGCTTACAGGTGAGCTGGGCAGAAAAATATACCTACCCCTTTTCATTGGCATCACCTACCCAGAATCTAGTTCTTGTAACTGAACTAGTTAGCATTACCTTTTTATACTGCCTAGAGCAGCTGGATATACTTCTGAGTTCAAGATGCATGAGTTTTTGATGCATTTTCAGCCTCCCTAGAAAAGAATTTGGAGTAGAGAGGTAAATGGAAGCAGTGTTGATTTCCCACTCTTATGTTCAACATAATACAGAAAAGCAGACAGCTGTGAGTTTTKGTGGGGACAGACTACTAGTACAAATAGCCATCCTTAAGTAGCCACATACACACTACCTTTCCTTTAATGAAAATAAAAATATTGTTTACTAATTTTAAATCATACTTCAAATCCTTCCAAAGCCTGGTCCTTCCTTTCTATCTCCTRTTATTTCTACACAGCAGCAATTTGTTTTAAATTGAACTTGGACAAAGTAAATCTAATATATGCCATTCTTGAGCGCTTTCTTGCTATTTGCAGTACTTGTTCTGCCACWGTTAAGAGTCTCCCTCTGACCTGAGCGACTGCCTTCCTTTGTGTCTGARTGCCAGCTAAGCTTTGAAAGTTAACCACAAGATGCTGTACTCAGAGAACTAGGCAAGTCAGTAGTTTTCTGTTATAGTTACTATTAAAACACACTTTAAGTTCTCTTGTGTACAAGTCTGCCTAGTGATACACAACCAGAAGATGCATGTCTCTGTTAGAGCATCCAAAATTGGCTCTTCCCATAAGAACATAAATAAAATATGCTGTTCTGCCACTAATGTTTTGGAGCATAGACAGGCAGCAGTAAGCAGTTAGCAGGAAAACAAGAATTGATGTAACCCCCTCTCAGAGATAACGAAGGCTTAAGATCTCCTAGGAAAGACAAAACCTTGGGGGGTTATCACAGTAATTAATTTTTCTARGCAGAAACTAAGTCCAAACTCTCAAGCCTGCTCCACAGGCTTGAGACAAATATTTCTTGCAAAGCTAATTGAAAAAATGCCACATAGCTACAGCAACAGGATTAGTAATGTCAGAAATAAAGTACGGTGAGTGGGTGAAGTGCCCTATATTTACAAAAGACACCCTTCTCAAGTTCTTTGCAGAGACTGGAAAGACTTCTCTTCAGAAACAGTGTGGTGGACTTTCCTATTACTTCACAGTCAAACTTAACTAGCTATGCTTTAAAACCAGCAGAACTGATAGGCTTTGCTGTATAGCTGTTTTTCTGCTGCCTAGCATCTTATAATTTACCACATTGCTTAGGAAGAATCCCCTATGGAGTTCTTTGTGGTAGCAAATATAAGCAGAAGTGCCAAAAGAAGGATTGCAGCACATGAAAGGAGGTATTTGATTTGCTGTACCAATTTGATTTTGAAGAAAAACAGACTGGTTTTTATTTTAATGCAAAATATGATGTAAAGTCCCGGAAAAGCCAAAAACTTTGTGTTTTGTTTCAACGGGCTTTTGATCTACTTGTGTTTTAAACTGTGTGTACACTTCTACTTCGTTATCATGCTGAGCTGGAAATAACCCCCTTCAACTTGTTGATGACCTATTTTTGATCTTTCTCTAATCCTGCTGCTCAGAAATGTTATGAAATACACCATACTACTACAGAAATCACAGAAGACATATATTTGAAATTAAAAATAATCTTGGGGAGTTTACACACCTTTGGAGTAATTTTCTGGCTAATTCTGTGGAAAACATCAATACGGCAATGTGAAAGGAGAACCTTTACAAAGGAGTGTAGGGCAGACTTGTAGAAGTGTTCAGGTACCTAGAAAGCATGGACAATACACAGAGTTTCCAAGAATTTTCTGATTTTCGCTGATTTAAAGGAAAATTCTCTTCACAGATTCCTTTGAAGATACATCTTGTATCTCCAACTGCAGTTAAACACTTTTGGAAATCCCTTTAGATACGAGTTTGTCACTTTAGTCACTTAAATTAGTTTAAATTCTTGCGCTACACCTCTAGCAAACTGCAAGGAAAAGGAAGTGGAAAACAAGGAAAAACCAGACACCAGGAACTCAAGACTGTGTGCAAAGGTTACTTGACATTCACTGTATACAGAGTCAGTGTGCTCATGTCGGGTGTTGAAATGGGGATGAGCATTGACACCACTCAGTTTTGGCCATCCAAATTGTTCATTTGCTAAGGCAGCGTCTGTAGCCCTTATCATCTGCAGGTTGGAGTAAGTTCCTGCAGAGGATTCAAGGGATCCTGAGGTGCTCTGAACTGCTTTGTGGTGGAGTGTTTTTCAGTGCTGGGATCCTGGCTGGGAACTTTACCTAGCTAAAGCAGGTAGTAAAAGTTGCACAAAGTCAAGAGACCCTATAATATATATTTTTAACTATTAGGTTACAATACAAGACTACCATTGTAACAATAGAAACCATTTGAGAATTTCCAGTTGTGGGCAAAGCAATCCAGCATAACATGACAATTTTCGATATGTGATTTAATTATTAGGGAATACCAGCATTATATTACCCATTAATGTTATTGAAAGCATATTTTGACTTCCTGTGAAAGTGGGAAACCTTATTTTCAATTCCATCAACATGAACTTTGTATTCTCTCTTCACATTTAATATATTTTAGATTTAATATAAGATCATCTGTGTGAAAATTCAGAGTGGACCATAGGGTTACTGTAGCATATATAGAATACACAGACCCTGTTGTGTTTCCATGGATGTAACTATTTTATTTCTTCTTAATCCCAACTCTTTCATTACAAGTTAAAATATGGACAACATTTTAATTATAAGTTTAAATGCATAATGAACTGAAAACCTAATCTTACTTCTACAGCTTTTGGCATGGAGTCCTATACATCTCTGGAACTTCATTACAGATAGAAGTAAACAGCCTACAAGTGACCCTGTGATTCCCCCTACAGAATTCCAGTATATTCTTTTATAGTTAGTGTCTTGAAAGCATAACAATTTCAATATAACTAGAGAACTGAATGAAAATTGAAGAAACATAAGCCCTGAGTAAATAAAATATGTTACAGAGTGATGGGAAATGAGAATTTTACTCAAACGCCAGTAATATATACAAGGGTCCAGCCAGATTCCCACAGATATTGGAATGACTATGTAAGTATTTCCCAGAGACCGACAAAACTCCATGAAGAGATCATTAAGGGTATTATGCCTCATAATACTCAACTCAGTTTACTAGAGTATAGAGAATGTAAGAAAAAATATATTCTGCTCCCTCTCCTTCATTAGAGGAAGAACAGACTTGAACTTAGATCCTTTGCTTTGCGTGAATGGCTTAACTGTCTTTCCTTTTAGAAAATTTCAAATTAGGTACTTGTGAGATGTCTCATATGGAGCAGTGAGCTATCCTGGAGATTAGAACATAAAAGTAGAAAAACTGTGTTCCAGTAYTTATACATTCAAATAATTTACATAAAGCAGAAAAACAACTCATTCATAGATCCAACAGAGATATTCGAGCCACTTACTCAATCCCTGCACAGAAAAAGAAGAGCAAGGCAGGATGCATTTGGGTGAGGTAGGTGGGGTTGGTTCAAAATTGATTAAAAAATGTAACATTTTTTTATCCTAAATTGAGCTAGTGTGCTGCCTTCTGAAATGCTGTATGAGAAGCATGAAGTACTACAGCTTCAATCCAAGCAACACTGGGACAACCAAAATTCTGTGTTTGATAGGGGATTTTTTGGTGAATGAACCATTCATTAAGATAAAATAAATCATTCAGCTCCACTGTGGCTGCCCAGTATCCCAAGAATACTGATTTGATATTTTGTAATACTGGTTAGCTGCCATTTGTCTTGGGATATCTTTCAATGAGTAATACAACTGTGAATTATGTAAACACAAATGTAGTAACAAATGTCTCTTGCTAATGTTGATTGTTTCTTAGTAATTGTATGTATAATTCCTGTAATTATAATGTTATTTATTATGTTAATTTACTACAGTGTTCCCATTAATTATTTCTAAATGTGATTGGACTGCTTGCTATTTCTGACACTTGATGCAGTTAGGAATGACGTGGACTACATTTTAATTAATGTTGCTCCTGTTTTTTATGTCCTGTTCTGTGTGCTGCTTATTTTGGAAGTTTTTGTGGGTTTTTCTTCCTTTCCTGCCTTTACTGGTGAAGTAGCTTGTTCTAAAGATGCAGCACAGAACAATGGCTTTTGACAAGTTTTTTTTTTTAAAAAGCAAGCAAACAAACAGGTGGAGGCTTATAGAAATTGCATATGTATAAATATATATATATATATATATACACATACACATTTACCTCTCAGAAACTGGATATGAATTATACACGTAAGGTCTTGTTCTCAAGTTTGAAAATGGTGAATTAACCTCTTGGGGAAGGTACTGGAGGTGTTATTGAGCACTCTATTGACAGGCTAGGGAGGGAGTGCACATCTTGATTGATTCTTAGCTAACTGGGAAAATAAGTAAAAAAGAGAAACTTCCATGTCTGATCCTGATTGTTCTTCAAGAAGTTATCTGGGCAAGAAATGCATTAAAAAAGATCGAGAAAGAAATCAGCAAGGCTGGACAAGCAAGGATGAGTGCAGCAGGTGAATGACAGCTAAAAGTAATCTGAATGAGTACAAATGGAAGTTTTAACTTAAAGTATCTCAAAGTGTCTTACTAAGCACAAAATACCTCTGGCCTCAAAAGCCCCCAAAGACCATATCCATGGCGGGCCAACCTATTTAAAGAGAAAGGTCAGACTGTCAAAGAAACTAAACTGCCTCACAGAGCTGTAGAGCAGATGATGATCTGGGAAGTAATTTAATGAACTCCTCCAACCTCCCATCCTCCGACATTTCACACTTGGAGGTATATTTGGCTCCGCGGTTAGCAGCGCAACTGAGCTCCCTGAGTTCCAGGCACAAGTAATTATCCTGAGAAGAAGTAAAGGGGAAAAGCAAGCTTCATCCCCTTTGTGCCATTAAGAGAACTCTAGTTTCATGAATAGTTGTCTTCCGTAATCTGTTCACCTTTTCAGAGCTGTCTGGTTCTTCCTTTATAAACAATGACCTTTGATGCTGGTGAATGTGTTTGCTGGTGACACACAGGGAAGAGCATAGACATTGGGGTGGAACCCTCAGCTTTTTCTCCCATCTCATAGTTTCCCTGATCAGGGACTATATCTGGTTGCTTGGGACAATGAACATTGTCCCTGGCATTTCCAGATACAGCTCAGAAGCAATCATGTTTCTAGCTGACTGCATAGTCTGTTTCCTAACAAGAAATATGCAATAAAAACCACACAAGTAATTTTTTTGGTACAAAAATTGAGGTCAGTGGCCAAAATTAATTTTTTTTGTAAGTCTCTCCTGTGAACTTTGATACTTCTTTTCAGGTTAAAAATTTCCTTTTCATCAAAATTAAAAATTATGAGAGTTCAACTAAAAAGTGAATTTTTATATGCTGCTGCACTTCCTGATTCAATGAGTACAAATATACTTGAAAAAATGAAATGTATACGTGATTATGATAAATTTTTGATCAATTACTACTATGAAATTATCAGTGACTTACAGTGTATTCTCTCACAAGAACTAAATATCTGCTAGAGTCCAATAGTTAGCTACTGTGATAGAATAAAAAGCACAGTCGGGAACACAAATTCCAAATACTTTCAGCAATCTCAGAAAATGTTACAATCTCAGATCCCTCTATAATTTAAAATATTCAAAACTTTCCCTGAAGCAGTTGCAAACATTTATGTGTTTGCTTTGAAACTGAATCTGTATATCCTCTTCTATTTATTTCTTGTTTGTAGCTTTTAGCAATTGTGTTTGTTTAGGATCTGTTACTTTTCTAAGTAAAAATATCATTAGCACTATCCTTCAAAACGTGAACTGGGAAAAAATTGAAGAACCATGGGATTGATTGTGTTATGAATCTTCTGACAAGACCTAATAATTCATGCTACAAATATTTTGGTACCTTATGAAATCGTGTAAAAGCTAGCATTCACAACAATGAAGAAACATAAGAAGCTGAAGTTTTATATATCCTTCTCCTGAAATGCATACAATTCACAAAATTTGTTAAGAAAATAAAAAAAGTTTACATTTTCTTTCATAAAATAGAGATAGTCAATGTGTAATTAGAGGTGGTAAAAATTAATAAAGGTCATTATTTTTATTATTTTACGTGCATTAATGTGATTTGGGTCCCTGATCAAAACTGTGTAGAACAGTTCCTTGCAGTCACTGAGAGCAATTTGTACCATATAAAAAATAACAAGGGTATCTGAGAAGAAATCAATTGCAATTAGAAATTGTAGCAGTGTCAAGGTCAGAGCCATCAAACAAGTTAAATGTTATGTGCTTCAAAGCCAAACTGGCCCTGAAGTACAATGGGATCTCCTGCCTTCCAGAAGGCCCCATGAGGGAAGCTAGAGCTTCACCTCATGAGACTGAAAGTTTGCTTTCTGAAAACTGACCAGACTGTTCTCATCTCTGTTCTTTTCTCTGTCTGCTGACAGAGCTGCCCATGAAACAAGTGCCAAGAAGTTTAGAGCCGAGCACTTTAAAATCAACAAAAATGAGTGTGCTGTACCAATCTGGCCTCAGAAACTTCACCTCTCCTAATCCCTAAACCCTTGAATTAAATTCCAGTTCACTTAATTGTGGCAGTTCTAAGGCTACTTCAGAGGACAAACAGGTAAGGGTATGTCATGGTTTGACCTGGTGTGAAACAATTTGATTGGTTAAAAACAGGTAAARGACAGTTCTATGAACCATTTAGTGTTCCTGTGATGTACCTGTGAAAGGAATGTTATAAAAACCCTAGGAAATGATGTAAGACTCTCTCACTTCCTCTCTTGCTCCCTGACTSCCTGCTAACCACTAGCAAGGGAGTGGCTCTCCTCCCGGCCCCCCGGGCCAGGCTCACGGCCCAGGGGGCCAGGGGGGGCGGCAGGGGCAGGAGGCCTCACCCCCCACTGGTCCTGTGCTGTTTGAACCTGAGAGGAGCCTGGTGTATCACCATCTCGACCAAGGCCAAACAGACAAGCGGCTAAGCTAAGCTGAGCCGAGAAAACCGAGGAAAAACCGAGAGAAGCCAAGCCGAGCCAAACTACGCAGAGGGAGTGGAGTTGGTGAGATCGAAGAGTGACCTTGTTAGTTTTTGATAAGAGTTAATAGCAGCCAAAAAGACTTACTAAAATTTGGGTGGCTGCCAATGAAGAGGATGGGGGGGGCGGAAAAAGAGCCTTGGGGAAGCAAATCCCAGCTACACTATCTTAGTTGGGAACATATAATTGTTATAAATACTTTTGTAGGCATTTTCTGCAAATATTAACCTCTTCTCTAAGCTAGAGAGAAAGCAAAGCAGTCACGTGAAAGACTAAACATGGAGCCAGCAGCCAAACGGAAGAGAAGGCCAGGAGTGGCAGGAAGTGCCAAGGAAGCCATGTTTACCAGCAAGGAAATCCATATATTTTTCTGTGAGCTGTGCTGTGTGATCTAGAGTAATACCAAACTAAATATCTTTTTAAATCACAGATGAGCCATGGGGGAGTGAGAATTTCCACAGCCTAAATAAGAACATTTTTTTATGTTATGTACAGGTGAAATTTGCAGCTTTTGCAGCTATCCTTTGCAGCCTTTGGAGATTATAAGTAAAGCAAGCAGGAGCCTGTTGCCTTTGGTGCCTTTAGGCTGGGATGACTTACTCTTAAAATGTTTAACCCCAACAGACTTTTCTTGTGACCCACAAACTGCAGTGTTTGTGGGGGAGAAGATACACCACTGCAAAAACCTGGGCGGGCTGTGGTGTTTCCTACCAGATTTGGAACCACGCTGAAGATACTTCTTTAAAGCAACTGTCTTCCATGGGATGGATCCCACTATGCTACAGAAAGAACTCTCTTTATCCTATGAAGTAACAATAAGAACTCTTAATCATAAAATCAAAATGTCATGTTTATGTCTTTTATGTGATCAGTAAGAAGAATTAGAATGTATGAGGGGAGAATGATATTTGTATATTATGCCTTAATATTTTCATTATTTTTTGTTCTTTCTATTCTTAGTAGAGTTAGAAAATAAATCATTTAATCATTTTTCAAGTTTGCAACCTATCTTTACTGTCTCTTCTCCTCTAAAAAACTAAGCGTGAAGATCTGGAGTTTGCCTCCAGGTCAACCCATCACAGGGTAGCAACTCTATTATCCACCTCTGGGCAAGCCATTCCCACCTGCAGAAAAAAAAAGGTTATAGCTATCTGTCTGCATTCTTGTTTTCATATGCCATGTTGGCTATTATGCCCTCTGCAGGGATACAGGATATTCAATCAGCAGATTCTATTTTCCCACTCGCAGGGAACAGGGGAGGGAATTAGGCTATATTTGCCTAACATAGTGTGCTGACTATGAGCGCAAAAGGTGTTTACAGGCCCCGTTGACCACTCCTGCTGAATGTTTTGTATAAGACAGCGATTCTGCAACCATAGGTTCCCCTAAACACATCAACTTCTGTTCAGTCCAACATCTCCATGCTACTTACCAGTTTTCCTGAGATTCTGCTTGTAGACTTGTATTCCCTAAGAGTTTTTGCAGCATGTCACAATCTCATATAAACAGTGAGAAATATTATTATTCAGACTGTGTTGTAGGATCTGAAACAACCAGGCCACAAGGCAAAAAGGTATAGAAGAGGGAAAAAAACTTACTTTGTAAAAAGCCCTCCCTGTCATTTAACCCAAATGGTTATATAAACTATMTGACAGCATGGGAAGGATGCAAGAAGTAGGACAAAATGGAAGGGAATGTTGGCTGTCCCAGGTGGATGTGATAAAGCCTCCAAACCATGGAAGAATTAGTTTTGCGTGTCATCTTGAGTGACTGAAGAGAGTACAGGAGTAAAGAGGAAGACAGAAGGAAGATAATTCTGACATGTGCTATGTACGCCATAATATGCTTTATGAGATTTTCTTCCATCTTTGCACTATCAGTATCTTCATAGGGTTAATTACCAGCCTCAGCTGTATTGTATGTAAGATTAGGTCAATTTAACTGACTAATTTGCCACAGAAATCTTGTAAAACTATAGATGCTAAAAAATAAAATGCCTCGTCAAAATTTTATTTATTGTGGTATATAAATGAAAGCAAAATTACAGACAGCACTGTTTTAGCTGTTGTAGCAAGAACATTGCTAGACAACGAAGGTGTATTTTTTACTTTCAGATGAATATATTTTGTTATTCTTTATAGGTATGAGAATTGTATTTTGTAGAGAACAGAGAGTTCTCATACAGAACACGTGAAAAGCAGACATAGAATTTTCAATTCACTTGTAAATATCATTGGTATACTTAATCTGGAGTATGGAGTTTGGGCATGCAGTAGGCAACAGTATGTAGCCTATAGCTGGTCCATTTACAGAAGGTTCCTCCTGCAGGCTCTCTCCCTGGGCTCTGAAGCATCAGTATCCTCACTTCAAGAGGTGGAATGGAGACTTGCTCCCTCTTGTGTTACCTGATTGCTTTGTATTTAAACCACTTGAAAACCGGAATGTGTACTAACATTTAAACTGCTGGATAAACCCCACTGCTAATTCACTAAGAGCTGTGCTTGCCCCAGGAAAAGATTTTGGGCGGTGACGAGGGTGGAATAGGTCCTGTCTAAGTACTGAAGCAGAGGAGGCATTTGCCCTCATCTCACCCTGTGCCTGTTGTTTCCCTCTGGCTGGGTCTCAGCAACTCACTGATCTGCATACAAAAGCCATAAATTGCCATGTGCAGAAATTTGGCACCATGAGGGAGGATGAGCCACCTCCTTCAGCTGCATGGCATTGTGCTGTGACAGCGAGCACCTGGAACTGGCTGGGCTTAAGGACCAGAGGAGGTACAAGAGATTGGTCTGAACACGGGCAAAGTGGCTCATACACCACTCTGGATTCCTTAATGGAATGGATTGTGTTGTATTTTGTACATCCTGTGAAAGAAATTTGTAGCCAGGTAACACGGAGCATTGATCAGTATTTGCATCCATTGGAAAGTAGAAATCTCTGGAGGGCAGACAAGATTATATCATTCTTCAAGGCAAATGGAGGTGCTCTGTAAAGGGAAAATGGTGTGCAGAAGTCATCAGGCAGAGCAAGAAGGAAAGTAAAACCAAGAAAAAACATCACTAGGAGATATATACGGATAGATAGATATAGATATAGATAGATGATATAGATATATAGATGATATAGATTATATAGATTATATCGATATTGATAGATAGATAGATAGATAGATAGATAGATAGATATAAAACCCAAACAAAAAGAAAGAGAAAAGGAAAAAACCAACCACCAAAAAATCCTCCCAGAACCCAAATCTTTTGGTGGGTCCCAAGGGTTTGAATAGTCTTTAAATGGAAAGAAGTAAATTTATTCTACAGAACTATATATGACTGGGTGAATTTATTTCTAAGCTAGGAAGATTGCAGGGAAAATCTCTGCCAAATTGCAATGAGTGGATTTTTTGTAAACTCTTTTATTTAAACAGTCTTACCAAGAAGGGCTGAGTTTTTTTCTCTTTAAAGGAAGGAAAAAAATTAATGGAGGAATAGATGCTTTTAGTGGAGAGCTGTGTTTTAACAGAGGAATAAGGTAGAGGAAGAAACAGACCCTTTGATACAGGATTTTATATATGTCTATCTCAGAGTCCATATGAAAAATTTGGATGAAAATATCTGTATTTTTCTACTGTAAGGGCCCCAGGAGGACAAGTGAGCAATAAAACATCTGTTATGAAATTGTATGTGACCCTTATCTATTGGTGTATATATATTTTATGTATTTTACAGTACATCTAAGTAAGAGAGAGAGCTTTTACTCAGTCACAGGGAAGGATAAAATTTGTGCAGTATAAGTAGTGCAAGAAGAGAAAAAAGAATAAAAAATTGCATGGAAGTAACCCATTCTTACCATGTGAGCATAGGATCTGCCTTTTGACATATTTTCATTAAAGAGTAGGACAGTGAACAGCCAAAACTCTGAAACATCAATGCTTTCTAGACAAGGGTTCAAAATAAGAAAAGGTCTTTGATATTTTAAAATCAAATGCTAAAACCACATAGATTTACTAAAACTTGAGAGTTTAAATCAGAAAGGGGAAAATACTACAAAACATTGATTTTTCAAGCCTTGAGGCAAATAAAACATTMTTAGATCACAGTAGATGATCACTAGTAACTATAAGGGAAGACAATTTACTAAACTGATCACATAAAACTATATTTCTGTCTTTTATCACCATTTATTATCCAATAATCTGAAATATATGAGTGAAAGATTTCACTCCTTCAGTAGGTAAATACTTCTGATGCATCATTTTCTGAGAATTTAACAGTATCACAGTTCGACTGTTCATTTCTGGCAAAGCATGGACAGACTACAAATGGAAAGAGGGCTTGAAGGTACAAGTTCAAAAATGCAAACAGRGCAAAAAAATAGAAATTGTGTCTAACTTGGTTTAGTGGAAATTGAACTTACCGGGTGTAGCTTTTTGGGCCTATGTTACCTTCAAATTACACGAGTGACTTATAGAGCAGCACTACAGGAAACAAATCAAACCTGCTGACAATGCAGAAGTCGTTAAAACCGAGAGTCCGGTTATTTCAGTAAGCAAAATTAAAAAGCAGTAGTAAATAGGCTGATGTGGCAATTTATACCAAGGTGATGAATATCAGGTTTAAAAGCAAACAAGCAGACATCTGTAAGTTGTCTAAATCCAAACCCAAACTTCAGACATGCACTTTAATTGCTGTACAGGTGAGGGAATACACTAAAGCTCCCACAGAAGAAAAAGTCCTTGCTCTGGAGACAGACAGTCATGCTGAAAGTAATGTCATTCTGGAAGCGCAAAATGATGATGTTCTTTTTTTGACATGCATACTTAATGGATTTCTTGCAACCCAAGTTCTTGCAGCTGTGGTAGGGACATGCTGGTGTCACTTATGTCTTTGTTTGAGAGCAAGACCTCCTCTGAATGCTTCTCTTCTGAGTTCATCTGATAGGGAACAGGTAGAAGGTTCATCACATAATTATTTTAGCCTTTGATGAAGCTCAAGGAAAAGCAACTTTCTGACCCGTTGTCAGTACAGCTGGATTATGGCATCCTTGGCATAAACATCAGCTGTTGTCACACAAGTTGACATAGAACCCCATGTGCTTCAATGTTCAAGTGGCTAGAGTATTTTACTGACATAAACCAGTATTTGCTGTGTTTGGTTTCTTTATTTGATATCTCAATGGACTACTGTAGACTATTATAGCCTTGAATACCCAATGACTTACCAGAAGACCTAATAACATGACGGAACTGCTTAGAAGATTGAAAAAGTTTTGGGAATGACAATAAAGTAAATATAAACATTCTGTCATAAAAGGTAAATAAATGTTATTATTATACTTTCTTAAAATATATGGGGCTCAGGAATTTGACTCCACATTTAGCATGTTCTACCATTGAACAGGAAGGCTTTAGAATATTAGCTCTGAATGAGGCAGATAGTTTTCAGCTCAGAAATAACACTTATGCTCATCATTGGGAATAAGATGAGAAAAAGTATAATGCAGCTGCTCTTCTATTTTACCTTACTTCAAAACAAATGAGGCTAACACTCTGGACCCATCCAACTAACTACAGCTGGAAAATGTTCTAGGCCAATTTTTCCATTAGACAAATAGCTATAGGCTTTAACACAGAATATCAGTTTTCCCTGTAGAAGACTGCAAACTGTTCTCTAGGGTATACTGACAGTGTGTGAAATGCTGGTTAGAGAASTGGTAGATTTTTAAACTTCTCGTGGAGCCTCTCTCTGGACAATTAGACCTATACTGTTCTTGCATAGACAAGAACTGTCATGAATGATAGGAGATTGGGAATATGTTTTCCTTGTCAAATGGCTTAGTTCCCAAGGGTCTGATTCCCTGATCCACTCTATACGTAACTTTGTTCATTCCTGAATTCTCTTTTGAAGCAAAAGAAGTGGTTGCTTTTGGATATAATCTAGATGTAAAACTCTCATTACTTTGCTCGGGGACTAATCTGTACAGGAAAAAAGAAAGAAACTGCAAAAAATTCTGCCTCCTTCACCGTGCTTTAGCCTATAAGGCCTACCAGAAGATACTTTTGTCCAATACAGTGCAGTGTAACAGCACTCCATGATGAAGGGTTCCTAACTCATATGGACACAGGAGAATCTGCAGCTCTTGGTTTGGAAGCCTGGAATCACTCCTGGGCAGCACATCTTTAGCAGTATAAGTATACTCTGTGCATTTGTCCTGAGCCAATGACTTCCACAACTTCTGTCTGTAACTGATGACTCCATGCAAGAGTAGTCAAGATGAAACTTTTTTCATGGCAGAATTGCAGGAATGATTAAAAGAGTAACTAAAAGTCACACTGTGAAAGACTTCAGAAATTCTCTCTCTTTAGTTTAAGAAGGAGGTTAAAAGGCAACATCGTTACAGCCTATAAGTAGTTACAAAAAGACCAGAGATGTCAGTGTGCCAGCACATCTAAGCAGAAAGTAGAGTATCGATATATTCAGGTTAGGAGAAAAAAAACCTGGGAATTTTTTTTTAATAGTAAAGATATTAACCTTTGGAACATATTACCGAGAGGAGCGGTAGATTTATCATCACTCAGATTTTTTAAACTGAGATAAGATTTTATTTCATTTTCTAGAGGACTTGTCCTAGTTAAAACTGGAATTAATTTAGGAAAGTTCTTTCCTTTACAGAAGGTCGGACTACTGACCCTTTCTTGAGGGGTAATCTATGAATCTATTAATATAACAGCGAATTATGCTGACGATAGAACTCAACCAGCCATTTGTCCTGTTGGTAGGATCCATCCTCTGTAACATTTAGACTTATGTTGATAGAACAACACTTAATTTTAATTACTAAGATTCTTCTTATTGGGCTGACTAACCACCTCTTTTTGTTGTATAACCCACAAAATAGCAGCACTCTAGTTCTGTCATTCCTACACATAATACATATTTATTTCCATACTGTTACTGAGACTTGTAATATAATTACAATATTAAATCTGTTTTAGAACTTTTCTACTTTGTTATTTTTATCTCAATTGACTCTACTGATCAGCTTCAACATACTACCCTATTTCAATTCAGGTTTCTGGCCTGAATTCTGGCCAACAATATGCGTTGTAACAGTTATATTTTCCAGTCAATAGCTCCCTTTTAATGACTTCTGTGTAGATCTAATCTACCATATTGAGGATCCATATTTTCTTTTCCTTTCACATTTTCCTCTCAACTTGCTATTTCAGATTGTTCCTGCATGGTTGAAAATCATCCTATTGCTTAGAAACAGAAGAATTGATGTCAGCATCAGATTACTACTTAAGCTGGCACATGAAAACAAGATTTTAGTTTGTATGTATTCATGTCTTTATTCATAACTTCTCTCATCTCTCAGGAAGAAGAGTTAAAGAAGAAACATGTCTGAGTTTGCAGTAGGAAAAAACTAAAGCATTAAAAGTATAGTTTACTTGATTTAGAAGGGCTTGTGTGGAGCTGATACGGAGACGTTATACTCCAACTTTCTTTTATTTCCTAACATGTGACTAGAACAAATCAGTGTTTCAGAAATCTCTTTACACAGCTCTTTGTTTGCATCTGAAATATCTCACAACCCTCTATATGAAGGATATTATATACAATTTATCATTCTGCACATGAATTTGCTATTTTCTCAACAAGATATATCAGCTTTGCCATTTACAGGTATCAAGGAAAAAAAGTTTTGCCTGGATAATTTGAAAATCCCCTTCAGTTTCTTTTGCAAATATAGCAATCAGACTTGACTCTCAAGAAATCAGGATGGAGTGACTGGATTTTGATATTTGCTTTTGCTGCTTCACATTGTTCTAGTCAAATAACCATGGAAAGAGAGATCTAAACTTTTGCAGGAACACTCCATTTCTTTAACAGAGATTCAGTGCATATGCATTCCTTGAGTTTCTGATGGGTTTTCAGTGACATTATTTTTGTCATTGGTTTCATTATGGAAAAGAAATATCATTTTAAATTATTTTGATTTTTTGATCGAACTTCTCTTTTTTCTCTAAATATATACATATGGTCCACAACACTCAGATTTTTTGATTATCACTCTAGCCCATTGAAATGCACATTATCTAAGCTGCTGATTAAAATTATGTCTTTTTCTGATTAATATAGCTCTCTATAATTCTGACTAAGCATATTAAGTAATAAATAAATAATAATAAATAAATAAATAAATAATACATATTAAATATTCCATGACCTGACTACYTTTTCCACTTTAGAATAAAACATTTTTTTTCTTCAGATGCATATCTTGAATACATTTCTGTTGTGAGGCTCATGTTCAGATAATTTGTATTGCATTTCACCAAAGAATATTATTCATATTATGAACCATCTTCTTTCTTTCCTGTGATATATATTTCTCATCAGTTGTATTTTGCATCAGTACTGTCTTGCTTTAATTCCTGTATTAGTTTTGGATTGATGCCAATTTAAATGGCTCTGGCTTGGCCTTCATCTCTGTTCCAATACTAATTCTGCAAAAAGGACATAAAGACTTTGTAGGGATTTATGATCTAATAATATCCTTTTTTTTTTTTTTTTTTTTTTTTTTAATATGGAAATAGTACTGAAGGACTGAACCTGAGAGCTAAAATGTTAAGTATGGTAGATAGTGGGCAAGTGTGGAACAAGGATTCTCTATCCCAGACTAGTTAACAAGGTGAATATGAAGCAGAAGACAGTGCAGAATATATTGAGAGAATATATTTTGAGATGACAAAACTTTACAGTTTCAAGGTTCTACTGAGTGGAATCACTGTTCTTCATTGTATAAAACAATTCATCAGTATAAAACAATTGCTTACTGCCCAGCACACACAACAGATCACAGAATATGCTGAGTTGGAAGGGTTTCACAAAGATCAAGTCCAACTCCTAGCCCTGCACAGGACCACCTCCAAGAGTCATGCCATGTGCCCCAGAGAAGATTAATGCTGGATTAGGCATTATTATGTTCTCCTTTGCCTGACTTTTTCCTCCACAGAATGCATTATTTTTAAGCCTGGAGGAAGTGATCCTTATCAACCAACATATCAATCAATATCAACCAACTTTCTTGGACCTCTCTTTCCTACAGGGCCTGTTCCCACATGATTCTTCCAAGAAGATCGCTGAAGAGACTAAAGTTTACTCTCCTGAAGTCCATAGTTACAATATTACTTGCTACCTTGCTTCCATCTTGCCCAGTACCAAACTCCACAATCTCATGGTTGTTACAACCAARGATTGCCCCAACCTTTACATCCACCTGTTTGTTAGTATGGGGTCAAGCAGCACACCATTACTCATGGGATCACCCACCACCTGTGTCAGTAAGTTGTCATCAATGCTTCCCAGGATCCTCCTGGACCCTGCTTTGCTGTGTAGATTCTCCAGTGGATGTCAGGGTAGTTAAAGTCTCCCACAAGAACCAGTGCCTGTTACTGTTTCAAGCTGCCTGTAGAAGGCCTCATCCATTTCCTCCTCCTGCTCAGGCAGCCTGTAGCATACACTCATAACAAAGTCACCCTTACTAGTCTGCCCTTTTATCCTAACCCATCAGATCTCAGCTCATTCGTCATACACCCCAAGACAGAGCTTGATATATTTCAAGTGTTGCCTCTCATAGAGGGCAACCCCACCGCTATGCCTTCTTAGTCTGTCTCTTCTGAATAGAGTGTAGTCCTTCATGACAACTTTCCAGGTAAACAAGATATTCTTTGTTAATACAATGGGATCCGAGCCTATGACTGCACACAGATCTCTAGTTCCTCCTGTTTGTTCCCCATACTGCACACACTGGTGTACAGGCACTTCATAAAAGCATTTGATTGTCTCAATATCCCAGTAAGGATTGAAAGGGATGCCCCATAGAACTCTCTTGTGGTTACGTCTGTGGCTGCTTTTGTTTGATCTGTGGTATTCCCTTGAGTATTTCCTCTCTGAAACCCAACAAATCTATCAAAGTTTTCCTTGCAGTGAAGCATTTCGGAAGCTGATATTGCCTCATTCTCTCTCCTCCCTACCCTCATGCTCATAGCTCTCCATAAGCTATGARTTGTTACACTGTGTGAACAGGTGCTGTGGAATGGAGTGCTTCCAAATATGGGATCCTTACTTCAGTAATAGTGTGAGTGCCTCAGCACAGACATCTTCCTCTCGTGTCTCCCAGAAAGATTAATGTTAACTAGATTTCCATATCTTGGATTCCTAAAAAAAGTGTATCTGCCTCTGATGAGAGGCCAGAACTGTAAATCTCTAGCAGCTGAAAGGTGCTGCCATGATAAGGATTTTGGCAACTCTTGTCTTATGCATTTGCTACTAGTTAACATAGTCATGTTCCCCCAYAGGACCTTGTTTTTTAAAGGCCCCGTTCAGTGGCACCCTTCCAGTTCTGTTCTTGAGGAATCTGTGCAGCTGATTTAGGCTTCTGCATTCTTCTGCAGAGACAAAAGCTTAAAGTGACTCCTATTATATACCATTTCACTGCATGGTTAATCAATGCTTACACAGTTGCATGAATACAGTCTGTTGCAAATTATAGTGTGTTTTTTCTGCCTTTATTTCCTAGCTGTGATTATTATCAAGATTATGTAATATCTTGCCCATGGAAAAAGATTCTACATGGATTTTTTGGTGGTGGTTGCTTTGGATAAATTATCTCCTGTACCCTTTTAATATTAGTATGCTCTCACCAACAGCTAGTTAGGTTTACAAGAAAAAGTAACTTCTCATATTCCCAGATGTTCCGCTCATCTGCCAAAATTAGAATTGATTTAGAAACGGAGTAATTAAAAGGTGACATGTTACAGAACATAGAGCAAGCTAAAGTTATATTAACTCAATAGTCTTGAAGACATTGGAAACAACTGGCTCCTTTAACATTTTATACAAGGTTTTAACCTAAGTATTTTAAACCAGATAGCACACTAATTATTATTTATCATTTAAATTTATGATCTCTTTAGTATTCTTGAGTGCAAAGTGTTTGAGACATTAAAATGTACAAATTCAACTGCATGTTGTATGGCAGCTAGACAGGCAATTAGCAGTTTGGGTTTTTTAATGAACACATTAAYGTTTCTTAGTTTCAAAACATCAGGTGTAATAGAGAACACCTTCCTAAATGTTCACAGAATGCATGTTAAAAAGCTTAGAAATAAACCTGACCCATTTCCCATCATCAAGGAGAAATCATAAATACATGCCTTCCCAGAACAGGAAGGGAAGAGGGATTGCTATATCAGTAAAGAAATAAAATAAGTATTATCAATGCAACCAACATAATAAAGAATTTGAAATAAATTATTTAATTTCTGTCAAGTTCAAGCTTTTACACATAGTTTGAGTACTCAAGCACATATCTTCTGTGGTACTGGAAAACATAATGCAATTTGTCCTGTTTTGGGCAAGTTTATGACTTCAGCTATTACACCCAATAAAGAAATAATTCTACTGCCTCTTCTAAGTGAGTTTCATTGACCAGTTGGAAGTGTATTTATACAGACCGGCTTGCTATAGTATTAGAACAGCTTTTATGCTTTTGCCTTGGTTACATCCATGTAGAATAAAGAAATATGACTCTCTCCATTCTATGGTAAAAATTCTAGCAAATGGTTCCACGAGGATTTCTAGGTCTTTACAACTTAAGACACCTTCAATAAAACAAAGAAGTTAGCCTAAGTCTTTAAAGACCTAAGGTAGTATTCTAATCTCTGTAATATGTCCAAGATCCAATTGCATTGTGCCTTTCTTCTCTCTGGCATTGTGGACATCTCAAATACATGAGCATGTTCTTGATTAGGCATTTGTTTGTGTTATACAGTAAAATGTACAAGCATACAGAAAAGTGTGCAACTCCTAATGACTTCAGTGGAACAACTTGCCTCCTTGAAGTTATGTATATGTAGATATAACTAGTTGATACTACTCATTTTTTTTTCCTTAATGCATTTATTGCTTTCCATTGCCACTTTTATCCACTATCAGCCAATTAGCTGATTTTATTCTTAAAGGCTTTCCTTCCACGTATGAAAGATATTCAGATTATGATCCTTGAAGGTTTCTAAAGATTTTATAGTTACTTAAGATAGATAAATAAATAAATAAATAAATAAATACAATTGGTATGTGAAGAAGAATGAAGAAAGTTTCATTGGATAATATGAGTGAGTAATAGTGTGAGTGCCTCAGCACAGACATCTTCCTCTCRTGTCTCCCAGAAAGATTAATGTTAACTAGATTTCCATATCTTGGATTCCTAAAAAAAGTGTATCTGCCTCTGATGAGAGGCCAGAACTGTAAATCTCTAGCAGCTGAAAGGTGCTGCCATGATAAGGATTTTGGCAACTCTTGTCTTATGCATTTGCTACTAGTTAACATCTTCCTCCATTTTTTAAAGTCACAAAGGATCCAGGGCTGTTACAATCCCAGCTTTCAACCTGAACAATTTGAAGTCTGTCTGTTAGTGATGTTAGCTGTATATAACTTTGTGCTTCTATGCTTATCAACAGCCAGAAATATTGCTGATATGTATTTTTATTGGTAGTATTTTAATATTGGGTTTTAGTCAATAGAAATTAGATATGAATTCCTGCAAATCATAGAAAGAAATAATTCATATAGTGCTTTCCTACCTTTTAGATAAAATTCCCTTCCATACCTCAATTCATGCTTTTATCACAACATTCCCTAGCAAAACCTTGAAATAAAAACTGAGGTAAAGTCCAGAGACTTAAACCAGTCCTAAACTGCCAAATGTCTGTTTTCCTGTTTAAACTAGTCAGAGAAAAAAATGAAGCTTTAACAGAAAACTTGCCAAGATTTTACAAATGTTCTCTAAGCTTTAAAAATGTTTACAGGATTCTCTTCCCAGGAATAAGCCCTTCACATTTGTACGTGCAAAACTACGTTGATTTTTCCAGGTAGGAGTCCATGTAGTCAGTTTTTTGGCTTTTAAAAGGTTTTTTTTGTGTTGAAACAGGTTTGTAAAAATTTAATGGATGATGTTTCACAGAATCACAGAATCACTGAATAGCTGAGGTTAGAAGGCACCTCTGGAAATGATCTGGTTCACTCCCTTGCTTAGGAAGGGTCACCCTTGGCTTGTTGGCCAGGAACACAGCTCTGGAGGATCTCTAAGGAGGGAGGCTCCTCAACCTCCCTGGGCAACTTGCACCAGCGCTTGCTCACCTTCACAGTAAAAAAGTGTTTCCCAGTGGTCAGAGGGAAACTCCTGTGTTTCAGTTTGTGCTTATTGCTTCTGCTTCTTTCACTGGCCACTGCTGAAAAGTTCCTGGTTCTGTCCTCTTTGCACCCTTCCTTCAAGTATTTACATACATATATATACACATATATATGTCATCACTCCTGAGCCTTCTTTTCTTCGGGCTAAACAGTTCTGTCTCTCTCAGCCTTTCCTTATGTAAGAGATGCTGCAATCTCTTAAGCACTGTAGTGGCTCTTCATTGGATTCTTTTCACTATATCCATGACCATCTTGTACTGGTGGGGTCAGAACAGGACACCGTGCTCCAGGTGTGGTCTCACCAGTGCTGACCAGAGGGGAAGGATCACATCCGTTGACCTGCTGGCAATGCTTCGTCTGATTTAGACGAGGATATAATTTGCCTTCTTTTCAGGAAGGGCACGTTATTGCCTTGTGTTCAAATTAATGCTTACYAGAACTTCTAGGTCTCTAGTTTTCTGAGATTATTCAGAAAAGTCAATTACATGATGTTGGAAAGCAAATAGGGTATTCCATTTTACCATTAATTTTAATATAACTGAACAGAAAAATACATTAAAACTAARCATGGAAGAAAATATTTAGCAGCAAATATCCCTAAGTAAATGTTGATTACTAATAAGTTTGTGATTCTGCTACTATAATTATCATTATTTTATCTGAGTTTTTTCATCTTGATTGTTAAAGAAACATTTACACGGAATTTTTATCAACATTTTATACAAAATTATAACAACCTAAAGAGGTCATTTTTTGAGAAGGTGGGTAATTCATTGTGTAACAGCTGTGAGATTTCAGATCTAATTGCAGATAATCTCCTTCATAAAGGAAATCTCTATACACAGTGGGTAAGTTTGGGTGTTCTTTAGTTCATTATGCATTTTTGTAATTTATACATTTTGTATAATTTTTATGTCTAACAGTACTTTTAGTTACTCATTATAACCACAGTTGTGGTACTTTAACGTACATTGTAGGACTGCTAATTGAATCCATCCTTGGATTTTTGTTCTATAATCAAAATGCTTGTCAAGTTTAAGACTTTCTTATCTATGTTTCACAAGCTATATATTCTTAGCCATTATTTTACCATTCAGCTTAATTATAAGATCATTTTCTTATCCCGAAGCTGTTCCATTTACTGAAAGAATATTTTATTCTGTTCCAAAGAGATTTTTTTTTTCTCAGATAAGTTAGATATAAATTAAATATAACTGTATTCACAATGGAAATATCGGTCTCCTCCAAAAGATTTGCTCTCTGGATGCATCTCAATCTGCAAGTATCTATTTTTACTGAACAAAAGATATTTCAATTTTGTTAGTGTAACTGAAAAAAATGCAACTATTGGATAGTTGAACACTATTTTACAGTTTCTTGGTAGGATTTGAATTGCTGAACCTGTTCATTTGTTAGACATTAAAACCACAGAGCTGATAAAGGAACATCTATGGAAATCCTTCCTTGTCAAAAAGGTTTTTCCTTACAGAGCAGAAGTGCATATACACACAGAGAAAGCATCCAAAACATCTGCCCTTGGAATGAATAATCATGTTTTTAGCTGAACTATAATTCTGGAGAATTACTGCAGATTTGGCTTCAGTTTGTGTTCAATGAAGAGCTTTGCTCCAGTTCAGGGCCATGTAAAAATAAGTTTTAGACTGGTTTGAACTGGGTTTTAGTGGATTTTAATTTTCAATCTGATCCTTTGAGTGCAGCACTGTATAACACCTAAATTGCTTTGTGCACTTACCTCAAAGTAAGAGCAACTCTGTGGCACTGCTACAGGTACCAGGCACCATGCCCGAGTCATAACCTCCATCACAGCTCCCAGGTATTCATTCTCTTCCTATTTCCCAGCTCCTCAGAAAATATCACTTCAGGATCTGGATGTGGCAGCCAAGCTATTGTAACAGCCAGGTTTMTTTTTTTAGATGCTGATAATTTAGTGACCTGGAAATTATACCCTTCCTATTAAATTTGTAGCCTCCTGGACATTTCAGGGAGAGCTAAATGCCTCGAACTCTCAGGACACACAGGTATCTTACAGAAAGCCTTGGATTAGCTTCACAGTGAGAGGAATCTAGTGTTTGCAGTGGTTCATAAATGATAAAGCTATTTGCATTCTGAAAAACATATTCTCATCTATAGAAGAATTCTCAGTAAAGCATAGTCTAAAAAAGTGACGTATGCATGGAATAAAAAGTTTCAATTTTTCTTAGCTTCTAGAAATAAGCTTCTAAAAAAAGAGCAAACTCCAAGCAGATGCCATGAAGAACTTTTTCATGGAAAAAATTATAAGTACATGGAGCATCCTAGCGGGCATTTTTATTAAAGCAAAATCACTGAAGCCATCCAAAAAACAATTACATTGAATGGCTCCCTGAGGGAGACTGGAGCTCTGAATAGAAATAAGTTCCTGAAGGATGAAAAGTCTTCAGTCCCTAAGCTTTATATTTATTAGACTTCCAGTGTTCTGAGTACACCTGCAGATCTGAGATGCATATTGTAGTTAAAAGATAGTGGTTTAAATCGTGAAAATACAGGCTACTATGACAAGGTCAATTAATAAAAGTCTGCTGCAGGTAGATCACCCTG
This sequence comes from Amblyornis subalaris, assembly GCA_018881555.1. Taxonomy (NCBI): domain Eukaryota; kingdom Metazoa; phylum Chordata; class Aves; order Passeriformes; family Ptilonorhynchidae; genus Amblyornis; species Amblyornis subalaris. The sequence continues at coordinate 325,785 of JACAXG010000073.1, forward strand.
GCCTGACAAGTCTGGGTTATTCTAAACAGACAGGCAGACAGACACCTCTAGACAAAACATGTAGTATTTCTCTGGAGAAATTCTTTAGTCCTGGCTTGTCTCAGAGTTTCTGATCACAGGCAAGCTAAGCAGATAGCACAGTTACAGAATGGAGCTTATGATTGCCAATCACTGCTTTCCTGTTTTCTGTGAATTACACACAGGCAGTTTTGCAAACTGGTTGTGACTCAGTTGCAAGCTAGTGGTGTAACCAGTAGTTTGGAGAATGAAATAATGCTTCCAAAATCATGTAAAATCACAGATTAGCCTCAAAAAGTGAATTGAAATTGACACAGTACTTCAGTGCTGAATAATGGCAAATGATGTGAGAGTCTCAGTACTGCTACCATCACTTTTAAGAATGAGTCACCAGTTGTCCTTCTCTGGATGTACTTTCTGTGAGCCCAAGTACCTTCTTCAGGTACCGTGATGAAATACAGATCAATGTATAAAAAGTGCTGATGAAATATGGATCAATTTATATAATAATAATAATAAAAATATGTAATCCTGCCAAAGTATTCCAACCATGAGCACGTAGGTCAAAAAGATAAATTATATACTTCAATGGTATGAACAGTGCATGTTGCATTTGAAACCTCTCTTCAACTTCTTATAGGCTGTATGTTCTAGAACAGATTATATGGATTTATGTTCTTTGCTCACCTTCTGAGCATGCAGATGGGGGACTTGTTGCCAGAAYGAGATATTTCAAAGTGGTGATGGAGGTTCTCATCTAGAAAGCAAGCACCAGCTTCTGATATCCCTAAACTCATTTTCTGTTGGAGGTCTCTGAGGGCTGAATTGCACATGCTGATTTATCTTGATCCTTACATACAGGGAAGTACCTGCCTGAAATTTTTCAGCATCATATGGATCCACTTCTGCCTGTGTCCTGGGCTTCTGTTAGTGTCAGTACTGCTGCTTGCTGTCATAAGCTAAAAGTTTGTAAGTAAGGAGTAAAACTATAGTAGAAAAAAAAGTTACTATTTTATTGTGGTTAAAATATTCATCAGTTCAGCAGTATTTTAAATAAAATATGGAAATTACCATGTACAAAATGCCAACAGCCAGCAATTCTTTGTAGGATATTTCAATTGTTTATTTTCATAGAATGTTGGATAATTTGTTTTATCTTACTGTAGGAGACTTTCTGCTTTTTTTTTCCTCCAAGAATACTACTTCTGCAGATTTGTTTAATTTTTAAGCAAAGAGATCTGACTGACTGAATACTTTGATCTCTTGCATGTCAGAACATTGCTATTTGTACTTTATATCAGAATAGAAACCAGGAATACCTCGTATGTCAGTCAATTTCCATTTTTATCTTTTTGGCTTCCTTTCTGAAAGTCTCACTCCGTCTACCCAATGTAGAATTTGCAATCCTGGCTGTGTATTACATATCTGATTGTTTCCAAATTCAGCTGTCAGTAGAAAACAGATATGAGTGAAGACATTGTGGAACCTTGAAAATGACTTGATACCATTCTCTTCGGTTTAGTGTCCACAAGTAATAGTGAGTTCATTTATTGTAAAATTAACTTCATAAACTCCCCTGTGAGGTTAGAGGAGCTTATCAATTGGAAATTTCATTATCCAACTGAAAGAAAAACCACGATTTACCTGTTACTGTCAGTTTATCAGATAAACAGTAACATCTATGTCCTGGGTCAGGATGTGCTGCAAGTTCCACTTTATGCGAATGTTTTTCAGATGACTTGTGTTGTTTCCCCACACCAGAGAGCTGTGAGTCTCATTTGCATCAGTAGCACACCAGCCCTTTGGCCCTGGCAGCTGGTAGTTCAACTCCACCCTACCAGGCAGGAAAGCTGACATTACACTTCTGCTCTCCAGAAAAGGTCTTGCTTTGATCTCTGACTTCATAGCTATAGGAAATTCACCCACATGGGAAATACTTTCGGTGATGTTTTGCTACCACAAAAAACCATTCTGCTGTCATTAGAGCTGCTTAGGGGAAACCTGGTTTTCAAGCAAAACCTCATCAAACATAGGTCATGAGCTGTGTCAGGTGTCTTGGTGCTAAGAGGGAGGATACAGTAGGATCCAGCGATGGACAAAGTGCAAGCACCTGCCTTGACAGTATTACTTCCCTCAAATGGACACACAGGTTTCACTAAAAAGATGTTGTCTGCCTATGAACAGCTGATCCTCTTTGTTCTTGAAAGTAAAGCATGATGTATTTTAAGGAAACTTATTACAAGGGGTTCATGAGCATGATTTCTTCAAGAAAAAAAAGCCACGGAGGAAGTMATAGGACCTTAAGTATGTGTAGCTCTGATCTGTGTGCAGAACAAGCAGAAAGCATGGTGTGATTACTTTTCATGAGCRTATTACCTATACTATCTCATTTATGTTTTCTTGGCAAAACAATATATGTAACAATAAAATTCACTGAATTAATCAGGCTTTCTAAGAAAACAAGTGGTTCCTTTCTTTCACCTGTAATATTTATGTTGTTGTTGCCAGTGGTGCTATTCCTCCCTTTTCTGATTTTATGTGTAGTCTCTTTCTCGAAGTAACAGCTCATTTTTCTTAAGTGAAGAAACAGGTTCTGAAACACTGATATTTGAAACTGTCTCTAGAACATACTTTCAAGGCACCTGTCCTAAACTTTCAATGCTTTAGACAGCAATTTATAAAGTACCATCAGTCTGGCATTTGAAATAATCACATTATTGTTATTTTATCTTGCAAATTGTGTGCTTCATAGCTGTCATTCAGTGAAGAATATCCTGAATTTCATATAAAACTAATCTTTCTGTCATTCCTTGTTCAGTGTCACACTGCAGACAGTGACAAAGGATGGAAGCTCTCACAAGAAATGATAACCTCTACATCAAAATGATTGCAACTTGTTCTGTATTTTCAGATAAGTGTATGAACTATAAAAATGGAGAAATAAATAACATATTGTTCTTAGAAATGTTTATCACTTGTGATGAAAAACTATGTGGAGCTAGGGCAGAATATATGGATACAGTTATATTTACTACTCTGTATCCTCCCTGAATTATGCACAYGGTAAGAACTGCGCATCTGATTTAAAAAGAGTAGACAAGCAATGCTGAGGTACTCTTTACAGTCTATAATAAGTGACATATGTAAACAAATGGATATATAAATAGAAGTATTGATAGGTTCATTTCCGATTTACTATTTTAATTATTTAATTTTTACTATTCTTGTAACAGGCAAGCTCCCAAATATTTGGCAGTTCAATATATCATATGCATCTCCAGCATTCATTTTCACCTGTTCACTCTCTCTTTTTCCCTTTTCTTTTTGGTTTTATTAAAATTCCATCAAAAATATAAATAACATTCAAAGTCTAATCCACTTGTTAGGCTTTTCTAAGAAAAGAGCCACTGAGGCAGACTTCCAGCTGTGGAAATTGTCTTAAGATGTAGATGGTTATTCCATTTTTCAAAAGAAAAAAATCAGTTGTCACTCTAACCAGGAATGTTTTCTGGAGTGGTCTTACCTTCCTTAAGCAGTTTTCACCCTCTTATTCCTCATATTTGTCTCTTTTTTGACATATATTTACTCCACTGATGTGTTTTTGCCCATGATACTAAAGCTAGTACTTGAATAAAAAGCTCTAAAGGGAGTACAACAGAACTGCTAGAAGCTGTATCGAAGAAAGATTGTGACCAGTCACAAATCGAATCGTCTCTACTGAGAATTTCATCAACTCTCTAGCAAGATTAGGAAAAATAAAACTTGTAAATTAAATAAATATAGTTATTTTATTAAATGTCATACTTATTTGATATTGATGTGATGGTGATCACAAAGACAGTAAAGGCACTGCAGCTAACTTGGGAAGTACAGTAGGCTTCCAGAAACACAGCATAAGCTGTGTCAGGTAAACAGGAAGCAAAAAAAGCTTTCAAATTAGCATTGTATATAGCAGTTCTTAATGACATCAACCTTGCAGAAAAATTTTGCGGAACAATGCTAAACTTTGGCTTGTCACTTATTCAAAGAGACTCCAAGACACCTGTGCATGAAGCAGGAAGTGATATCAGCCATGCAATTTACATTTTGCCTCCTTGGGACGAGGATGAAGTTAGTGCACTTGCAGTGCTATAGGTATTAGATGACACTGTGTAACAAGACACACTGTAATGCTTGTATGGGCCAGGGTGTGCGTTTCTAAGCGTGTGTTTCTTCTATATTTGACCAATAATGAAAAAATTCAACACAATTCTAACAGTAATTAAAGCTATCAGGCATACTCAGTTTAATACATAGTTGAATATGTAGTTGAATATGTTCAACATATTGGTCACCTGGAAATTTAGAGGTAAGTAAAAAAATTTCAATTTTACAGGGAAATTTTCCCTTTATTTCAGAAAACAACATCCAGTTCCCTCTCAGACTAGGTTATGATGGACCAGGAAAGCTCCAGAGTTTTTCTGAAATCCCAGCACTGAACTAGTAATTGACAAAAGAGAATGAGCTAATTGATTCATAGAAAGACAGGTGCTGTTTTATTTGTTATGTTATGTTGCAGCCTTTGATGACAGCCTACCCCTTGTAAATAAAATAAAATACTTGTGTATGCAGGTCTTTGCAGAAGCTGTGCATATTCCTTGGGCACCATCATAATATTTTATTGAATTTCAAAGAAAAATGAGTCTATGTTCTTTTTTGCTGCCTCATCCAACATTAACTCTGATGGCTTCGTTGATTATTTGTCATGTTTTCTCACTGCGGTTCTGTGGAGTATGTAAGATTAACACACGCTCTGGGGAGGGGGTGTGCCCTTCACAGAGGTCAGTGTGGACTCTGGAGCTGACAGAGTCCTTCGACAGTGGAACTTTTCAACATTTTGTGCTGCTTCTGGAAGGGTTTTACACACTGTGATTCTGTCACTGCTCTTTTTTTTTCTTTAATGTCCATACTCCTCTGCACGTCATTGCTCCCCTTCTACCAAGAGACAAGGCATTTGTGTAATACCAACAGAAGCTTTGTTTGTCATTCAGGATATTGTGCATCTTACTGTACTTCTAACATTGTTTCAGCTTTGGGGACACTGCTGTTTTCTCCTCCCTCCTGCTGTACCACTTAAAATATTAAGTTCCTGGGAGCTAACCACCTGCTGTCGTACTGTAATGTCAAATGAGAAAAAGTATTGCTCTCCACAGTGTTTCAACGTGATGGAAGAATTTACAGTTATCAAAATCCATGAAATATGCAAAGATTTCTACAGACAACTCTAAAAATCTTCATAAGATTTCACTGAAACAAGATGAGCACACTCCTAATTTGTAGTTCATTTCCTGATGACACTTTTAATATACTCATTAGTAAGGTTTCCAATTTCCTTTAAGTTATTATAACCAAAGTGTTTTCAGATTAATTTGTCTTTCACATCAGCCAGCTTGTTTTCATTGCACAGATGCAACAAATTATTTCCACCAAAAGTATTTTGCAGTTCTCATGATTCTACTAGTAAATTTAAGCCAAAAAAGAAGCTAAACTTTAAGAAGGACACAACTTACATATATTCAGAAGTAAAGGATGCAGTCCACAGATAAGATTTGTTCCTTCTTGTATTTGCTGTAACCCATTAATCACAATAATTTACTTTCCCGGGAAACATAATAAAGATTAGTGATACATATACCTTCCTCTCCTATTAGCTACTGAAATTTCAGGAGAAAGTGTGAAAGAAATGACTTCTTGCTGAGAAAAAGACCATTTCACATTTAGATTGCAAGAGGTAATAATCCACAGCAAATGAAACATGCATGTATAATGGTGTTTTCTGGATGCAAATAATTGCAGTATCACAAGGGCTAAAGGTGCCATTAGATTAGATACTGCCAAAACTGGGAAAAGTAATGCTTACCTCTTCTGACACTGAATTTTGCTCTTCAAAATTCTACCAAAATATGTAATTTCTTAATTATGCCACATGGCACATAAGTTAATTGAAAGCGTAGTGATAAACCATCATTTTATTTAATGGCTGATGTGATGGTGAAATATTTTGGACCATTCATGTATATTTTCAAACCACAGGCTGCTGCTCCCTCCACCATTCTATGCGTTCACCTTCTGCCTTGAAGATGCATAAATGAGTAACTTGTCTTCCAATAAAATAGATTTACAAASTGGATCTGTAAAAATGCTTTACTTTATTTGTTTCCTTGTTTAATAATAAAAATCATCTATCAATTGGAAGAGAGGGAATACTATTAGTTTAAAAAACCCGTCTGTGGAAATTGTTATTTGGACATTTCTGGAAAAGGGGATTTTTGATGCAGTGGCTCATTACCCTTTCTATAGAACAGTTTAAGTATTGTCTATTAGTTCTGTTTGATTCCTGGTTCATTGATCTGATACATAGAGTTATTCAGATCTCATTGTATCTATCCTGCAGTCACAAAACAACATTAAGGACTTGTTTCTGCTGTCAGTAAAACAAAGTTGTGTGTCCTGATGGAGTTGCTTCAGCATAATCACACACAAATTATCAGTAATAGCAATTGAATAGTCTGCTTCTCCAYGAGCAGAACTAAGTACTCCCTAAGTTTGTGCAATAAAGACTTTTTATAATTTTAGATGGAAAAGAAAATGACTGTGTCTACACAAAAGTATAGTTAATAAACTACAAGACCCCAGATACTGAATGACTCTGAAATCTGGGTGGACAATTCTGTGCCTTTGCATAAACTGCACATAATTACCCTGTTGAAGTGAAACCTGTAGACCAGAGCTGTTCTGTAATTCATACTGTGTGCTCATTTATCTGATTAGTTATATTAATGCCAGTGGGACTTATACCCTTAATATACTCCATGTTTCAGACAGATTTACACAGAAAATGTACAGACTAATTTGCATTCCATTTTTAACCTACTCTTCAACCAAAAAAAGTGTATATTGGTCTTGACAAATCTGTTCAGAACATTTTCTTTGGACTGCTATGAAACTGGAAGATATTTATATATCATATACTAATCTTTATGTGTATATAAAATATGTTAATGTGTAATATGAAACGTGCTTTAAAGGCAATTCCCATGTACTGCTTTTTCAAATGCAGAGTGTTATGCTTCAGTTATTAGGTATAGATATTCCAAAGTATTTGTAACTTTTTTTGTTCTGAATTAAAAATTAAACTTCTCGAAGGCTTCTTAAAAAGAAACTCTGTCAAAATATTGTTTTTCAGATAAAACAGATTCTCTTTCTTTTTCTTTTAGGAAATCCATCCTAGGCATGAAAGTCCGTCTTGTTAAAAATYGATCTAATCAATCTATTTTCACAAGAAAATTTCAACTTTATGAGATATTAGCTAACAATATAGAACTAAAAATGTTTTATTTATGATTCTTTTTGCAGGTTTCACTGTGTTACCTGCATCATCTATATGCTTAAAAGTCAGCATATGTTAGTTTATAGGTTTCACTTTGATGTGCTTGTGGCATAGTAAAAAAAGGAAATTTCACACAAAATATCACACATACMAAACACACAATACTGTACTATACCAAAGCAATCATCAGATAATACTTCAGACATGTAATGTCTGGGAAAAATGAATTATGTTTTATCAAATACTTTAAAAATGGAAACTCARTGTCATACACTTGCCGACTGTGCTGGAGTTTAGATATTGACATTGCAATAGAAAGAGATTTAGTCTCAGATACTTCAACTTTCATTCATGTAATTTAGGACCCACCACAGCTTCCTTAAAATATGTTATAAAAATACAGCTGCTGTGAGGATAAAAGCACAAGGAACCATCCAGGCTAAGTCAGGAGACATAATATTTAATAATCAGCTTCATGTGAAGACCCATTGACTTGATGAATGGCAAGTACTGTATGCASTGAAAAAGTCTTACAGAACATCACAGCTATAGTAACAAAGAGGACAGTCCCTATGTCTTTTTTTTTAATTCTTTGGAGGGGTTCATTAACATGATAGATAGATCGATAGATCGATAGATAGATAGATCGATAGATAGACAGACAGATTATTTTCTCTTTGCATAATGGTTTCTAACCTCACACAATCTTGGGAGTTAGAAGATGTGAAGATTGTAGATTGGCATTTATTTTTTGATTTGTGTTTATAAGGCAATAGTACATATATTCACTAGGCTACTGCTTTCCAAACTCTCCATTGATTTCTCTTCTGTTATTTCAAAGTCACCTTTATTGAGATATGCATCTGCTACATTCCCCTGTCAGAGACAGGATACTAGGCTGAGTAGACTTTCAGCTTAATCCAGTCTAGCTGTCATAAAGTCTTACAAACTGTAAGTTCCAGAAATGAAAAAGATCAAAATTATTAGCGAAGACTTAAAAATAGAATACAATCATACAAAATAATTACTGTCAGGACTCCTTTACTTTACAAACATATAAAATGCACTAACTTTGAGGGTGAGAAGAGGGAAAAAAATCCTTCCATTTAGAAAATATAGTCACAAAGCTTTGAACAAATAAATTCACACACTGCAGAGTACACACACACATGCATGCAGGCAGGCATGCACGTATGTACACACAGAGGTGCACACATACACGCATACATACACACATGCTTAGAGTTTACACTGCATTCTTCTGATGCCATGATTATTATTTTATTTGTACACCCACCTTTACTGCACATTCTAAACAAACAATAGACAATAGTGTAAGGACTTTTTTTCCTTAAAACTGCAACAAAACAAGTCTCAACATTTGCAAAACATTCCTTTATTAATAGAAATAAATTATTTTGTATAAAAATTAGCATGCGTTGACCATTGCATTTATTTTAGCATAACCCAGGACTTAATTCAGTCAGCCGTCACAAGAAACAAACTCATCTTCTTTTACGAGTTGAACAATGTAGGACAGGAAAGGAAATTGTCACAATCACAAAAAAGTACTTACAAATAGAACATCAGACATGATTTATTTCAACAGCATTTTTTTTTTCACAAACTAACATTTGTTTTCCTTTTGTGATTTGCTTCCTTTTGTGAGTGAACAGTTCAGAAGCTTGACACTCTGTCTCTATGTTATAAAACTGGACTTTTCCTTCCCCTGTCTCTTTTTGCCTTTTGCTCTTGTTTAATTCTTGTTCTTTAGGAGACTGACTATTGATTTGAATGTAGTCTACTGATATTTTCAAGACTGAATTCTGGTGGAGGTAAAGTCTATGTTTGCAAGATCCAGTCCTGCAGATCTTCCAGTGAATTTCATCCCTGCTCAGTTTGCCTGATTGCTGTAACTGACATAAGTTGTCTTGGTAGAGGAGGCTGTAAATCAAAAAAACCAAAAACAAACAACAACAACAAAAAACAAAGTTCAGGATTTTTAGAATCAAGAGAGGAGGAAAAAAAAATACATATTTAGCATTTGAACTCAGACACTGTCCTACCATATTTCCAAACAACATGATCCATATTCATGGAATAAAGAATGTTTGAGCATGTGTATAATCAGTGAGTAAATTGGATCTCAATTTCTGTGTTCTCCTTATTTTGTTTATGACTTGGGAAAGCAGAAGTCAATAGAAAAGAACAATGATGAATGGTTTCAGAATACCCACAACAGAATTCCAACATCTGATATTATTTTGTCTGAATTCTGTATAGACTTTTTTTTACTTTAGAAATTGGATTTTTCTTTCTCTTCTACTGGTTGAACAAAACTTTGCAGCTAGTGGTGGTTTGTCCATCTAGAAGTAGACTTATGCTCCTTGAAAGGAGCAAAAACTAACATAAGAAACATCTCTCCAAATTAGAGAAACTGAGCAGGTAGTCTCTACAGAACATGTTATCTGGAGAGAATTATGTTTCCTTGTGCTGATGGTCAGCTGATCATGTATTCTTTTGAGGAAAGCTGATACTCCTTGTTCAGAATGAGGCAATATGTTGAGAAAGTTAAACACCTCTACTATTGCAAAAGTGAACAACTGTGAATCTTTAATGAAAGTTTGCATCATGTTCCAGCCCTTACATCTTATCCCTTTGCTATTAAAAAATATAAAATATATGCTATAAAAATATGGCTGAGGTCATATCACTCAAGGTTAATGTGATGGTCGGAAGAGGGAAATGGTGACATCAAGTCTCATAGGGCTCTAATTTTAAATCAATTTGGTACATAGAAAATCAGACTGCTAGGGGACTGCTGGGGGACTAAGTCTCTTTTTTTCTCGATAATAAAGTCTATGTTACACTGCATAAAGAAGAATTTGGCCTTCTGAATATGTTTTATATTCCGTCTGCTACAGACATGTCCAGTTTATGATAGTGAAGACTGCAGTTGGCAAGATGAAAATAAGGGGATGGCAAAAATGTTGCCTGGTCTATAGATTCAAAGATTCTATTCCCATACCTTTCTTCAATTTCTTCTTTTTTCTGTATAGAATCTGACGAGAACAGCTGAGATAGATAGGAAAAGCGTTCTTCATGCTAACTCCTAAATTCAGCCCAACAATCTGATGATTTGTGAAGAACAGACTACAGAAACTGAGAAATGACAATTTCTTTCTTCTGCAGCAAAGATTAAACTAAACAAAGGATCACTAAAATTGATGCAAATTAATAGTGGTTAGTATAAATAACTAAGTTCACTTCTCTATTTTTTGTCGTATTTTGTTAGATTTTCTGACCAATTTTATTGTAATATTGCATTTGCCATTTTTTTAAGATACAACAGAACCAAACCGTTTTAATTCACATATCACTATAATCTTTGTTCCCTAAGAATGTATATATAAGAATGAATAACCAAAAGAAAGCTGCTAAATGTAATATTTCTTACTTTCACTTGCACAGGTAGATCCAGTACTTTCTGTCTGGAAAAAGCTAATTCATGAAAGGACTGCTTTTGGCACACAAAGCAAGTCTTTCTCACGGTCGATCACAGCATTTGAGCACCAACATGAAATAGCTTTATTTGCATGTATTGGGACACTTGAAGCAAATATAGCCTCATTTACATCTTTCAGATCTTTCAGATGGGATGTACTGCTCCCATCTGAACTCTCTCATGCTCCCACAGCTGGATTTCTGAGAGGATTCTATTTTTTCTTTTGGCCTGCCAAGTTCCTACGGAAAATAATGCGGGACTGATGAAATGGCACCAAGTTCTTCAAGCATAAAACAATTTTTTTCCCAGCTAAGAAATAACAGATAAATACACATCTGCAAACTCTGCACACTTGGAACCAAAAGGACAGAAGGATGAGAGCTTGTTTTTTCCCCCTTTCCTTGAAAATAGGGTCAGATACATGATCAGGTTAAGTTAGCTTACCACATTATCCTGTATGACCTGAGTTCTGTGATAACTTTCCATGTGCATACTTTTAGCCCACAGCAATAMACATAATCAGATTTATCACATCTCAGTAAGCTGAATTATGTGAGGACATTTGCAAGAAGCTCAAAATACAAAAATAATAGTTGCTACACCTCAGCTGATATAGAGTAACTTGTTAAATTGCTGTAACTTTGTTGTGTATCTGAGAATTAAAAAGTTTATACAGAATTAATCTAGAATTGATCAAAAAACAACAATTATCCATTTGGGTTCTGAGCACTGTTACTTTTAAAAATGATAACACAGGAAGTTAGATAGTAGTTTGAGATATATTAAAACTAATCTTGTCTCCAAACATGTTTGATAAATATTGCACATCTTTATAGTTCTGTGGCATAAGCCTCAAGTTCGTGTTTGGGGATCTGAAAGCTTCTGCAGCTGGTGTCCTGCTCTTTAAGACTGTTAGCATTTCAGAAGAATAACATGAACCACATTTGGCAAGACTAGATGGCCAGAAAAAGTAACAGATTTGGCTCAAAATATTTCTGGGAATGAACACCTTTTTATAGCTCCAGTTACTACTTTGTTGTTGGAATGAGACAAAAAGAAAAAGAATAAAATAGAGGAAGATCTAAAGCAATTCAGAATGATTATTATGATCTGACATACATTCGTTTAAAGTACTTGCCATTGCCTCCTGTAACTGCACCTGAATTTTTTTTCTCATCCTGTTTCCCAGAAAATTTGTTTTCCATTGAATATATACCTATGTCCACAAATAAACCCATTAATGTATTCCTGTGGAAGACAACATAGAATATAGTGTGTTACATGGAACAGGACAAACTAGACAGAGCAGAGTTGTCTCTGGATGGGAAACAAAAGGAGTTATGTGACTCATTCATCCTATTTCTCACCTAGTCATGAGCATTCCTATCATTACCAGTATCTGTGCTTGGTAAATTATGTGAAACACTCACGATCCACTTCTGGTATACTAGGAGTAGACTGATATTTTGCAGTTTCATATACTATCACTGAAAAGAAAAATCTACCTCACATGGAGTCAATGCAAGAAGAAATTTTGTTGTGTCAAGAAAGTTGTTACTATTGACCTCGTGAAAACGACTTATGTTGCATTGTGCACTTACAATTTGTAGGAACCTTCAAAAGTTTTGACAGTAACTATTTCAGGGAAGAGAGAAACCCATCTTGAGGCCTAGAACTCAATTACATAGGGAGAGCTTTCTGGAGTGCAAAAGACATGACTGAATTTTTGTCCATGAAGCATTATGATCCCTGGATGAAAGCCTAGTCAGGATATACTCCTAGTGAGCTCAGAATTATATAGGTGTGTTATGGTTAAAGTCATGCTTAGAGCACAGTAAATAAGCATTACCCTGCATACATGCACTACTGGAGAAGCAGACTTGCTTCCAATAGCAGCTGTTTATATGAATTATGCATAATCATAGTTTAAGGAATACCAGACACAGCATTTCTTAATTAGGTACAGTAGATAAACATCAGATACCCAAGACTTTCTTATGAGCACTCTTTTTCACCCTACTGTGAAAACCCTCCTGTACCCTTTCCTCAGACATTTATAATTCTGCGCACTCAGCAAAATCCATCTCTCTTTCCCTTCTGAGTTTTCTTTTGGTGACTTCCGAAGATTTGCAAAATTATTGAGTTTTTCATATTCATGTGCCATTCATATTTGATCCACAAGGAATTTCTATGCCTTTCTTGTTTGTCCTTTGTTATATGTCACAATCTGAAGCTATATAAACCCATAGCTCACTCTAGCAGTTTTACACATTTTGAAGGGTCATGAGTTCTTCCAGTGAAATATTTTGTACTCAGCATCCCCCATGCATCAGCATCTACAGTRTGGTAAGCTTATGGACTGTTTTTTTATAGTCTTCAATCTGGCAAACTCTGATTGAGTTTAGTGGGGGGTTGCATTTTTCAGAAATAACTACAATATTTTAACGCAAACTTGGTACTGCCTTGTCTCAATGTGCTTAACCAAAATAGTACTATTTAATCACCTATCAATATCATCAAAAAGTAATAAAAATTAAAAATAAACCATGCCATTTGAAGTAAAATGACTGCAAAACTTAGCTGTAACCACTGCTGTCTATCTCATGGGACCTCTAACTTCTCAATAGAAAACAATTCTCCATTGCTAAGCAGTGTGGGTAAGGTTAATGTCTCTGCTCATAATTGATTATTATTGTTATTACAAAGTCCAGTTTATAAGATGCTATGTCATGTGGTGGAATGGAAGCTATAACCTGTGTTCTTCTATACCAGAGCAACTTAGAGATGTAGCAAGATGTAAAAACTTTCCTGACATGGGAAAGAATTTTTTTCCCATTAAAAACTTATGACATATCAGAACATGTAATGATTAAGCTTCATATGAATTATCACAATTTTGTACCAAGATGAGTAAGATCACAACAAAAACCTGGATGTGAAGCATTATTCTGGGAAGTGTTAGTCATGAGTTGTGATAAATGAACAAGTCAACCAATATTAAGTTAGGGTGGAAAGGTAAAAAGCATTATTTTCAATTCCATATCTGACTGCAGAATAAAAACGTTAGCTGTTTTCAGTATAGTTTTTTTTCAACAGCCTTTGAGTTTTGAATGTACAATGATGACCATAAATACACCTCATGAACTGTCAGGACATACCACAACTGGCACAGCAATGTACAACACATCAAATTAGCACTACCTAAACCAAATAATTTTTAAAAGATGTGGCTTTTCAGAATCTGCTTGTGCTTTTTTATTTCTCTACTATCCTCCTGTGAAAATCAATTTCTTTGAAACAACTCTAGACATTCCTGCATTCAGCAGTACATGAATTGTGACACATCTCTGGATTCATGCAGAGCAAGCAACAAAAATAATTAAGTTTATTATTAAAAGAAAGTGCATTCTTGTAAACATACATCTATTAAGATGTGCTGCCACTCTTGACCATGGGAAAATCTACAGATGACTTACTGTTGGTTTCAAGACTTTCACACAGTTCAGTCTTGACTTCGCCATTTGGTCTGTCGTTTCCTTTTTGTGTCAGTTTGCTTTGCATTGTAGCAGCTGTCACTACAGCCTTGAAGCTCCGCTTCCGTTTTTGAACATTCTGCTCTGGATGAAAAATGATAATATAAACCTTGGGCATGTAGAGCATGCCCAGAGACACAGAAGCACTTAAACTCATGGAGACAGTAAGTGTTGTTGTCTGGATGTACATCTGGGGAAGGAAAGAAACAACAACATAAAAATCATGGTTATATTGATTTAATACAAGAAGGAAAACAAAGTAATTATCTTAAAAGTACTAGGTGGAAAGGGAATATACATCAGAAGAACCCTTGGCTTTGGTTGCTTTTAATTATAGCTGGGTATGGCTGTTCCATGTTGGGTTTATAACGTTTAGAGTAGGCAGTAGAAACAGCATAATATTCATGAAACTTCATTCTCATAAAAGAAACAAAGATGCTGCAGCAAACACACTTTTAGAAAAGAAACAGTATGTCTAGACAAGAAAACAGGAGTGACGATAGAGTTAGCCTTGTGTCGTCTATTTTAACAGACAGAAGCCTCTACACCAATATTGCCACATGGTGATTCAACAGTGTGTGCTGCATGGCTCAACTGACAGCAGCATAATGCAGAATCTAATGAAATCTTTGATATACTCTGTGAGTTTCAGGCTTGGGAAAAAAAAAAATATTAGTTTCTCCGTAGTGGTGCTTGAATATTCCTGAGTGTGTTGGGGGGTTGGGTTTTTTGTTTGTTTTTAACACTTTCATCCTATTTTTGAATTCCAATCACAATGCTCTGTTGGCACACAATAAACTTATTAATATGTCATGGTCCTAGCTAAGAAATCAGAAAATTGAGGAACCATGAAATTACATCACAGAAGACCTCAGTTCCCTATAGACAAAAAGGAAAAATCTGGCATTTCAGAGCAAGTCTGTCTGGTTTTTGTTATCACCTACAAAAAGAAGGTAATTCTGGTCTTCCATAATACCATAAAAGAAAATGCCAATGATCACTCCATAAGGACAGCAGACAGAAGCTTCTATTTGAAGTGTTCAGCTAATATATTAGAAATACTAATTGTAGTTCTGCTCCACATTTATTTTTTCGTAGGAAAATTTTTTTTTATTTGCCATATTATGAACAAAAAATTACTTTACAATTCTGTGTTAAGTAGGAAATCTTTCAGTAATCCTTGTTATACTGAAAAAGATACTGAAGTAAAACATGTTCAGTGCCTTGGCAGATGATTCAGTGACACTGTTGTCAGGCCTGATTTTAAGCACTGGCCAATACTATCACATTAACCTGGAGATAAGGTGGTAAGTCTGTCTACAATGTCAGCTTCAGATCATCAGTTTTTATGAAGTGCCCTTGGGTGACTTGGCCCTTGGCAGAAAAGTAGAGATATAATAAACTGTTGTGCACTATTATAGTTGAACTTTTTTAATGTCTTTCAGCCTACAAAGTTTTTCTGTTAGATACTTTCTCCTTAGAGATCACAAATAAACTGTGCTCTCTCACTTAAAACAATGTTAGGTAAGAAAAAAACGTGGATTCTAAATCACCTTCTAAAGTAACTGTATAATTGTATAGAAATGCAAATACTATGCCAAATACTACCACAAAAGGAAGGATAGCCCAATTTGCTCTTTAAGAAAAGACTAACAATTCTTCAAAATCTGTAAGAAGCTGAACCCGCTTTCAGGGACAGCACCAGCCTGAAAAGACAATCATGACTGTCTTTCTGTTGTGCTGAGGAAAGCTATAASAGCAACACCTTCCTTCATTTCAATAATACATCGATAAAATACTTGAGGAAATAATATAGTCTTTTCTCACACCAGTGAAATAATTCCATTCCTTTCAATYTCCAAAATGACAGTGGTGTGCCTGAAAGCAGAGCTTGAGCTACATTGTGCATGAACATTTYTAATGAAAACCTTACATGGTCACATTAATAAACAGGTTTTTTCAGACTTTTGTGGAAGGACCTCTGTGCAGATTCATGTTCATATGCAGACAGCACCAACAACATGTCTGTTTCTCCCTGAATCGAGTGATCTCCAAACAAACTGGTACAGCAGTGGCTTTTAGGGTTAAGCATTGCATTAAGTGGTGTCCAAAAGCAAAGGTATTTTGGTTCCTAAAGATGCATATTTCCTAATGGGATTTTCAAAACTGAAATMATTTTAAAAACTGTATTGGGTATGGAAATTCCGTTCAACATAAAAAATTCTTTCGGAAGCCTTACCATTTTTTAAAATCTGAGTCATGGCAGGTAAGTGGCTAGCTAAGCCTCACCCAGGCATTCTGTAACAGTGCCTGCCATTTAAATATGTTTGGGTTTTTTTATTCCTTATCGAGTACCCCATATTAAGTTCTAAGGCTTGTCTTTCTGTCATGGTTCAGTATAAGAGTGAGATGATAAAAAGGATAAAGCTCAAAATGTTATAGGGTAAAATACATACATTTATTTAATAGTAACATTAACAAATCTATACATTGTAGTAGATCTCAATGATCTTTTTGGCAATAAGAGGTGCCACAGTGCCAAGATCTCACAAATACTAGAGAGATTTCTCTTAGTAGGTCGATGTCTGCTTGACTGTTTACATTCAACTAAGCTTCRTGAGAGAAACTACTCTAAATCTGATCATACATACACTGTAATAATGACAGCCCATGGATTTCAGTGCAGGTATTTTGCATCTAATTTATTTTCTGTGGATTTAACTGATGATCAGCACAACAGCCTACTTTAAAAAATTCAAATTGCAGTTAGTTTCATGTTGCCGATTACAGTTCATATGTAGTGGGGTTTATTTCTAATGATTGCTGTGTTTTTGAACCAACCACTGTAATAATTGAAACATTAGCACCAGGGTGAGCTGGAAGTTTTCTGACAGGACAGTTTTCAAACAGTGAATATAGTCTTTAAAGGGCTTCAGACTCAGGGATCCCATTTTTCATAGATCACCCTTACCACTTACTCTTTAATGAAGCCAATGAGAAATGGTGTGTACATCAGTCTGACTTCACAGGCTAATGCAATTGAATACTCAGCTGGAGGCTAGTTGTCAATGACAGTCTGAGTCGGATTCCTTTTCCTACTGCAATCATAGAATAGTTTGGGTTGGAAGTGACTTTTAAAGGTCCTCTACTTCAGCCGCCCCGCAGTGAGCAGGGACATCTTCAACTAGATCAGGTTGCTTAGAGCACCAAACAACCTGACCTTGAATGTTTCCAGGCATGGGTCATTTACCACCTCTCTGGGTCAACTGTTCCAGTGCTTCACCACCTTCATCATAAAAAAAATCCTTAATACTAGTCTGAATCAACCTTCTTTTAGTTTGAAACTGTTACCCCTTCTCCTATTGCAACAACTCCCGCTACTTTTTTAAGTGGTCATTTGCAGGCTGAGAGTCTGTTTACAGGACAGGAACATCTCCTGCGTTTAATTCTTCCTGTCTTTGGAATCCCCATTCTTGCACTGCAATGAAGCACAAGTCTGGCTAACAGGATACCACACACTTGGTTTGACTTTTGTCTGACTCTTACCTTGTTTTATCTCTGACAAGAGGACAATGATATTTTATGGCGGTGCATTCTGGGTACTTTTATTATTCTGGGAACATAACTACCTGTAACTTTTGCAGAATTAGCTGCTCTAAAAATCAAGGAGCAACAAAAGTAGTTCAGTTTAATAAGATATAAGGTCTGAATAATTTTTCACTGTGTCTCACAGTGGTAGCTCACTCGAAGTTACAGGAGAATAAAGGTCCCTTTTCACAATGATTCATAGTTACACAGAAATGAATTTCAACACTCCTCACACTAAAATCCCTTCTGAACTACAAACTTTTTGTCTGATAATGCCTTTCACACATGTAACAAAGACTGCTATATCTATTCTCCTTGTTCTTGACAGTCAGAAGATATGTCGGAAATCTAAAATCATGGTAGTGCTAGAAAAAAACTCTTTCTACTATGGGAAAAACTTGGGGCCTAAGTACCTTCCTGTCTTCATCCCCCACCCCAACCCCACCCCAGAACTGATACAGGACTTCTTATGCACAATTTTTAACCCCCACATTCGGTAAATGAGTCCTCGCAATAGACTGTCTCTCATGTAAAAGCTTTAGATCCCCACTCAGACACATGATCTGTCTATCCCACAAGTGACCTGGACCCTTTCCTCATCAGAAGGATCCTACAAGCTTGGTAGTATAGCCTTCAGATTATCCTACCTCAGCAGCTAAAATGGATAAGGTCTGTGTGGCTATTTAGGGATATTCTATCTTCTACCATTGATTCTAGGACTATGTATCTCATTCTTTCTACTCTGAAACTTAAAATGTTACAYAGGAAATATTGAGGCCATGAAAGATGATACTTTAGTAAAACACAGATACTCTGATGTGTTGTCCAATTTGAAAGTACTGGAAATTGAATTGCCTGCTTGGTAACCTGAAAAATTTCTGTGCATCAAAGCAGGTGTAAGCAGTAAATTGTCCTAGTGCAGGTAGCTGAATGACTGCCTCTCAGCTAGGTTTCACTGCTTGAAAATAAAATATCTCCCAAGTTCCTGGTAGTGTCCCACCAGTTTGGTGTTTGCTGAGGCAAAGTTCAACACAGAACAACTACTTTTACTAGAGGAAAAAAATAGTGGTTATGTCACAACCTTGTCCAGATCACTTCCTTGTTTTGAGTCCTCCCCTATTTTCACATGTAAGATAATATTCAGGCTCTCTCCAGAATTCTTGATTTTTCTCACACTATTTGTTTCTCTTTTTTTACTCAGTTTTAATATGTCAAATGAGATACTCTCACCCGGTCTGTACCCTAATCYGGTTTTAATTGTATATCCTGGAAAGGCAGGACATATGGCTATTGTGATGTCTTGAATCTATTGAATTGAATCTATTGTCTATTGAATCTGTTTTCCACTTTGGCTCAAGGTCTCTAACTGATAGTASTTGTAACACAGATGAACAAGTCCAGCCGTTAGTGAAGTGCTAAACCACAGAGGGAAGTCTTGGTACATMTCAGACTATGAGCGTGCCTAGTGTAGACAGCTACTTGCAGTCCAAAGAGAAGCGGATGTTTGAAAAGACACAGCTGGTCTAATGACTCTCATTGGCTAATTCTATACAATTTGCCCTTTAGAAGCATCTTTCTCCACAKGATAGAGCAATAGTCTTTATATCAAACACGGGAGTTTGAACCATCCTGCTGAGACAGATAAACACAGACAGGCACTTTTGAACATGTCCCACATTGCTAGTAACAGAGCAGAAGATTGAATTATGATTTAATTTTTCCCTTATTCTTGTTATCAAATTCTTTATGTCTCTTAYGTGAACCTTCTCAGCTCCTTCAGCCAGTTTAGTATTATAAGACCAGAACTGCAGCAATTCCCAATCCTTTGTTTCCCAATAGGTTTTTTTGATCTCATTCCCTCCTTCCAGTCTTCCCTTCATTCTCAGCTGCTAGAAGCCTTTACCAGATCATTTCTATCCAAGAGATAAATGATACATCATAAAATAAAGATACATATCATCTATCTACAGCCATGCCTCAGATTGGGAAAGACAGCAAAATGGGCCTTCTTCCTTTTTGGTGGAGACAACATGAGCATTTCTATTCTCAGGAAAACGCTGAAAGCATTCATAGCCATCCTCCCTCTGCTGCAGAATGTAGAAGGCTTAGAAAAAAGACAGTCCCTATCTTCTTTTAAAGTAATGCACATGCCATACACTGCAATTGCTTTTGTCTGCGTTGCTGCTTGCTGAAGAGTTGACTGGTTGACAAAAATTATGTTTCACAGTCATGTTCACAAATTAGAAACAAATGCCGTGTAATGGATTCCACACAAAAAATCAAGGAAAAGACTGGATACAGGCAAGTATGTTYGAAATGCATTTGAAAGCAGGAGAATGTAAACAGGGAGATAACAATGCTGGCAAGATGCCAATAACTAACCAAAGACTTCATGCTTCTCTACAGAACCCCATAAGCTTACACCTACAGGTTTTTATTGCTTTCAGTGCAAAACATACTTTTTTATCTTGACCTGTGGGGAGAAAATTTTTTTGAAGAAAAACATTACAGGTACAAGTCAGTCATTGTTTTGCTAATATAACAAGATTATTTTCCAGGTATGAGATAAACTTCATTGAACGAATCTTCTTCAAACATTTGTTCAGTTAGAAAACATGGGAGGCTACTTAACTTATATATCTTTTTACCTTTTAAAAACAT
This sequence comes from Amblyornis subalaris, assembly GCA_018881555.1. Classification (NCBI taxonomy): domain Eukaryota; kingdom Metazoa; phylum Chordata; class Aves; order Passeriformes; family Ptilonorhynchidae; genus Amblyornis; species Amblyornis subalaris. The sequence goes on from JACAXG010000073.1 coordinate 346,459, forward strand.
TCCTTACCAAACTAGCAATTAAAATGAGGCTTAAAGAAGAAAAGTCAAAGCCTTCTCACAAACATGAAAGTACAACATTCATTAGATTATTACCTCTAGAAGTAAATGTATGCTACAGCAGGAAAAAAAAAATCCTGAGAAAACAAATTATCTTTATTGTCATTTTAAAATTTCTGTTGCTTTCAGAAACTTATAAAAGAAAGGAAAGCTCTAATAACTGATTTCGAATTAAATGTGTGCCAGCTTTAAAAAGCATGAACTTCCTCTAAAGCTTAGATGTGAGAGGAGCTATAAAACTTGCAGTCTCAGTAGAATATGTATATACTTGCTTTTCAGTAACTGAATTATAGTAACTATTTCACTTCAGATTTTCCAGTTAAGTCTAATTTTGACCTTACCTGCAATATTTATATGTATTCCCTTTCACCCATGAATTATTTTATTCAAAGAAAGGAATGGCTTTACTAGGTCTTTTTCTAGTATTGTGTTTATTATTTTAAGGTAAATAGATACAGAGAATTCAGAGTTGTGAACTGCAAAATTTGCATTGTGTAGCTTTACCTTCAAAGTGTTATTTCACCACATGTCTAAAGCTAACCTTAGTTCACCTGAACATTTCCCAGTGATTTCTCAATACCTGATCTTACCACAGATGTGAGTAGGACAGTGGTATCCCAAACAAAGAGATCTCCTGAAACTCAAGTAATGGGAGTTTGCAGACATTCACTTCACAGAGCTTTGCTAATCTGTCTTGTCATTTGTAAACTATTCTCCATGGACCAGTAATGGTTGTTCAACTCTGTTTATTTGTTCATCTCATTTCCCAAGGCATGATTCTTTTGTCATACAGAGGTTGTTACGATATCATTGAGACATATCAAATAAAAAAAGGAATAGTTGATCTCTAAGGCAGGGGAACAACTAATATACATATAGTACTCTACTACTGTGCCTATACAGTAGACCATGAAACAATKCTACAGTATAGGCCTGGGTGCTAGAACTTTGCTGCCTGCACTGTTAAGCTGTTAGAGCTGTCCCAGTATGAGAAGACTTGGGCAACCTGGCTTAGTGAAAAGTGTCCCTGCCCATGGCAGAGGGGTTGGAACTAGATGATCTTTAAAGGTGCCTTCCAACCCAAACTTTTCTATGATTCCTTGATTCATAGCAACATGGTACTTTCTTAACATGGCAGACAATAATGTTAGCTAGCATTTCTGTTGGCAAATGTCACCTCTTACCATAAAATTCTAGGAAAACAGATTTTTTGATTGGTTCAATTCTTTGTTTTTTCTTCTCTGTCTTTTGCTTGTTTCAATATACCAGTTTCAGATGCTTTACCTCCTGCACAACTGTTAATATCAAAAAGTTTTCTGTTGATGTGTAACCCCTGTAGACAGTTTTACAGATAACATCACAGAACACTGACATCAGAAATTATGCTGTTTTGCAGCAAAAGTTGGAGAAGATTAGACAAACAAATGTTGYGTTATCCAACATTCTGCTCATTGGAAATAAGGAATATTTTTGAGGGAAAAAATATTCAACTTTACATCCTCTGCAACTTTTATTACAACGTTTTACACTAAACTGGTAAAAAACTAGTCTGATTCTTCACTGTGGTCCATCCTCAGAATATACGTATCATGGAAAATCCTATGTACTCTCTTGCAGACTTTCAAAGTAATTTAACATATCAGTATGTAAATTGATTTTTTTTCTTCTCCTATGTTCTCATAATATCATTCATTTTTCTGCTCATATATCAGACTATTATATAGCTTACATATTCCACAGTGTACAGTTTATTGCGGTATCGTGGTTTTTAAAGTCCACGTAAGCCATATCTTTCATCAACCTTACTACAAACAGAGCCACAGTATTCAGTAATGGACCAAAGACCAATCTCTATTATGTCTGTTGTAAATGTGTATTTCAGTCCTGATAATCAGGAACACTGAGCTCCAAAAGATCAAATAAAAATTTAGTACTGACATTTTGTAAAGCTAGGCTAAAATACCTCCAAATACAAGTTAGAAAAAACCCCGTATAAACGTATTGGAAAAAGACTATGCTGCATGGAAAAACTAAGGAAGGAGATTACTTAAAAGTAATTCTTATTTATACATTAATTGAATCTTCAACATAATGCACAAGTAGGATTTTTATGGTATATTGGTTACACTTAAGATCTTCTTATTGACAAAATGCTAAGCAAAGAATTTATTGTTTGTCTAATTAAAATCTTAACAGACTAATCAAAACCATAGCAAATCTTRTTATTAATCCAGTTACAATTATACTAGCTTTTACTTTTCAATTTATTTAATTATTTTAGGAAAATCTCATTAATAATGGAGCTAAATCTGTATACACATAAACTTTGAGTATCAATCCCTTTTCTCCAGTGAGACACACCCAGTTCATGCTCTTCTRGTTCCTAAGGCCAACAGATTCAGCCCTCAGCAAGATAAATAGAAGGAAGGGGAAGTTATGCTGAAATGCCACTATCCCAAGTCCTTGATGTTCATGTCTGGTATTCCTTCCCCATTAGTCTTGGATCTGGCTGAGGTCGTATCTATGTATTTTCTAACACTGTGTCATTATTTCCTCTTTTTTAAAATGAGTTCTCATCTACACTCAGTCTATCACCACCCATTAACTGCTTATTGATTGAAGTTAAGTCCCAGTTACTTTCTTACTGAGTGGTTTTACAGGTTTGTTAGATCTTTACCATGTACAGTATTCAGAGAGCTAAGCTGAAATGAGTTCAGCAGTACTCTCCCCACTGCTGGGCAATTGTTACCACAGCCATCACAAGCTCAGGATATAAGACAAAATATATCCCAAAAGCCCACATTGACAGGTCAATACAAAGTCTGCAGCATTTTTCCAGTAACAAAAAACGCACCCATATTTATTGAACAACAGCTGGGTACTCTGTAAAACCTTATTTCCACTTTTATTTGATAAAAAAAATACCCATTTATTATAAGATTTACACTTTCCTATTACTTTTAAACACATCAAAATTAAAACTCTCATCAAATACATTCTGACTTGCACAACTTATCCATCTAGACAAGATGCAGCAGAATTTAGAGAATAATTTTATTTTTGCACTTTTATCACTTTAAGCAAAATTTATTTTATATAAGTGGTTTATTATTAATTAGGTCTTCAGGTATCTACTTTGAATGCAGATTGAATTTACCCTCAGGCTAAATAAACTAGCAAATGTGGACTATTTAAAATAAATTCATGTTGATTCAAACATTTTCAATTATAATCCCTTTGAAAACATGGGAGATGCATTTCAGAACACTTAACACTCAAGGACTCAGTTGGCAAACCCAAAATTGTCACTTTCATGTGAATAATTGTCTAGTGATGAAAAATGGAAAGAAAGAAAACTGCCGTATAGTGAACTAAGAAAAAATTTTGCCAAGAAAAAGAAAAAAAATATGGTCTGAATTCAGTTTAAACTCCAAGACTAAAATAAAAACTTAAAGTTCTGTTATAACATAAAGGCCTTTGATGTTGACTGACACACTGTTATAACTAGAATATATTTCTGAGCAGAATTGTTTTCTCATCCAGGTTTGAAATATTTAGAGTATTACAATCCTGTCTTTTTAAAATTCGCAATACTACTGAAGATCTCTTTCCTGTATTCATGAAACATGGAAAAAGGTTAACCTTAAGTGTTTGTTTATTATGTTATTAACTACATTTAGTTTATTTTTTCTGAAGTCTTTTAAATATGCATTATACCCAAGCTAAAGGGATAACTGTGGTCTAGAAATACTGTAAAACAGCCTCTAACTCTCTAATAATTAACTTGCCACTAGATGTAGTTTTAAAATGTGTTTATTTATTTAGCACACATAGCTCAAGTGTCAGAGTTTAAGTACCTGATAGAGACAAATATTAAGTGAAGTACACTTGTTCACAAGATAATTTTATTTAGCATCTTCAAGCAGGGCATAATTAAGTTACTCTGTCATACAAAATGATGGAGGCTTAAATAAGTAACAGCTGGTTACCCCAATGGCTGTACAACTGAAGGGCAGCCTTTGGCAGGAAAAGCTGTGCAAACACAATCAATACATTATGCTAATGGGAACAATGTAATGAGCAAGGAAGCAGCTAAAATGGAATGACAAAAAGAAAAACAAACAATCAAACATGTCCCTGCAGCCCTTAGCAAGCATTTCAATTGCAATTTGTGAACAGAAATCTTACAACGGCTGTACTCAAGTACTAGTCTTACCTAGAAATGTTTTCTGTGTCCATTCCTTATGTAAGAATAAATTTAATGGCAGCCAGATGAATCCACTGATGGCAGCTTCCTTGGTTTCAATGAATTTACACTGTATTACTCCAAGTGGCGAATTGATCAAAACTTATAAACTAATAAAAATATTTTTTCTTTAATTTTCTCTCTAATATTTTAGCAAAAGTAAATTAACCAAACTGCARTCTAAATTAGACTTAAAAATCTGCATATTATAAAACAATTTCCTCCCTGTTGCTACTAATCTCTAAAGGTCTCTCTTGAATGTTTACTTGCCTTGGTGTCATTCTGATTTATTTTGTTCCGTAATTCATTGTGACATTGCTCCAGTASAGATTTTCTGTTAGATTTATTCACTGCAGAAAACCATTGTGAATTCCCTACCACACTCTGGAGGAGGAAAAAACACCCGTTAACCTGAACTGGATTTTAGAAGCCAGCACCAGGTTCTTAGCTTCAGTGCAGGGGGTAGGTATGTTGCATGCTAAACGCGGTATGTTCTGTGCTGCAACTAACCCACAGCTCTCTTGAAGTCCACTGCAAAAGAGTACAAAATAAGACTTTTCAAAATAAGTCTTTTCAAATAAGACCTTTGAATGAACCTATATTGCATGCTAAACATGATATGTTCTGTGCTACTCTGATAAGCTTTAAATTTCTTCTTTGTCTATCTGGAGGATTCTCAAGGCAAAGCAGGATTCTGCTGACTCCTCCAGAAATGTGCAGTATGATCTTAGAGGACCATCTCTGTGCTATCTCAGGAGAGGATCTCAGGAGAGCAACAGGGTAGAGCAGTGATGAGACTCATACCTCCCTCTCCAGCCCTCTGCCCTGTTCATGCAAACTATCCTTCTAACTTTCACCTTCTTTTTATTATTTCTGTGTTCAGGGTAAATTGAATACAGRGGGGTTGGGTTGGTTGGTTGTTTTTTGTTTTTTTTTCAATTTAACTGCAACCTTCTCTGGGGAGGTTTCAATCAGTTTATCATGGACAATAATACAGTGAATACAGTGTAGTCCTTCCATAATTCTTATATGTTATTATTGACTATATAGGTATTTTAACCCTCAGCAGCTATAATGTCAGTTACCTATTACAATAAGTAATACTGCATCTTTACTAGATTCAGCATTAGAATATCTCTGGTGCCAACATCCAACATTTGCTTTTTCTCTGTCAYTCCTACCTGTCAAGAATATTAATGCTGAAATAAAAACCCTAACATTTTAACTTTTCTGGGAGCAATGCCAGAAGGTAGAAGCTTATCTGTATAAGGTATGCAGCAGCAAATGTGTATAAATTGCACTGTAGAACCAACAACAAGGTGGGCTTGTGACTGATTCAGAGCTGAATCTAGTATGCCTTGGCTGTAGTATACTCAGGGGAAATATGAGTGGCCCAAACATTTATGTTACTCTCCCAAATGCAGTTAATCATACAAAGTGAATCTGGCACACTGGGATGTTCAGGCATCCACTTTGCCATGGTAACACTGTATAGAGAAGATAAACCAGTGCATTTCCGTTTAGAGATCTGGGATTCTCCCTATATAGTCACTGTTATCATCTGCCACAAGACTAGGACAGATTTGTTGTCAGCCTGCAAAGATATTGTCTACAAGGGCAGAACAGACCTAGATTCAAGCAGAATGTGAAGTATAGCTACCAAGAGATTTCAGTTTCCTGCTGTTCAAATTTGAACTCTAAACTTGGAAATATGTTGGCCTGAGCCATGAAAATTTGATGTAAAATCATCTCTTAGTTTTTTAACATCTGCAATACTCTTTGATCTACTGTGTTATATGATGGTGTCAGCATTACTGCTGAGAGGGAAATGGCTCATCCCTTGTGTGAGACTTCTCAGTGCTAAACAGAGGTTTTGTACCAGATCAAGACCTGGTTTTTTCCTCAAGCTGAAAAGCCACAAAAACTTACAAAAATCTAAATCARTTTAATTGAATAATTTGATTGCATTCTTTTCGAACAGACTGTTTCATTTATAAGTATAGTTAGCTCAGGGTGGAAGGGACCTTGGGTCTCTAGTACAAAATTCTCCTCAAAGCAGGATCAGTTGTGCAGTAAGACCTGGTGTCTCACGTCTTTATCCAGTCAGGTCTTTCAAACCCCCAAGGATGGAGACAGACTGCACAGCCTCTCTGGGCAATCTCTTGAACTTGACTGCCTTCAGAGGGAAGAATGCTTTTCCTTTTACCCAGACTAAATTACTTTTGTTTCAATTTATGTTCATGGATTCCTGCTCTCCTACCATCCGCRCTGTGAAGAGCCTGGCTCCATTCTCTCGGTGACCAACACATAGGCACGGGGGGCCGCTGTTTARTTTATCCAAAGCTGTTTCTGCTCCAGGTTGAACAAGCCCAGCTTCATCAGTCTCTCGTCACACAGCAAGTGCTCCAGCTGCCAACCATCATGATGGTCCTTGTACTGAACTTGCTCCAGTCAATTGAAGTGTGTCCTGTACTGGGAGGTCAGTATCTCAGATGTCTGTTAATGACAGCCAGGTAGAGAGTGATAATCCTTTCCCTCAATCTACCTATCTGCTTCTGTTAAGAGAGCCCAGGAAGCTGATGGCCCTGTTTGTGACCATGGCTCTGTTAACTCATGCTCAGTTTGATGTCTACGAGGCCTTCACGGCCATTCCTACAGAATTTCTCCCCAATCAGTTTTCACCCTGTACCATTGCAAGGTTTCTAGATTTCCATGTGCCAAACTTTGCATTATGCTTTTTTAATTTCATGTGGTTCCTGCTGGCTCATTCCTCCATCCTGTCTTGGTGTCTTTGTATGACAACCCTTTCCTTTAGCAAATCAGCAATTAGACCCCAGTCTGTTACCATCTACTATTTGGTCATTGGTAAAGATGTTAAACAGGTCCCAGAACAGACCTCCTGTGGCCTTCAAGTAGAATACGACATAGATCCATGAACCTCTGATCCCTATTATCCAAACTGACTCTTATCTATCTGATTATACACCCACCAAGACTATAACATCCCAAACTTAGGTACCAAAATATTGTAGGACACACTGTCAAAAGTCTTGCTAAACTCAAGGTAAATCACATCCCCAACCTTCCCCTCATCCATAAACCCAGATGTCCCATTGAAGAAGGCAATCAGGTTGGTCAGGTATGTTGATTATTTCTGGTAACTTTCTTCTCCTTCATGTGACTAGAAATATGTTCCAAGAGGGCTTGCTCAAGATTTTTCCAGGGATCAAAGCAAGACAAATCAACTTGCTTATACACCTAAATGTATTTAGCTTTTAAAAGTTTTCTCAAAATTGAGTACTACCTAGTTACTTATCTGAAAATGGTGAAAGAAAAGGTGTCACCACAAACCAGATAATAGTAGTAGTTMTAATTAAGAGGTGTTACTTCAAAAGTCCTGTAGTAGTAGTAACAGTAATTAAGAAGTGTTGCTGAATTATCTGTAATAAAAAATTGAGCAGTGTTACTGAACAATCTAATGATTTTATTAAGACTTCTTTATTTGTCTCTGTGGTATACCCTTGACATTTTGACCTTCCTTGTTCAGTCTTCTTGAGCAAATAAAGAATACTGAGATAAGGACCATATTTTAATTTTCTTTAATTTGATTTGATTTGATAATTATGGATATTTAAGTAACCAAAATAACAATTATCTCAATAACAAATTAATATTCAAAGTGAGATGATAAAATACRGTGAAATTTCTGCAAAGTACATGGGATTCTGATCAGTTTGATTAATAATCTGTATTTTTTGGTATATCTTACTTGAATACTTTACACAAATTAAGCATTTATAGTCCTCAATGCATTTTATAAATACTTATTAATTTAAATTACTTATTTTTTAATTTACTTATTTTAATTTTAAATTTAAATTACTTATTAATTTAATTTACTTATTAATATAAAGTAAAGCCTTTTCTTCAGTACCACATATCCAGTGCTCAAAGCCAACTCAGAATTCAACAGATTGCATATTTTAACATGTTGCCAATGTTTTAAACAGAAAATCCCTTTGGTTTATATTCCTATATATTCAGATTGTTGTTGCACAGCTGCTGTAATGATTAAATAGGACATTCCATCTCTGGAGGAAAACCAACTCAATTAAGTGAAAGAACTAAAAGGTAGTTTTCCTTCCTCTTCCTTAAAATAAATTTKAAAAGGCACTTCTGGTTTTTCTACTTTTAAACTATAATTAATATCTGTCACTGTATAACAAGATTATAAAGAGCACTTGCATGCCAAATGGAACATGACCACGCAATTGCCAGTTAATAAATACTGATTTTCTGTCATTAAAGAAAACAAAAAATCACTAGATTTGTTAGTTACTGTTCCAATGCATCTAAATACAGAGACCAACACTCTTTTTTCTTTTAAACTAATGAGATGATCTATTTGCTTCACTTTCAGTGAACCTGATTCAATGGGCTGGAATATAGCCTGCAGCTTGCAAAACGGTGGCTAGACAAAAGAGCCAACCTTGTTGGTTCCCTTAACTGCTTTCTTGGACTATTCTGGTTTAAATACTTTATCTTGCCAGATCACCCATTTTTCAATGCAAAATTTAGTGCTTGTCTAAACTAAAAAGCCACTGCCACTAGCCAGTCTGCTGGGGCTGCGCTGTCARATCCCGTCAATGTATGCCAAAAAGAGATACTCTCCTGCCAGCACAGTTACATCACCTCACTGAACGACAGATGCAAAACTAACATTAGCTTTCCTCTTTTGGCATAACCACACACTGGGATTTTGCCAGTGTAACTATGTTAGTCAGGTTTAGCATGTGAGTGTCGGTTGCTTTATTTTATTTCCTGCTCTCCAGATCTGTTGGCAAGTCTTTGTAGAGATGGCCTAAGAATGCTACTGTTAATGATCACMATGGCAGCTGAAAACTACTTCCATCTATGCAGTATTTAACTTACTAAAGTGATTTTAAAAAGTACCCTTAAAGACCACAAACCTCTGTTTGATTTGATCAAACAGTTCTCTGGAAATGGTTCTTCTAGCTGTTTGATGAGAAACTCCATGGTCATTATCTGAAGATTTTCCTACGCTGGACTATTCACAGATTTATTCTGCAGCGGAGGCATAATATCCTATAATATCTTGTAAGTTCACACCACAGCTTGTTTCCCTCTTCTTTAGCTGTCAGTATAGGAACTCCACTTCTACATAAAAGTTGGCTGAACCAGGGTGCCAAGATTTTTTTTTGTTCTTTTTTTAATTTGTGGTGGAAATAAGATAACTAGGGCTGGTCATATGTAAAATCTACATACTTTTGACATACAACTGCATATACTGTCCATACTTTATTCTGTCTGGCAGAATCTCACCAATCCCTAGGTTAGCCTGACAGATTTTGTTGTATTTCCTTCAATCATTCCTATAAACCTGGAGAAYCAACTAGCTGTTGCTCTTATTTTATCAGTGGTTAATAAATCTGGCCTGCATTTCAGGCATCTACACTATTAATTTCCCAAAAGGAAGTGGGTTGTTTTTTCATGCTTTGGAACTCACCCTGAATAGCRAACAAAGAATAAACATGGTGAAGTAAGATTTATGTTGTTATTTTATTCATTATTTAGCTTTATAACTGTATAAATAATCTGGCCTGGAGTAGGAACAGTCCAGTCAAATTTAGCACACCATTATTTTTATGCAGTAGTAGTTTGTGTAAATTGTGTTAGTGACAGACTATAATAGTATGAGACAATATTTTGTATAGAAGTAACAGATGACCCATGACAACTCTAACTAAAATATATTTTTAGTGGTGTAACACAGCTAATAAGCCCATCATATTCCATCTATTGAGCTTCACTAGAGGTAAAATAATACATAGTGCATGATAAAATATCTGTGAAAAGGAAAGCCCTGTTATTTACCAGCTACATAGCCAAAAGTGATCCTAGCCACTGTCTCCCTACTGAGTCTTCTAGAATGAACCCTTAGCTCATGACATTGACTTTGTTTCCCTGTGTCCTACCGTGTAACTTCTTTTGCCTTTATTTCTGAAGGTATTTTTAGATTGTTATTATCTGACAGGTTGCCTACATCACTGACATAGTACCCTGCCTTCACTGCCTTTCCTGGTTGGATGACCTAATTGTTGCCAACAGGAGCACTGAATGAAATCACTATTAATGCGCTGAAACTATTCAGGTGAAGGCTAAGAGTACTTTAGTATGAAGCATATGAGACAGGAAGTATGGGAACACTTAGCAAACTAAAAATAAGTTCCTCTCCATCCCCACAGTCTCTACCCTACCCTTGCAACAACACTTTTTCCTTTTTTTGGCTGTAAATATGAAGTCTAGAGTTTATATTAGCTGTGTTTCTACCTTTCAAAGGCAAAAAGGAGAGTGAAATCTAAATCAGATACAATATTTAGCAAATTTTGCAGACCCTTTCTCTTGCCATTTTCTTATCAATTAGTTGCTATTTCCGCCACCATTCTCAACCTTCCTTTGCCAGTGTTGTTCACCTTAATCCCTGGCAGCTCCTGGTTTCTACTCCTTGAATATTTCCAAGGCGTGTTGAAAGGCTAATCAAAAGTGTCCATGGGGCATTTGCCATCAAGTGATGAGCTCTTGACCATAATATTGAGATAAGAGGTGGTATGCAATTGTTCTCTTCAGAAGTAATTTTTCTATTGCTCATACATACACAACCCTTCTTTTATTTGATGTTGTGTTGCATATATTTTGCTTGACAAATGCAGATATTTTGCATGAATCTGCTTTTCTTATGCATATTACTCATAGCTTTCCTCCACTTCCATGAAAATACAAAACCCACAAAAAAGCAGGAATGCCAAAGAGGGGTTGAAAGCCATTTTAGTCTCCATGTATATGCTCCAAGCAAAACTACAGTTTTTGTAGATGTAACAGAAATGTAAGAAAATATGAAGAATGCTTACTGAATGACAAGTCAAATCATATAAACAGAACCATAAATATGTTATTCCACTGTTTACTCAGCTCTAAACTTGACACTTAACAAGAAACATTTAGCCACATGAGACAGGAAATTGAATCTTCTCACTTATCCACATTCACGCTCTGTCTCTTGCATTTGATTTGTGCCAGATTAACAGAAGAGAGTGAGGGATRAGGCTAAATTGTTCCTCCCTATGCAGAGAGAATGCAGAAATCTCCCAACAGCAAGTGGCTTTCCTCACCATATGTGCTTCTTCATCTTGGCCCAACAGGGCAGGAAAATGAATTTGAGGATTTTTAACACATGTTATGTAAGATTTAGCTGCAGTGCTTTGCTTCATTTTTGCTTTCTGTGGCTTATTCACATGCATTTCACAGAGAGTGGCTAAGCCCAAAGGTTGGAAAAGATTTAAGAGTGTGGCAAGATCTATAGAATTCAGGTTAAAATAGTTACATGAGGGTGAAATTCAGGTTAGTACTTTACATATAATCATGATGTAGCTCAGTAAGCAGGGCTCTGTTTTCGTACACATGCAGCGCTCTTAGTCATTGGTTCCCAGAGTAGTCCAAAATCAGCCTTGCAAAATGGAAAAGTTCATGTGCTTGCTGAAGAGGCAAACCCAGACAAAAACCAGCTCATGGAGTCTTATCCAAATCAGCTGACAATGCCGTTCCAAGGACCTAGTCAGTGACAGATCATTCTGTTTGACAGACTCCATCCCCACATGAGCATCACCTTATGCAACATACTTCAGGCAATTGGTGGATTCTTTAGCAAGCATTCTGTCTGTGAACGTTTGCAACACATGGACCAGACAGCTCTGCATTTTTTTTAATGATAGACTATCATGTTGTAATCTCACTTGCCAATTTCACTCCCCTAATTTCAGCACTTCATATGCAGCATTTAAAGTTGTTTCTATAAATCTTGGATGTTCATGTCTATACTGTTTTCACCAGGTTGCATGCTTTGAATGAAGTACAAATGAAGTCCTGATCATCCCTCTTTCCTGTCTTCATCATATTGATTATTGATGATCCCCATTACAAGGGGGGATATATATATATATATATATATTACAATATAGTATTGATACCAAAAGGGATGAGATGAGGAAATTGGTGTAGTTTTGCTGCCAGTTGTGAAGTCAATGCAACTCAACCAATGCCCTTGAAACTACAAGATGCGCACTTGCCTTCTGGAAAAAAAAAAAAAATGGAGCAGTGGTCAAACAATGTGGTGCATTTTGCATTTGCATCCTGATCCAAGCAAAATCAAGCTCTTTAGCAGATGCTGAAGCCTGTAAATCTTATCTCTGAGTTTCTGAGGAAACAGTAAACTCTTTGCTGCCCTTTTTATGTGTGTAAAGAAAGTTTCTGAGAACAGAGGAGATCTAAGGGAATCCATAGTTTAAAAAGTTGTCTATAGGTATTTTTACATTAATATATCTCTGTACCACTCCATTCTTAAAAAGCAAAATCTGTTTTGTAAGTGGACCAAAAGAGCTTTCTTTCATATTTTATCAACAAAATTGATATAGCAATCAAATATTTGAAGAAAGTCTTTGTTCCTAAGCTATGGACAGAGTTGATTCAGACATTTCATTTCTACATAATAGACTTAGGGCTTTCTTCCAAAATTTATATCATATTATATCAGATGATCTTTACAACTTATAAACAGGTCCATGAAACAGAAACAAAAGTAAAGTTGTATTCAGTGTAGAGGAATGTAGCCATTATATTTGTGGGTTTATGTTTTAGGCTACTAATACTTTATAACTGATCCCACAAACAATACCTCCTCCCCCAAATATTTAGTCTGTCTATGTCTACTCATATTTTCACTTCTATTCAAAAAGAGAAAACTAAAATTCAGATAAACAGAAGTACAAAGTGAGGCTAAACTAGCTACATATGCCTACATAACTGCTAAGCTAACTACATATGCCCCTTTAATTAGGGATTCTAAAGTTATATATGAAGATTCTGAAATTTATTATTTGTAATCTTGGAAAAGTAAAGATTTTAATGACACTGATTACATGACTGAAGGGAGTGTGAATATAAAAGTTTTTATTTGCACCAATTAACCGCACATTGAAATCAATTTAAATAAAGCAATAAAGACAAAGTGTATCTCAGGAACATTCTGAATCTCAAAGTTTCAACAGAATAGTGATGCTATGCTATCATAAAACTCTTTAAACTCTCAATCGTGGATCTCAGTGTACTTTAAAATCATGACTGTCTCTTTTCTTCTTCTCAGAGAAAACCTTTCAAGCTAGCAGTCATTTGAAGTTTTTATTTTCCTATGAGTGTCACACTGTGAGGGTTTTCTGACAATGCCTCTTGGGAGGTGAAAAGTATCCTAATTTTCATTCTTTCAAACCCTGTGACTGCAGCAGGCAGGCTTTTCTGAAAACATGGGTAACAAAACTGGAGTTTACCTCCATACTCCCCCTCTGACAACAAAGTATCTTCCCACTGTTCTGCCAAAGCTTACCCATATTTCTGCTACCAGAGTACTTCCACTATTTTATACATTTTTCATTTTTCTTTCCCATCAATACTAAAAAGTCAGATAACTCACAGCTACAAACTATCAGAAGTCACAGGTTGTTAAAGCATCTGGCAATAAAAACAGGATTTTAAAGGCACAGATTATACGTGTGACAATATGATTGACTGAAACCGTGTGTGGGATAAACTACCAAAAAACTTATCATAGCAAAGTAATATAGAATATCGGAATATGCAAAGACATAATAATGTCTTCTGGATGTCACATCAAATCATATGTCTTCTGATAATCAAAAGAGGAAAAAAATTGAAATACTCCTTAAAGCTAATTTTTTTCATGTAAAATGCATTCCATTTCCTCTGAGAAAGAGTTCAACAACCACAGTACTGTTCTCTATAAAAAGTAGAAGCTACAGGGTCGATGCTTATGGATAGCAAAGGTTAAGAAATTCACATAGCTGAGACATTTTGCAAAATTATTGTATAATTTAGTGTTTGCTTGCCTAAAGGACACCATTTCAGACCACTGAAGTACTATGAGTGTAAGGACTTCAATCATTATATTTTTTTTAAAATCCCAGGGAATTACTATATATTAACCATTTTAGCAGATATAAAAGAGTAGTTTCTGTGCTATGCTATGCTAAACACTCATTTTTATATTTGAAAGCTTCCATACATTGCATGTTCAGAGATACAATGTTTGATAAATACTGCACTTGTAAATATGAAAYGATGACAGACAAGCCATTGACAGGTAGACACTGACAGTTCTATAATCATTCTAAACTCAATCTCTAGTAAGAACATGGATTTGGGATCCAGCATATTGACTAGAAGCCTAGAATGACTGTGTTCACATACAGTATGTCTGCATACTCTCAAATAAATCCCAGCTTATCTGTCTGGAGAACAAATATTGTCATGAAGAAACTGCATTGTCCGTCTCCCTTACATTAGGCTCACTATGATCTTGTATTCCTTTATTCATTGAGCTCTATGCACCAACTCTGTGCAAATACCCAGTATGGGATGTTTTGTCTCATTTAGGGTTTTATGTCAAAATAGACTGCAAAACTGGTTTTCCTACAGTAATTATACATTTTTAATATTTTTAAAAAACACAGCACTGTAACAGCTACTGAGAAGAAAGTAACTCTACCCTAGCTGAAATCAGGACACGAGCCCTTTAAAAAAAACCTCTGTGAGACAGACACAGCCAGAAGAAAGGCCAAGGGAGGAAGGCTAACTGTCCCCATTTTRCTTCCAAGGCAGTAACTAAGGAGTCTGTCTACATGCCACACAGCACTTGTCTGCCAGAACAGGCATCCTGTAGATTAGGAGACTCTTCTAAAAGAAGTAGTACTTTTTAAACTGTTGGTGCCACAACAATTATGTCAGATTAGGAAATTTCATGGACTGCATAAAACCTAAAAGCTTCCACTAGGATGAAAAGTCATACATTATGCATTTGAAAGGTATTAAACACAGTGGTTTGCATTATCAGATGAAAGCATCTTGGAGTAATCACAAATAATTGAGTGACACGAGCATTTGTTGTCTCCACTTAAAAAGTATACTGTTGCTATGCAAGTGGAAAATCACAGCGTGTTTGCAGATGCATATTTTTTTGGCTACAGAGAATACAAATTTCAAACTTCAGGATGCAGACATGAAGAAATGAAGATGTGATTCCATATGAAGGAATGTTTTTCGTAACCACAGCTACCTAAATATTGGGGATGAGGTGGTGGTGTTTAGTTTTACTATATTATTTTTTGTATGGAAATACTGACCAGATCTCTCACATTCTTCACAGATGGGGAACAAAAATTCAAAAGATCATAAAAGCTTTTCAGGAGCTCATAAATGCTAACAAAAATGCCATATAATGGGAAACTAATAAGAAGGGAAAAATGGTGACACAAAAAACCCACCCAATTCTATTCTCCTACTACAAATAGCTATTTTATTTTTAGAAATATATACTATAAAATGAAACATACCTTAGTTTTTAAATGTAGGTTTTACCAGAGTAGATTAGAAGTGTGATCCATGTGGTCAAATACCATGACTTAGTGTGGCCAAAGCAAGGTGCTTTAGAGGAGAGTATAAAAGACCTTGTCACAGAAAAAGCTACTCTCTGAAGTCCTTATCTTCATTATTAATCACTAGAGACTGTATTAAGCCCTCAAGTATGGTATTTTGTCCCCTTAAAAATTGTTTCTAGCACTAAAAAATGCTACTATACACTATTTTTATCATTATAATTTAAGTATTTTCAATATGGTTAGATTCTTGGTGTCTGGCASATGTATGAAGGCTTATCTATATATCTGCAGAATTATCAGTTGCTTTGGGATCTACCTCCACACTTTTATGAGTATATAACACACCACGGTGATGTGCATTGGCACTCAAGAGTTTAGCCTCTTACTCCTCTGCATTCAGGTCCTGTACACATTATAAAAGTAAAATACTTATCCACTGGATAGACAGAAGTACTACCACAATAGAATTCCTACGAAGTTCACTCCAGCTGAGCACCCATTCTGTATTTTTATATTCAGGTACGTCTGGACTTTTGATCATGAAACTCTATCTAATTGTTCAAGAGTGTAGGCATTGAACTGCTTGCAAATGCCAGGCAGAGCTGTGGGCCAACAAGTAGCTGCCTGGGGGGCAATGGATTTAGAGAGGACTGCACTGAATTCTGCACGGAATAGCCAAAAACAAAGACTACTGGCATACTTTTTAATGTCACTAACAGATTAATGGGCAACAATCATTTCAGTGGAGATATCCTGAGATACCCTGTATCTCCTGGGAAAGGAGCCGTGCAATTTTTCTGTGTTAGTCATCAGTTCCCATGTACAAGTAAGTGTTGCTGAAGGCTGTGTTTCCCCTAGGGCTACTGTAGCATATTGTATACAGCACTCCATGAAGGAAGGATGCAAGATAATGACCTTAAGTTCAATGACAATTTTTTTCCCCTGGTTTGGCAAATAAACCATCATTTAAAAATCAGTTGGGATTGAATCAGATGCATTTATTCTGGTTTTGCTCATAGGAAAACAAAGTCAATAATGTTAACCATTTTTAATTAATAAGTATTTTATTTATCACTGAATAATATATTTTCTTTTCAGGCCCTTGAAAGAAACAAATTAAATCAAACAGAGCTATGAGAGACAGAAGAGGTGGTGGCATCCTTTTACCTCATAAATGTTGTTAAGATATTGTTGTTTTGCCTCATAACAATTCTTGAGAATGGAGGGACTTTGTCTCATATTTCCTGGAATAGTAGCTTCATAACCTTGTTACAGAGCATCCTGGAATTATATTTTTTCAGACCTTCAAATGGAAATTTTCTATATGAATTAACAATTCAAGATTCACTGAAACCAGAATCCACTGGAAACCCGAATTCACTGAAACCTCATAGGTTCCTTGGCATAATTAKCTCCTTTACAGAGTATGATTCTCAGAGACAATGCTCAAGAGTAGTTCAGCGATAACAAACATTTCCAAAGATGGTATTGACAAAGACTGGAAAAATATGCCTGTCTCCATTTTATACAGTCACTATCCCAGCAGGAAATGAATTCACAAATCCTACATGTTCTTATGGTAAAGGACCCATATTCTATTATTCTATTATTCTATTATTCTATTATTCTATTATTCTATTATTCTATTATTCTATTATTCTATTATTCTATTATTCTATTATATTATTCTATTTATTATTCTATTATTTTGTTATTCTATTATTCTATTATTCTATTCTGTTCTGTTCCATTCCATTCCATTCCATTCCATCCCATTCCATTCCATTCCATTCGAATTCTTGATGAACAGCACTTCTGATGAGCATGTAGTAATGGCTGGTCAGATCATGGAACTAAACACAACTGTAAGTAGTATTTGCTACATAACTCCCCTGCATGCCTTGGTTATGCAAGTGTGTCTTCAAACACWTGGATATGGACTCAAAAATGTGGCTTAACATACCTTAAATTCACAGGGAAAACTGTTAATTAAACTGAAATTTGAAAGTAAAGTTTCATGCCTGGACTTGTACGAATACTGGGAACAGAGGTGAAGACCACTGACCTGGCACTTTCATGCTGTGAAAAAAAATTGGGATCTAAGTACAAAGCAGCAATATTTTCTGTACACTGATCATGGGAAAGTCTGTCCAAATGGCAAACTTTCAGGACAATGACTCCACYGAATGTCCTGCCCACCTTAATTAACATTATAAGGGATCCAAACACCATTTGCTGAGAATTAATTCAATATTCCCACACGTAATTTTCCATCTACTGACAGCCAGTTTCTCCTCATTTGCGTAACCAAGTCAGAACACAGAAATAAAAAGGCAGGCCATTACTAAAACTTTCTCCCTGTGCAGTCCTAGGAGACCTCTCATGACAATCTTTAGCTAGTCACTCATTGGAAAARAGTCCAGGAAGGTTGTTCAGTGAAAACAGAAATCTGCTGCCTCCACAAACTTTCCAGAACAGCTACTGGATGTTTTGTTTCTTCTCAAAATTGTTTGGTAATCTTAGAACACAACTGAATATATCTAACAAAGACAAGGAAATATGTCATTTGTGCATATTGAGTCAAAAAACCCACAGCATTAAGGGGCTGGATTTTGCATGAACTCTATATATCTAGTGGATACAAAATTGTCAGAATTAGGAAATCAAGTGCTATACAGATGAATTTACAGCACAATATCTTGGGCATATTAAAATATTAGACTTCTAGCCTTTCCAAGAAAACCAGCTCATTTTCTTAAGCTTCTCTCCAACTAGAACAACTCCCTAAACACAACCAACCTGTTTGTTAAAAGATTTCCTCAACAACTGTTCTGTATCTGTGAAATAGCTGCATCTCCTATTAGACAGCTGTTTATTCATCTGCAATAAGCAGATATGATATCTGAAACTGCAGACAAATATATTGTTAATAGACTGCATCAGAGGCTGACTTGTGTAAGCAAAGAAACAGGACATCAAGGCCTGTCTTTGAACATTACATGTACTCTAGTTTTCTTAATGTTCTTTGACAAATCTAAGTACTTGAAGCTTCTAGAAAGTAACAGAGGGCTTTCTTTTCTTTTTCTCTTTCTTTTTTAACACAGATATTATTCACACAGTTTAATTAGATTGTGAGCAAAATACAGTCATCACCTGAATAAGAAAACATRCACACTTAAACCTCTTAAGGAAAGAGAGTGCAATTTTGCAAAATAAGTGAAAGAAGCCTTGGTTAAGGGAAGAAAAAAGAGAGAAAGGTGAGCTGTGAATATATTGAAAAAGGGATTTCAACAAGAAGTCAATAAGGCATAGAGTGTGGGGCCTCTGTGAAATATCCTTCACTCAAGTAGGTGGCTTTGTAGGAGGAAGACAGTATTGTTTACCAGAGCTGAAAAAGCTAGAATAAGAAAGGAAAAAATCACTGAGAAAATAAGCACTCTGGTGCTCGGAAACACATCACTGCTGGCTAACCTGACAGGTTAGATCTAAGTTACTTGCTTATATTCTGTCATCTTAAACAGCATGGTAGCGCTAACTGCAGTAAAAAATAGGTCTTGGCACTTACTCTCAGGCATTACATGTGTTGGAGAGGTGATGATGGTTTCATTTTGCAACCACAGGGGTCTAGTCTTCTGTCAATGTGTGTGCACAACAACTTTAACATTAAGGGCATGCCTGTGTTCATACATGGRCAAAGAGGCCCAAAGAGCTTGTGTTAGTATTCAGATGACAATTAARATCAGGCTTAATCCTTTAATTCGATAGATAAAAAGTCTAGCATAATTTTACAAAAGCTTTTATTTCAGTCATGTAGAGGAGACAGAAATTACTAATTAGGCTTATAGTCAAACAGTGTTCTGCAAGGTATTAGTACACTCTATAAGATGAAACTGACAGCACTTAACAATCTCTTCATTGCAATTTAAAAAAATTCTATCGAGTAGATCTTCAGCCTACTGTCACTGTTTTGAAACAGGAATAACTTTTTCCAGCAGTGAGGTGTAGAAACCACATTAACTTATGTCATATAGAAGAGGCTTGTTCAACTGCAGTTTTGACATTTCCTCGTATATTCTGGTGACCTTGAGAGAAAGTGAATATAGTCAAATTCTAAAATACCTGGCTCTGAACCACCTTCTCAAAGCAAATGCAGCTGGAGCAATGCTTTCCTCTAGCCCACAGTCTAGCATGAAACCTGCCAAACTACCATACAGAGCTACATGGGTACAAACAGAAAGGCCAAAAAACCAGAAAACAGTCAGTCAACAAGATCTGCTTGTTACATCCCTGCCGAGGAGACAGGAGGAAGCCCACCACATATTTCTCCTTCCTCCATATATGCCTCCCTTGTGCTTACAAACTTCTACTCTAAAGCAGTGTATGACACTGTCTAAGGACATAATGTATTTAACGCTTTCCCTGTTTTGGGTGTTCAGAAAACCAGAACTGCCTGCAATGTATTTTTATGCCGTTCTCCTGGTGTGCAGAAGAATTTGAACACACATAGGTGGTTTATTAAAAGTACACAGAAGTATACGATAACCAGCTCAAGTTAAAGCCAAGTCAAATATTACCTATATTTTAGATAAAAAATGAAAAACATAGTGTCAAATTCCCCAGTTATATTCTTATATAATACAAATGCACAAAATTCCAACATACACAGGTGCCCTTAGAAAAGCTTTTAGCAGCTTGAAACACAGATGGGTTGCGTACAGAGGAAGTATTAAAGGAATAGTTCAGGCATCAATGTTTCTTGACATCATTGACAAAACTCTCACCTGCTTGACTGTGGCTTTACCTGAACCTTTCAGAAGTAGAGCACTAAACAAAGGAACTGGAACTTGGATAAATTTGAGAATGCTGGGGGAGGGAGGAAGGGGGGCAAGGAAGGAAGGAAGGAAGGAAGGAAGGAAGGAAGATGTTTGTAAAATCATCTGCTAAATTTAAGAGTGAAAGTAACAAACACCAATAACAAAACACCACCATCAATGTCAGTGAGGGAAAGGAGGAAGAAATACAGAGGTAAGTAGAGGGTGTAAGTACTAAGTCACACAGTAAAGAACTAGGATTTTAGATACAAGACATTAAGGGTATAAGATATTTGGACAGGAGAAGAAGCACTGGCTACAATGGCTGCTCTATCTTGGACAAACTGTCAAGTAAGCAAACAGGGAATCAAGAGAGGATTTAAACAGCAAAAAATTGAAGGTTGAAAAGGACAAAGGCTATAGCTTTGGTGGTGGTTGGAAACAAAGAAATTACAAGCCTCATTGACAAGGCAAATAGTGTGGAGGGAATAGCAGAGAAATTTCCAACTTGGAAATCTGGAAGCCCTGATGGAGAGATGTGATCTTTGTGGATCAATAAAATTTTATGCAGTGTGATGGCTCAAAGGGATAAGAGGTGATGTGTTCTGGAGGAAGCTGCTTCAGTTTGTACCGTAATTTGTATTGTATGCGTAGGACTTCTAAAGCACCCTTTCAGTAGATCAGTTCTTAAGGAAAACATATGGTGCAAACAATTCCCATACAGAAACTGTTTGTAAAGCAGTTTTGGGCTTTGGGACCAATTTCAGCATCATGCCACATTGGTTTGCCTCTGTCTTTTTGATGACTAGATTAGAAGATAGATGTTGCCTACTGTGAGCTCTTCTGCTATACCTCACTCAATTATGAGTGCTAACTTACTAGAAAAGACATTTGCAAAATGTAGTGTGTTCCTCAGCATCAGGGCTAAAAATCTTTTCCTTTATTTTCCATTGAACACCATCTCATATGTAGTTCCTCTCTTCTCTTCTAATCTTCTGACCATGCTGTTTTGTAATTGGGAAATATTTTGCAGTACCTGTTTGAATGGCATTCACAATACCTGTGAGTACCTGCTCTTAATCTATTCCATCTGAGTTCAACGGAGTTAAAAAAAGGAAAATCAAGTCCTTTGCCTTTCTTCCCTTCATTGTTCAGTTAGTTATATTGTACAATGGTAGAAAGAAGGATGTTTTCTGTAGAAAATAGATTTATGTAGGTGCTGTGTCATCAGTTCTATCAATGAGTCTGATAATATCACTTCAATCCCATTCATATGCTTTACAATATCAAGTGAACATGACCTTGACAATCACCATGAAAACAATCATTTGACTGTACTACTAGGGTCATGTTTCTGGTAAATTGACTGATTATGAAATCACTCTCAAGTCTGGAAAGCACCATTTTAGGAAAAGAAAAATTTAAACTGTATGTACACACTGAAAAGGAATGTCTAAAGTTAAGAAGATATTTCATAACTGATCTGTTTTTATCTGGATTACCATAAAAAAATATTATAGTCTGCTACAGTCAAATTCTGACTCCCTGACATTCTGAGAGATGACCTCATATGGATCTCTCTCCTGTCATTTTATCCCTTGTCAGGAAGCTTCACTGTAAACTGAAAGATAAACTTAAAAAAAAAATAGGTGTATATGATCAATGAAAGACTTTTTTTTATTTCTTACATATGTATTAAAATTATTGCTTTTGCTGGGCCTTTTATACTCATTATTCTAGCTTCATGCAAGAAAGAGTTTAGAATTATGTAAAAATAAATACTTGTACACATGCACTCACATGCATATTCAGTATTAACAATCTAATTAAATATTTATTCCCACAATAGACTTAGGTTTGTGTTTTAAGAGTAAGTGTAAAGCTCACTAGTCTGTGTGAAATCAGACTTCCATCATTTCTGGTTCCTGGTATTTCTATCTTTATGAGACATGAATTTAACATTCACTGTCCCTTACATGAAATTTTAGAATTTTATTGTGTTTATCAATTCTGTTACAAATTTTACTGAGCTTATATCTCATTAGATTTTTTTGTCTGGATCTTGTATTTTGATTGGATGTCCAGCTTACTGTCATCTTCTCAGCTATACAAATTATGACAATTCTTTAAGAGAATGGTCACAAGGGGCTGAAACACGCATCAACCTACTATGCTTTCCATAACAAACTCTTTATTTGAGTCCCCATAATTGTGCTTCAAAACGTTGTTTGCTTAAAGGAAATACCAGGTAACATGGCTTTCATTAGGTGCTGATAATATGTCAAGTTCAAGATGTGGTATGTGCTGAGCTTGTATATGCATTGCTATTTAGGCTAAGCCTATGCATGACAACTTACCAGTCCACAGCATTTTATCCTCTCTGTGATATCAAAATATTGATGCAAAACTGGAATTATTGCAGTAGGAGATAAGAAAGACAAGAAGCTGAATGTCTACTTGGAACCAAGCTAAAAGCCTTTTTAGTTTGTTTCTTCTGTCTTTCAAACATGTGTTTACTTGTTTTCAGTAAGGTACAAGCCTTGTTAAAGCTACAACAAAGGCTATTTATGTGCTCCTTCCAACTTGGCAAGAGCTAGCAAGTACATGAAGTCTCACAAGACCATCCCAGAAATAGTTCCAACACAGTTTCTTAASAGTGTTCTATTTAAAGATGTTCTATTTGTTTCAACAAGAGTATAAGCATAAAAGATAGTTCCAATCAACTTTCTCTTACCCATAGCTTTTTTTTCCAGTATGTGGGTTTATCATATCATGCTTAGCTTAAAAAAATCCCTCTTCCTATCTACTTACAAACATTTTTCAGTAAGTGATAAATTTGCTTAAAGAATTTTTTCTATACAGTTTGTGTTATCACTAGTTTTACTTTATGCAAATGAAACCAGCCCTTACAGTACCCCAGGAACCTAAGATTTTTTAAGTGCTGGAAGGATTTATCCTAAACTGCACTTGTTGAAGACAACTGATTTTTTGGAACTGAAGAAATCAGAGCCAAAAGATCAATATTTTTGTAAGGTGAATCTGATTTCTAGAAAAACAGTAGCTAAGGTACAATTTTTTTCAAGATTATCTCTATGAAACATTTGTGGTCTGTCACAAACTGCTTTCTGTGATTATTGATCATTATTTTATAAAAAAGATGAAGAGTTATTTMGGTATCTGTGCTTCACAAAATTGTTTCTGCTTCTCAGTTAGAATTAATTACTTATCACAGAAGCCAGCAAGTAGCCAAAAAGATCTATTTAAAGTTCTTTATCACGCAATTCCATCTTCATCTACATGTTATCAGCTCTCTGACATTCCCCAGGATGGGGTAGGAAGCTGATCACAGGCAAATTTAATTTTTCTGGCAGCTCTTTCCTGACTTTGGGAGAAAAGCCGTCATTCATGATGGGGCCAGAAGCAAACATGTCAGACAAGCAAAATGCCAGTGTCTTCCATTATATGGCAGGTGCACATCTTTTCAATGTATACAGCTAGGTACGCCAGCTCAATGCTCATACTGGAACAGACATGCAACTATGCAGAAATGAAAAGGGTTTGCAACCTTCAGGTGCACACATGAGCGCCTCATTGAGCTAAAAAAAAAAAAAAAGATATATTTTACCAAATACTCTGCTTCTTTCTTGGAGAAGCTGGCATTTTCTCTCTTTGTGATTCCACCTAAAAGACTTATAATTAAAATCAGCGCTCAATGTACATACTCAAAATCTTAGTAGCTTAATTAATACAAAAGTAAACAGGGAAATGAAATTTTGACCTAAAGGCAATAGGCATAACTTAAAACAACGAAGTCAAGCCTTTAAAATTACACATGCATTAACTTTGCACAAAATCCTTCATTCAGCAAGAACACTTTGMTGGAACTCAAGTAAACACAATGCTGAATAACAAAAAATCTAAACAGGCGCTAGAATTTTTYAAAAAGTAATATTTTCTAAGAAAGTCAGTACTTGGCCTGAAAACTGGTCAAAAGTGTTTTCATGAGTGTTTTTTTTTAAATGCAAGGTTGGTGTTACAGCCAACAGTCCAGGCATTTTTCAGTTTAAGAAAGTGGAAAGAGTTTAAAACTTGTGAATTATGCTCTTTAAATATCAGAACTGCTTGCTTCCAAAGTTCAATTTAAACTCAAAAAAATAGAAAAGGTTGAAACCGAAAAAAAGCTTTCAAAATGCCTACAATATTTGAAAAGACCCAGTACAACARTGTTGTCTCAATTATCAGCTAATAAACTTTAAAAAATGAAAAATGTAATCACATTCTTTTCCTAAGAAATAACTTTTGGAATGGGTTCCCACAAAGCGACTTCTGAAAGAAAAGAGGATCTCTATATTTGACTAGTGTCTCATTAGAGGCACCTTTTGCAGTTTACRCTGCCACCCAGGAGAAGTAAGACTACTCCTTTGTCCTCTTACAGCTCCTGGGAGGCTGGGGAGGGAAGAACAGATTTATGGGGCTGCTGCAAAAATTTGTTCAGCCAATGGGCGTACCCAGCAATAGCCATGACCTGCACTGCGCTGAATATCTTCCAGCTGGAGGGAAACATGCTGCCTCAGGGATAAGCAAGGAGCAAGGAACTTCCTCTCAGACAGAAAGGGAGCAGATGAAGACTGGGAAAAAAATAGCAGTTCAGTCATACTCTTGTTCAAGTCTATTTTAACACTCTGCTTCTACACAAGAACAACAAATTCCTGATTTTTGCTAAGGATTAAGTCAAAAGTTGGAGGAAATTATGAAACATAGAAGTAATTTAGCTCGTGAAATTTTAAATTTGAAAAAACTTAAAATGAGAAAACAAAAAACAGGATGAAAAGCTTTTCCATTCTTAACATATAATTTCCAGTGAGAGGGCAGGATAATTCTATCAGATAATCTGGTGACTTTTATCTAATTTTCAGTTCCAAAACATAGAACCATAGAATCTTTTGGGTAGGAAAAGACCTTTAAGATCATCAAATCCAATCATTGACCTAAGACTGCCACTAAGTTCACCACTAAACCATGTCCCTAAGTGCCACATCTATATGTCTTTTAAACATGTCCAGGGATGATGATTCAACCACTTCCCTGGGCAGCCTGTTCCAATGGTTGACCACCCTCTGGGGAAGAAATTCTTCCCAATATCCAACCTAAACCTGCCCTGGCACAACTTGAGGCCATTTTCTCTTGTCTTATTTCTTGCTACCTGGGAGAAAAACCAACACCCACCTTGCTACAGAAAGTTGTAGAAAGTGATAATGTCTACTCCTTTTCTCCAGGCTAAACAAGCCCAGTTTTCCGAGCCGCTCCTTATAAGAYTTGTAGTTTAGACACACAAATATTCAAGTACTGATAGTTTTTTCATAATCTTGCAGGTCCTCCCATATTCTAAAGATTCTGAAAAAAAAACTTTAAGAGCACAGAAACTGAGTTTTGAACAATGATAAACTGCCAAATGTGGAAAGTATTGTTTCAGCAGTCTTCTAACTTTTGCTCCTGTGATAAGGAAAACTAGAAACTGTTTCAAATATCCCTCAGATTAATCCTCATGCTATGCACAGTGTTGGCAGCAAGGATTGTAGTTTAATCAAGCCAAACAGTCCAAAAATGAAAGAAACGCTAAAGTCACTTTTCTGAACTTTTTCCTATGATGTGTATTGCATGACTACCTGCAGAGCCAGATCTCTGAATATGATCAGGATTAGAAGAGAGTGCTTTGAGGTGAAGAAGCAGCTCAGTGCTGTCCCCTTCATTAACACAGTCTGAGGAGTTGTTAAGATGCTGTTTTCTTGCAGTCACAGAAATACATTCAGTCAAGAATTCACAACATATACACACACAAAAGATGATTACTACAAATTTTGTAGAAATGTGGGAGAAGTAAGGGGTCTCTATCTGAACTATCATTATTAGTTTTTTTTCCATAAGCTAATGAACTCGTATTACTAGACTGATGGAACTAGCTCTCCCTCCCACCGAGAACAGAATTTCTTTATCTTGACAACTACAGCAGTAATTTACAAGTCAAATTAATATTGGAATGCTTTTAGTATTGCTTCTAACTTCTTTTAATGTTACTAAAAAACAGATGGATATAAGTGTAAGATCCACCGAGCAATAAATCCAGCATGAAAACAGATGGAATAGTAAGATCATAATGATAATTATTTATGGGAAGATTTCTACTATGAAATTACAATTTGTTTAGCCTATACTACAGTTATGAAAAGAGAGGTCAGACTTGTCAGAATAATTGGCAATACCTCAAAATTTATCGGCCTTCTTAGATTACACCTTGCAATTACTTCCKGTTGGAGGAGCAGGAAGAAATCATTCAACGTTTTTTATGGTCTTTCCTTAGCAGAAAGTGAAACCTTTCTTCTTTCACAATATGGGAAACAAGTATTCATCTTCTCATTCAAAACAAAGTATTTCCAGATTAATATAATAAATKATGTCTGATAATAATTATGTGTGATAATAATTTGTGAATAAACATCACTTATCCACCTGTCAAAAACACTAGAAGGAAAGAAATTTACAAAGTTCAATTGATCACATAAGGTTGTACTTTAGACAGATGTTATCCTCAGAAGGTTTTAGTGCAGTCTGCTGTTTTAACTTAATCTTACACAGGGATTCAAACACCTGTTTTAATCACTCAGCTATTCAATATATTTTTCAGTGGCATTCTAGTCATCATGACATTTCAGACATCTCTATCCTAGATGATTCCATTACTTCCAGAATTTTCCCATATACATGTGCATGACACAGATGAAAGCTGTATTCACAGAGTGTTTTCTCATTGAATTTCTCTCCTTTGCCTCCAAAGCACCTTACTGACATTTATGTAAGTGTTAGAAAATTAGTGGTTAATGTCTTAGGTGTTCATTTTTAATTCAGTTTAATGACACAATGGAATAATTTAATTATTTGTAGTAGGTTCCTTTCATAAAGCAGAAGCTGTCAAAACAGGCATGAAYATGAATGGACATCATGAACTAGACCCAAAAAAGAAAACCCCAAAAAACCCACACAGGACCTAAAGTCAATGTTCATATTTTCTCTGCAGAACACCTGTAAAAATGACAACCTAAAAATGGCATGTTTAATAGCATAGGAGATTTGTATTCTGCTGCTTGAAAGTAAAGACAAATTAATAAACATGGAGATCCATAAAAGCCACCAAGCTTGAGTTAGGCCAGGTTACTTTGGATTGTTTCTTTAACTTTTTGTTAATTATCCATATACATATATATATATATATTATATTTAATTTCTTGAATACTATACAGTCGTTTCCTCAATTTTATTAAACTTACATGTAAACTGGGATAATACAAATTAAAAGATACAGCATCTGTTATACAGGACTGTTAAAAACTTTACAAATGTCAAGACTATAAATCAACATATTCCCATTGCATCTTGTCAAGTTACCTTAACTTTCACTATGTTTTTTCTTACGGATATGTCAGAGCATGTAAATTCAGGCATTTAACTCAGCTGCATTCACCAGCTAGAGACCCAAGGTTCCSCATAAGCACAAAGAGAGGAGTTTCCCATTCTGTGTTTCATAGCAACATATCATCAAGATTYCTAGTCTGTCTGCAGATAAGTACTTATGCTTATTTAAATGACCTTCATCATGCATATCTGAAGTTTGATGGATGCCAACACTCAATTTATGGACTTGTGCTGACTCCACAGGCTTATACTGCTCTAGACTCTATAGGGAATCTCCTAGCAAACTTATACTCTCATTAATTGATCCCAAGGCCACTACATGTAAAGATTACTTTTCTAGGGTGATCTTTGAGTTCTGGATCTAGACATCTATTTTCAGCATTGATGGTCCTATTTTTTTGTTTATCAGTGGAAATATACTGATAGCGAAATAAAAGCTGCTCAATAGGTTTGGTATTTAATTTGTGTTAATTGAATAGTTAATTAAGTACAACCTCTTTTTCAAGAAATGCACAGTAACTTCTGCTATTATTGTAAGCACTGCTAATGTTTAGGAAAAGTGAAATTTCTCAAAACATTTTGGAAAAGTTTTAACTATTCATTATTCAAACAGAAGTGTGTCTAGAGTTAGTAACTGGAAGTACCCATGGCAAGTATTAAATATCATAATAAATTTTATTACAGTCAACATTTCACAAGAGGAAACATTGCTTTAAAATASTACTTTAAAGTCCTCAGCTTTTATTGCTCTATGCTCTCAGAGAAAACTCAAGCCATAAAAAGAAAATAATTTCAGGATTCTAAAATAACTGCAATGTGAGTAAGCACCAACAAAAGTCTGTGTAAGTTTTTCATTTGTTTCATCCTCCAAACATATCATAATATCAAATTTGAAATAAAATATTCTAGAATACATTAGCTTGTTTTCAAAATGCATTTTCTGGTGTTACGCATTAACTGAGAAACTAAGTTTATTCAGACAATGTATATGTGTGCATTAAAATATTACATTTTTGTCCTATCCAGAGAAACATTTTAATTGTATGGAATATGTAAACTGTCATCAAAATGCCTGTAAGACTCTGTGTGGAAGCATGTTTTTATTTGCAACAAAAAGTACAAGCACTTTGTAAAGAATTATTTGAATTCTTGGAGCTACTGTATTAGCATTTTTTCCGTCCTGAAAGTCATTATCTGAAGGAAAACAAATCATTTAGAAAGAAAAAAAGGCAACTAAGAAGTGAAATTTAGTGGTAGAAGCTGTGCGATTTAGCATCATTTGTGTGTTGTCTTGGGTTTCATAAAGGAAATGCAAAAGAGGTGTTCATTATTCTTGYCTTTAGAGGTTGAAACCAAATCATCCTTTACTACAAGCCAAGGTTMACCAATGGTGTAAATCGAAGTCACTGCATAGTTGCCAACCAAGAAATATTTTCTATTTGAAGACAATTCTTTTGGTTCAAGTACTTTCCATAAAACTCATTGGACCAAGCTGTTAAAAGTACCACACTTTTATACAACAAAGCATTTTTGTGACTTAAGCCTACAYATACAAAAAAGTGAGAATTTAAAAACAATTTACCTAAACATGTTTTCCTATGTCAACTGAGAGTTTTTTACTTGCTCTATCTGTGGTAAGCCACTACCTGGGTACTCACTTCCTCTGACTTAATCCAAAAAACCATGAAAATAAGCCTGATCCAATTCAGTAAGCCTGCTTCAATTTTTAGTGAGGAAAATATTTTTTTCTGCCACACACTCTCCCCCATACAATTCTTCTGCTTGAATTAGCAAGTGTTTTATCAAGGTATACAGACCTGTTCTTTAATTCTGCAGGCAGGAGTGCCCTCTAAACCAGAGACATGTCAAACTTTTACACAATTATAAGTGAACGCAYGCTGACTTTTCCAATTAAATTAATATGTATATTTGAACACATTATAAAAAACACCTGCTAGAAAGAAAGACAAGAATTTATGTAAAAGACTGTTGACTTTAATTTCTTATTTTTAAGATTTTCCATACATCAAATATTTGCAATTTTGAAGATTGATGCTAGTATTATTGCTCTTGCCTGCCTAACTTGTCATTTTCACCACTGTCAGCTTGATAAAAAATTCACACAGTCGACATTTACCTCTGCCTTCCCATTAAAACTGAGAGAAGAAGAGTTAAATGTCTGACGTGTTTTGCATCCAAGTATGAATAATTTAATTTCTCATTAAATTATCAGTAAAGTGTTTTCTTTTTGCACTGAGACAATAATTAGTGAATTATGCCTTATATGACTTTACATACACTTCATTCACCATTCATTCCTCCTATTCTATTTGTTCTTCTTTTTTTCTTAGAAGTTTTATGTGTCAACCAGAGACAAAAGTAATTCTTTTCATTTTGCCCCAGCATTTTTCTTCATTATTTTTGACAAATGTAAGTTGATCTTCTTAGACTTGTGGAATGCAACCATTTCTATCAAATCTGTGGATGATAACAAAGATTTATAGTGCTTCATGTAACAGGCCAGAGCATCACTGAAGGGCAATAATAAACGTTAGAAGAAACAGTCATTTAAGGTTATATTGAGAAATTGTCAAGATTTTTATGCCAGCCACAATGCAGTCACGATCAGTTTCTTGTGTTAAGATAAAGGAAACCTACAGTTTGAAATGTATACTTTATTGTCTGTGAATTCTTACAGTTTTTTTTCCATTATCATTCAGAATTACTAATTTGTAAGAGTGAAAATATTGTAGTGCTATAACTATTGAGAGATGAAAACAGAAAAAGAGTAGTGTTTTGATATGTAAACATATCATCACTTACCTTCTCTGCTGATTGGGCCGTACCAAAAAAGATTGGAATAAAAGCTAACCAAATTATGCAGGTTGTGTACATAGTAAATCCAATGGGTTTTGCTTCATTGAAGGTCTCTGGAACCCCTCTTGTTTTAATAGCATAAACAGTGCATGTGACCATCAAGAGAATRCTATATCCAAGGGAACAAATGAGAGAAAGATCTGAAATGTCACATTTGAGAACTCCCCTGGCGTTTTCTGGTTCAAGTGTCCTCTGCTCTCCATAGTCTACAATGGTATGTGGTGGATCAATAGCAAACCAGATGAAGACTCCAATAAGCTGCAAGGATATGAGGCTGAAAGTGATCACCAGCTGAGAAGCTGGACTAATAAATTTGGGAGCTGTGACAGATTTTTTACCTTGTTCAAATATTCTGTGAATCCTGTTTGTTTTGGTAAGCAAGGCAGCATAGCTGAAACACATGCCAAGTCCTAAAAAGATCCTTCGAAATGAGCAGACCACAGTATCAGGAGTTGCAATCATTAAAAAAGTAATGGAGTAACAGAGAAAAATCCCAGTCAGGAGCACATAACTGAGCTCCCGCCCAGAGGCCCTGACGATCGGTGTGTCGTTGTACCGGACAAATGTCACAATCACAAAGGTGGTGGCAATTATACCCAGAATAGCTATGAAGACAGGTACAATGGCCCAAGGAGAATGCCACTCCAGTTTGATTATAGGAATAAGCTGGCAATCTGTACGGTTGGCGTTTGGTCTTTTATTAATGGGGCACAGTTCACAGTTGAATTCATCCACCTGGTAGTGGTACCCCTCACAGCGCTCGCAGTGCCAGCAGCAGGGCACTCCCTTCACGGTTTTCTTTCTTTCCCCAGCTTTACAGGGCAGGCTGCAGACAGATGCTGGATGAGTGTGTTCTCTGTTAGCCCACTGCATGTCTTCTACCTGTGGGTATAAAAAATTAATGAGACTTCTATTTTCCTTCATTTATAATATCCTAATCCTGGCCACAGGTTTGTCATAAATCACTACATGCTGACAGCACAAATACAGTTTACCATAATAAGAAACCTGTTTCTTTCCCTTGCACTGACTTTAAAAAAGTGTTAAATGATTGTGTCCAATAAATCATTCATGCCACAGGCTTGATGAGTGTCATTAGTTTCTATTTACCTCTTTACTGCTGACCAAATTGACATCTGCAAAGAAATTTATTGACTCCAGGCTAGTCTAAAAGCAAAAAGGCCCATATGCAACGCTTTAAAAAGTTAATCACATGCAAATATAAATATCAGTAGTTCTCAAACATTTAATTACAAAATAAGTCTATGTGAGCTTCAGAGCAGTTTCTGGTACAGTAAAGAAATAGATTAAAATCTCCATGCATCAGCTCTGACAGAATAAAGAGTRCCAGAAAAGAAAGATCTGTGATGCCACCCCTTCCACAAATGTGGATATTTTATACTTTCCCACCTTCGAAGCCTTGAAATGCTCAAAAGTGTTTTGTTTACACTTCTAAAAGATAAAAATAAGTATATACTGCTTTCTGAATAATAATGGAAAAAGATGTCATGACTACTGCTTTARTTTTCCTGATATAAAAAGTCCAGGGATCCTTTTGTAGAACAGAACAGTGCAATCTTGTTTTAGAAAACCCAGCTTTCTCCACAGCAGCACATTAACAAAACACACTTTTATTCATCCACTTAAAGAATTTTCTACTTAACATTATCACTCAYTTTGGTCCCAGCTGTTAGCCCACCCTTAGCACAAAGCTGTGTTCTGCAGAGGTCACTGAGTGAATCAGAGCAGTGCATGGAGCCAAGAGCCACTGGTAGGCACCAGAACCACTCCTTGTTGYTCCAGGCGCCACCTTTCATTCCTTTCTTAGGTGGTGAGCACTCAAGGACAAAGGACTTTCCTTGTTCTTGCCTATTAAGTACTTAGCACTTTTGTTTCATTTGGAGGCTTTATTTATAAATGAAACAGCAGTAACAAAACTTCAGGCGTCAGGAATGTTTTCAGTTCCTTCTGGAGGAGGACAGAATGAGGACAGCTTATAAAAAGGGATAATTTTGGCCTTWAAAGTTTATTTTTTCAGCAATTTTTCGACAGATTTGAGATGAAATCACAATGTAGCATTGCCGGCCTTATTTGCCTTGCTCAGAGAGCCAGAGCACGAGTTACAGCACTGTGCAGGGTGAATAAAGCAGCAACAAGCAGCCAGGCAAAAAATGCCCCTTTRGTGTAGGACCTTGCTGTTATTCTCCACTCCTAGGGGCAAACAAGGGACCACACAGTAACAAAGAGACAAGAAAAGCTCATGCAACCAGCTCTGTGAACCCTCAGAGTCACTCAAGGACTTCAATGGGAGGGGATCCTGAATTGGGATTCAACCAGATTTTATATCAAGGACTGTGATGTCTATGCAAAATACATCATCCRGTGACTATGGAAAAAAAAATTATTTAAGCAATTAGCTTCCTAAAAACCACAAGAGTTTTGCATGAAACAGCTTTGAYAGAGCTCCAGCAGAGCACTTGACACTAAGAAAAAATTCACCTGTTACAATCTGCAGGTTTGAGTCACTGAAATTCTCAAAGTCCGCATAACCCCTATTGTTTCATCTACTAGACATGAGAGAAAACATGCTATGATGAAATCAGCATGACAGGAAAGACAATTCTCCTTCACAATGCTGCTAACAAATACAAAGCTTGTGATTTAGTCACATAATACTGTTGCCCCCTACAATAATGGGGGCAACAGTAGGCCATTGTCATTAATCCAGATCTGTGGATAACTTTGGGACGACTCAGAAAAGAACAGTATTACGTATTGGCTAGATTATAGCACACAATACAGAATCACCAGGAGAGTAGACAACACCTTATCCAGCATAAACTGAGAAGCRGCTGGACAGGCAATATCTCATCCAGCAGAAAGCCTGACAGGATAAAGCTACAGTGTCCAATTTATAAAGGCATTTGAACTAACAAGGTGAGTTTATACCAGATCAGTATTTAATACCATGAGGCTACAGTGGTTCTTATCTGGCATTAAGCATCCTAAAGGCACATTTACTGTATCGTGAATCGATGGCTTAGATAAGTACAGAGAATTCCCTTTTGTCTTTTCGAGCTTCTACCTTAATATAAAAAAAAAAGAAAATCCTTTTATTTTACAGCTATTTATGATTTCACATACTTTAGTCTTGACAGTATTTTAATTGACTAAAAACATGCTTTTCCTGATTGGCAAAACATTAAAGTGCCTCAGGTTAAGCATCCCATTGGCAACAACTAATAATAAATTCCTATGTCTGAARCTAACTGGTAAAGATTCATATTATGTTTTTGCTCTGGTACATCTGACACAAACTACAAAAGATATAATTTCCAGCATGGCAATATAAAGTTATGAATGATGAAAAACTCACTGGATAAAGAAATTTTTTCCTAATAAATTCATTATGACTATAARCACTACTGACTGGTTAGCACTAGAACAATTCAAACAAGAATACACTCTTAAAGAATAAAAAATTCTAAATTAATGTAGAAAATAACCACAATGAATGGCCAAGGCAGGTGGATTTTACAAGGTATAAAACCTATGTTTTAAAATCCAGATTGTCTGGATTATTTTGTAGGCAAAAAAACACATTTAGGGTGACCTAGATTTATCAAAAAGCTTTTAAGAGAAATGTTATGAGTTCTTGCTCATTAGTTTTGTATTTCATTTTCTACTTAATAAGAAATAGAACATATATTCCCAAGAAACATTGGCCAGTGTTTGAAATTGAAAATCCCTTTAAGATACTTGTGTATCTGAGAAAATTCTAGCACTGCAGGGTGTTAACTCTGGAAGTTTGTGGAAAGATGGGATTCTCCCATGTACACAATGCTCTGACAACTCAGTTTATAGCTACATTAACAAGCAACGTGGCACAGTAAGAACCAATCTGCAGAGCAAAGATGTTAATTCTGAGGACTTGATGTTCACRTTGGTCTGTATTTGAAATCAGAGTCTGCAGAAGAAGGTTGTATTGACCTAATTTTGATGTAGTTCAGTGGACTGAACAGCAGTAATGATTAACGAAGATTACATGTCCTTCTGGAGAGCATATTCTGTTTTTGTTTCAGCCAAAAGCATTCCAGTTCACATAGCCCAAGACCCACTCCACAATGAGCGTGTGCTAAGTGGGAATAATTAGTGGATTCATTTCACGAGTAGACTCGGTTGAAACCAAAATGCTGATGTGTGTATATCCTCAGACTGCTACTTAGACAATACTATACTAGAGGCAGAGGAGAGGGCAGGGGAAACTAAACCCCAGAGTGAGCACTGTATGCTTTTATTAAWCTTGAACAGGGCTTTTAAGGGTTTCTGTACATGCAGCAGTTAATAACTGAAAAGCCATGCTACTTCTGGTCATCTGGTTCACTCCCAGCTCTCCACAACCTGCAGCAGTCTCTGCCTGTAATAGCTTTTGAGCTACTATTTTGCATAATATAAAAGTAATAAGTAAATYCAGTACAAGACATAATTACAACAATAGTCTTAAAACTCTATCAGTTCTTTCAGACACTGATTGTATGTATCAAAGTGTGATGGTTTTGATTGGACAAGAGTCCAGAATTGATGGACAAGTTTCTAGACCAATGGATAGCTTGTAACGCCTCTGTGATTATATATTTTGAGGAAGGAGAAACTGGAAGGGCGGCCATCTTCTTGCTTCTCCAGCGGAGGGGTGGACGGCGGGCCTCTCTGGGCTCCAGCCCAGGCCACGGCCCTGCCGGCCCCGGTGGGTGAGCGGCCAAAAAGCCACAGCCGCCAGGAGAAGAACATCCCACACTAGCAGCCATAAAACTGCTGTAAAACGCCAGCACCCTGCGCGAGTYCTGGCACGGGGTTTCCCATGCAGCCGGCGTGCCTTATGCTGAATTGGGCAGAAGGAACACCACGCTGCTGGCAGCGAGAGATATGGTGAATATATCCCTGCTGCGGACCCAAATAAGATCAATCCTCCAGGTACATCTGCACATGCAGACTCTTTTCCAAGTTAGAGAGAACAGAAAGATGTGACCGTGTAAAGAAACTAACATGGCGGTGCCACGAGGAAGAAGCTAACATGGYGGCTCCAAGGTCAGTGAGAGAGAGAGAAAGCAGAGACACCGAACACTGGAACTGAAATTTCTCCTGCAAGCCGTGGTGCGAGCTGTACTGTAATAGAGTATTTCTCTATAATTCATTTGGAATGCATTTGGGGGGATGTAGGAATCCACGTTATAGCCTGAGAAAGGCTGCCTATGCCAGGGTGTGTGGATTTGCTGAGGCTTTTTGGAGACTGAAACAAAGAACTTTACTTCCAGGCTGGAATAACTCATCCTTAAAAAAGACTAACCCCATGAACTGTTCTGACCCAYGCCTGCAGTTGTTGGGAAAGACTGCTAGTTTTTCGTGGAAGAGAAATTGTTTTCCACAGTGCAGCAGGTTTCRGCCGGATCTGTTCTTTTGTGAGGTTACAGCAGAAGAAAACTCTTTTCCATAAGCATAAAAAAAGACTCTCAAAACCCCATGTTTTCCCTTGCGCAGTCGCTGGGAAGAGGTGTTGGGAAGGGAAAAGWATCTGAATGTTTGCCTTGATTTTTTTTTTCCATTATTCTTTTTACTTGTAGTTCTATTAATAATAAACTTTTTACTGTTTTAAAAGTAAAAGCCTTAAGGTTTGAGCCTGTTTTGCCGTGTAGTTTTTTTCCRTTTTCCTCAATAATCCATATTTCCCCTCATGAAAATAAGGGCTAATTCCCCTGTGAGTAATCTTTCGTGGATGCTCGCGTGTGTCCAGTGTGTATCCATGACACAAAGATTCTAGTTTCTTGAACTTGTGCAGAAGATTCACCCATGTCATTACTTTTCTCTCTTTACATGCTAGTACTATTGGTCCCACTTCTTCTCTGAGATTAACTTTATACAATAAAGGACAGCAGGAACTGTTAAGAAATAAGAAAGCAAAGGAGGATCATTTGGGGTCATAGAAAAGAGGGCAATTATAATTTCCAGAACTACTGAAAACCTGTAATAGTCAAGCTTTAAAGGGAGTTCCTGAATGCTCAGCCTCTTCTGAAAATCATAATTTTTTATGTAGACATAAACACTTAGCAGTGGAACTTTCAAAAGTGCCAAGGGGAACTTGCTCAATACAGCTAATTAATTTAAATGAGAGTTAARTGCCTTGTCTGTTTAAGTGCTTTTGAAAATCCCACTATGCTTCCATCTGCAGTTTTCACAATCTAAATACTTTGAAAAACGTGCCCTAAAGTGATCTAGAAGTTCAAATGTTACAAAACCAACTTCAGGGGATCTTAACTTTAGGCACACATTTCTAAAGCAGATTCTCATGGGGGAAATAAACTGACAAAGACAAAAGAAACACAGAAAAGAAGGTGCCTTTTGACATTGAAAAAGGATTAAGTTCTGCATCTCTTCAGCTCTTACTGATTAAAATTTCTGGGTCTGCAGCACTCTTTATACTGTTCAGACCCTGCCAAGGCTGAGCAAGTCTCAGATTGTTAAGTAGTCTTGAGTAAACATGGTTTCTAGAAGACTTATTTTGTCACCTCATTTTCACGTGACATCTTCTAGCTGCGGTTCACTACAGTATGATGCATTACGAGGCAAAGTTCATTGCTAAATGTATCTGAAATCATCTAGATCAGCTGGACTAGATAGCCTAGCTCTTTATTTATTCTTAGTAATGGTTTAAAAATTATTTCAATTTTATCTGAGTAGGTTCTCTGAATTTGGAAAGTGTCTGATAGATTGGTGTGCTTTCATGAAGTACCTCACATTTCCCCAACATGTGGTTCCTTTTCCTGCTATTCCAATACTTACCAGAGTGAAAACCACAGAAATACTTTGACAGCATGTCTGTAAGGCCTGTATTCATTTTCTATGAAATGCATCATGATACAAAAAGAGAATGGCTTCATTGCTATTTCAATGGACACAAAAATCATCTCAACATGAAATACCTGCCTGATGGAGCTGCAATTTGCTTTAATGTGCAGCGTTAAGGACACAGTCACAGTTAAGTCACAGTTCACTAAACCATTAAAATACAGACAAAATGCCATTTCATATCAAAACCAAATAAACACCTTTGTCCTTCATGAATTACAAACACAATTCCCTCTAATATCGAATAATAAAGCTTAAAAATTAATGATGTGAAAAGTGGGCTAAAAGCTTATAAGACAGACATGATACAATACGAATAACACATTTGCATTCCTGGAACCCGCATTCTTCCAATAATCAGGCAACTCATTCATTTAGCAATGTCCTCAGCAACTGGAGGAGACTGATCAAAAACGCTATTAATAGGTCAAATATAGTTCCTGAATTATGTGTCCAATTTATGTGTACATATCACTCTGTTTTCCATTCTTAATTGTTGTGGAAAAACTTATCACTTAATTCAGCAACCCATGAACAATACAATGACACCTGGACAACCTTCAGAGAGTTTTTCAGAGTACATGGGATGGGTAATATTTAAATGTTTCTGATTATGCTATATTATCCCTTGCAGGAATTTTCATTTTTCAAATCCTATCCCAGAGCCAGATATTTACCAAAAATAGTGAAAAATAAATGTTTAAAGGGTCTTATTGTAACAAATGGAATTATCCGAGTTCTGGAAAAGGAACGCAAGTGGTATTTATAAGAGTTGTGGGGGCAGAGAGACATCTTATTTTGTAGTCAGTTGGCCAAGACTTTGAGAAGCATCAAGAGTCTTGTATATAAATTCATATGACTTTTAATATATATTCAGGTTCTTAGTTATAAAAATGACAAAGAACTGAAATATCACCTCCAGTTATCACTAAGATTTTTTTCTTATTTTTGTCTCAAGTTCCTGGAAGTACTTCCCTCTGACAAAAAGCTCCATCAAAGGAGCATAGCAAGTGAGTGAATTAAGGGAATTTTGTCTAGTATTTAGCTTTTTTAATTGTCTAATGTATCTATTCTCACAGTAAAAATTAAAGTCTTTAATGTACCTTGTCCAATAAAGTCATCAGAACTATTAAAATCYGAAATTAAACTGAAACTGGTTCAACTAAAGTGAATTCACTGAGTCTAAATATAATGATCATTGCTTTGAGTCTGCCAGACAGACTTATCCGTCTAGAGACAATCTGGGTATACTAACAGACTAAACTTACAGGTGTTTAAGCCGGCACTTGCAGAAAGGAAATAACTCAATGACAAAAAATACGATTTAAATTAAAATAAAAAAATAAAACYCAGAATTACTTCAGATTGCCATGGCAGTATAAAATCACTATCATTACCAAATTTGCCATAATTGCTGTAAATTATTTATGTCATTCACACTATACAGATGTTTTTCGTAACAACCGAGATGTTGTTTTCTGGAATTTTAGGCATAGACATTCCAAAAGTTCTGCAAAGAACATGGAATTATATCTTTGGTTTCACCACATACTGGTTGAAAATTAATGCAGTCTAATATCAGTTTGAAAAGGAGTCTGAGAAGCTTGATGAGTATTAAAGGATCAGTCCGAAATACTACAAGACAAATAATTATTTTTTTTTCTTTAGGATCAGAAATACAGGTTGTTATTAGAACCCAGATGGAAGCTGATTTCTCCTAACTGTGAATCCACCTGCCCAAAGTTTCTCCTAGGCAAACCAGTTATYATCTCTCTTACAGCTTCCTTAAAGGAAAAAACAGTTAAATTTAACGTCATTTTTATTTGAAGACCAATTTACATGTATGTATATATMATTATTTACATGCAAGTATGATATAAAATATTCTGGACTACAGGAAGGAAGGAAGGTGATGCTATTAGTGGTGTAGCTTAGGTTTCTAATCTTAGACTTAGCCTATATGGCTCTGACACAGTCTGATTCTGTGACCCTGAGCAAATTATTCAACCTGCTTGAATCTCACTTTTTCAGTGGAGAGGAGCGGTCATGAAGACGGGAGCAGTGGAGACCCTTTGGTTTAAAATGTGGGTAAAAAGTTCAAGTAGGGATATAACTGATGTCCGTCTCTCAGGTCTAGAAAGATTTTTGCCCAACAATTACTTGTTCAGAAAGTTTGACTAAAACAACTTTTACTTTTAAAACTGAGCAATATATTTTCAAAGAATTAATACCAGAAACATCATAATAATCCTGTGCTTTCTCAGCACGTCAAAATCTTTCTTGTCATCTCCTGTTTTCAGAACTGCAATATCACCAGTCTCTGGAATTACTAAAACTAAGAGAATGTATTTTTATTGTTTTGGACATATTAAGAAGTCATTCTCAGCTAGGGCAAAATAACTATAYGGAAGGATGCTCTAAGGTAGTACATAAAAATAGAAAAGAACAGTATAAAAAATATGAAGTTTCTTATGTTCATAAATAGACAGGTTTAAACACTTGCCTTGCTTCATTAATGCAAATATGTTATTTAGTGGGCTGATACCGTAATTTTACCTCAAAGAAACCAACCCTACTAATTAAGTCATATAATTCATGACTGCTGAATACTTACATAGAGGAACACACTGTGGTAACCTAAAATAGGGAATAATCATACCACTGTATCACAATCTATGGAGTATTTATTAGTGCTATACAGTCTTAAAATACTAGCCTTTATATGGCTTGGGATCTATTTTACTTTTTTTTCCCCCACTTTTACTTTCTCCTCCCATGGTTTGGTCTGTTCTGATGGGGTAGAGAAGTGCTGGCCCTAGCAGACGCTTGGTACAAAGGTAGGAGGAGCTGCAGTGTATTACATTCTTCAATTTGCCAAACAACAAACAGTAATGCAGATGCAATATTTGGGAAACATCATTTTATTCTCAAATGCCTTGTGGAGTAGACTAGCACAAAGTGCAATGATTAGCAGGTCATCAAGTAAACAGCTACTGTTACTGCACTGTGTAACTACTGTAGATGTAGCTGAACCTGCAACAGMGAGTGCTGCAGTGTTTGAGCCAGCCACAGGAGTGATCAAGCAACTTATTATTCCTTGTTCCCTTATAAGATTCAGTTCTARTGTTCTCCCTTASTCGGCATCTCATGTATCCCTGTCCCCCTTACTCCTCCCCTCGGTTACCCCTATGGGTTGAAGTTGTATTATCCCACCTTCTCTCCCTGACCCTCAACCCTCTGGGCCATGGTTCTCTCCGCCCTCCCTCCTTAGTAATTGGTTGTGGTAGTTTCTCCCTGCCTTCTTCCCTCCCCTGAGCCGTGGTGATTGGTTGCAAGCTTTCCCCGAGCGCGCGGGTTTAAAAACCAAATGCCATCATTGTTTAGCCCTCTTCGCCTCCTACCCCCTTTGCAGCTGGATTGGAATAAACTCCCTGGACTGTGGAACGTAGTGCGTTAAGAGCCTTCCTGCCTCTTTATTTCTGGACTTGTGGCTAAGCTACACTGGGTGTATTTCTCAGTGCTAATAACTGCACGGGCGATATCCCTCGTTGGTTTGGTGAATTTGCAACCCCAGAACAGCTTCTTCTCGAAGGAGGTTTTGGGAAAAAACCACGAAGGTAATTAGYYTCAGGAGAAACAGCACCTTAAAGCCATTAAACTACCAAATGGAATTTTMGAGCAATCTAGTAGGCACTTCTATTCAATATATGCAATTTTTTTTTCTTTATTGAAAGCATGAATCACAATTAATTTTCAAGCACCTGCTTCTGAAGATAGCCTCTTTATTTAGAAAYGAGACAAAAAAATCACCCCCAACCAAATCAAAAAATCCCAACAAACAAAAATGTACCGCCACAGAAATATCCTTTTGAACGCACTTTCAGTGGTTTACT
The DNA here is from genome assembly GCA_018881555.1 of Amblyornis subalaris. Taxonomy (NCBI): domain Eukaryota; kingdom Metazoa; phylum Chordata; class Aves; order Passeriformes; family Ptilonorhynchidae; genus Amblyornis; species Amblyornis subalaris. The sequence goes on from JACAXG010000073.1 coordinate 388,232, forward strand.
TTCTATATTTTGAAGACATATAACTACGACCAACAGATCAGACTGCGAATCAGGTTTCCAGTTATTCTGCATGCAGACCACTTTCACGTAGGCAGTCTCTATCACATATCCTTACCTAGAGGTCCTCACTGCCCTTACATGTCCCTGATATGCATTTGAAGAGAATTTAATGAACATTCATAAATAAAATTCATGATGTACACACAGGGATTGAAGTTATTACATGCTACCAAAAGCAGGCTCTGCCACAACTTTGCCTATATGATTAAACAGGTGTTTAAGAAAAGACTGGATGTAGCACTAAGTGCCGTGGTCTAGTTGTCAAGGTGGTGTTACCTCATAGGTTGGACTTGATGATCTCAAAGGTCTTTTCCAATCTAGATGATTCTGTGATGCTTTATTCACAAACCCTCAAATTAAAAACAAACTAACTAACTAACTAACTAACTAACTAACTAACTAACTAACCCCCCCAAACTTGTCAGATTTAGATTTTGAAATAAATGGGGTTTTGAGAGGAAACCTTCCACCATCACCCCTTTTTGTCAGCTGGTTAGTTTTGGTCAGCTCAAATACTAAGGCCATTTGAACCATAGTGCTCGAAGTACTTTTTTTCTTCCTGCAGTTGATCATGCAGAAATAACCTGCAAGCATACCTTAAAAAATTTAGTGCTTTGAGAAAAGAAAAGGAGCCTAGTTCTGGCAAAGATTTTTTTAACATCACTTTCTTTGTGCCTGGAGAATCTCCTCAGTTCTGCTCAAGGCCCATCACTAGTTTAATAGCTTAGTTGCATTTCTTGATGAAACTTTTAATACCCATAACAAACATACTCCCACTCACATCCATTTCTTTTAGCTACAGTTACTTAAGTTAGAGCTGGCTTGTCTCAAGCCCAGTGCTCCATAGCTACTATATTTGTTTCCCTCCAATTTGTGCCAGGCACCTTTCAATCCCAATGGTCCTTGAATTCTCCCCCGCTTCACAGCTCAGCATAGACAGAAAGAACACAAGAAGTTCGGCATAGTTGCCATTTGACTTTAAAGGAATTTAATATAGATTTTTCTTCTTTAATTTTAAGACTATACCATTTCGTAAATCCCCTTGTTTCGTGAAAAATTATTCACCATGGCATGGTTTTAATTATTGTATTCGTTAAAGGTGAGTTTATCAAAATAAGAACCTGTTGTCCCCAAATTCCTTCATGACGCCTGTAAAAAAAAAGTTCTGGGCTAGACCTTCTAGCTGCTTTAGTTCAGCCCAATAACTTTAGTACAGTTATGCTAACGAGTTATTATTTCTTAAGGGGATGACATTCTTTTGTTATCTTTAATACTTAATTATTTTAAAACTAGAAATAAGCCAACCACAAAAAGCCCCAGTTCAATATGAAAAAAAAATGTTCAAAGGTTGGTTTTAGTTTTAATCATACCCCATTATTTTTAAATGGTTTAATCTATTTCCTATTTCTTGATCAGAGCAAAAAGCACTGTACACATGAAACTGAAAAATGAATTCTAAATTCATTTTTTTCTAAATGAAAATTCTAAATTCCATCCTGCACAACCCTTCCTACAAAGTAATACCAACACACAGATAATATATTCTTTTTATTCCCACACTGCTCAAAGACCAAGATGTCAGTTGCACTAAGGGCTAGTGCAACTAGCAGATCTGCAGGAAAAAATTATGGTCTCTGTCCTAAAGARTTCACAGTCAAACCATAAGATAAAGGAGAGCATAGCATTGGATGAATAGAGAACAGAACATCCTAAAACTAATAAGGCAACACAGATCAGCATGACAGTCAGCAGCCATAGCACGCCTCCCAACAAGGGCTTTTTGAGGAAATTTTACCAAAAAATATTTTTAACAAGGGAAGTGAAAGAAGAAAGCAGGGTGGTTTTGCATCTCTTTCCTGAGCTTTCCATTCAAGCACCAACAACACSAAGACAGACAGCACAAAGGCATTGGCCTCTCAAAGAGTAACATAAAACAGAGCTGGAATATCCTGCGCATCTCAGCTTCTAAACAATGTTTCAGCAAAGTGAAGCACTTGAAATTTTGGGAAAAGTTGCCCTCACCTCAGCAACCTTCATTGACTCTGACAAAGGAACAGACAAACTCAGTTGAAATACAGGGGTCAAATTTATTTATGTGTCTCAAAAAAAAGAGGCACTATATCTAAACTGTTCATGACATATTTGTCCAACCTGTTTTTAGGGAAAAAAAAGCTTTTAATATATGTAGTACATTCTACCCTGAAACACTTCAAAATCCTGAACACCAGGACACTACTTTAAGGTGGTTTTCCACTATAGGGGCACATATCTTATTTACCAGCTCCTCTTCATGAAGAGTCAGATCTTTTCATGCTAATGATTTTGAATTTTCATCACTGTATAAAAAAAGAAATCACACTGGCCCTTTAAACACAGTTCCAGACAGGTAAAAAACCCACATACACAAAAAGTATGAAAGTTTGAACTAGTGCAGAATGGGCAGAAAACAGATTGTATTTTATACTGAGATTTCCAGCAGCAAGGGAAGAGCTCTCGCTGCCAAGTCTGTGCTGTTGCTTGGAATTAAGAGTCAATAATTATATAGAAAATTCTGTACAGAGACTTAGTGATCTGGCAGGAACAAAAGAAGCACGAGGAAGAAGTTTAAGCTAGAGAAAGTGTCACACAGTTCATTTAGTCAGGAGAAAAAAAAAAGARCCAAAAGCAAAAACTCTTCTTACTAAAGAAATAAAGTTGAAGATGTTCAAAATGAGCGGACGTCGGGGTTTCATATGGACTGAACATATTGGGATTTATTTTACAATATTTACACAACTGAGGAGATAGAAAGCTCTTGAGACTTTATGGGGAAGTATGGAGAATTTGCAAATGGGAAACCTAGTGCTTACACTCCGAAAAGAAAGGGAATAAAGAACCCAGGGAATTATCAATCATTCAGTTTAACTTGAATTCCAAGAAAACTCCTGAAAGAAATAAACAAACACATTTCAAAAACACAGAGAAAACAAACAAGAGAAGTAACAGCCAAAAGGGATCTATCATCAATGAGCTGTCACATTTCCTTCAGTGAGAGGGTAACAGGCAACGTGGATGAGAGACAAGCAGCTAGGTGTCATTTATCTTAACATTAGAAAGATTTTTGACACCATCTCAAATTACACTCTCAGTCATAAGCAACCTAGTGAAACAGATTTAGCCCCTAAGGGCTAGGTGCAAATTATATCAGAAAGCTGCAGAAAGATAAAATTTGTAGTTGATTTACTGTCAGAAGTGAAGGGATGGCACAGGGTGTGGCCTGGAAAGATCTGTTGTTAGTCTGCTATTATTCAATGCTTGTAATAACTGCTCATTCGGTTTGGATGATAAAATAGAGTATATGGTCATCAAATTTGGGCAGTAACACTGGAAAAGGCTGAAGCTATGCTGAAGGTCAGGGTACCTATTACAAATGATACTGCAGAGTCTGAAAAAATGAAGCATACAGTTTAASAGGGACAACTAACAGTACATTATGGGTCAGGAAGGACAGGGACATAGCAGCTCTTCAGAAGAAAAAGAGATCTCAGAGCTCTGGTAGATTATGATATATTGAACCAATGTCATACTGTTGCAAAAGGGGCAAATGCCAGAGAAACACAGATAGATGCAATAATCTTTCCCCTCTGCTCTGCACTTGTGAATACATGAAATGATGTTTCTCCTGTACTCTACACTAGCGAGACTTCAGTCAGAACACTTTCTGAAGGTTAGATCATTGTGTTTCACTTTGAAGGAGAATCAAATGGGGAGTCCAGAGGAAACCAGCAAAGATCAGAAGCATGTCTAGAAAACATGATCTATATGACTAAATTGAAAAAATTCCTGTTGTATAGCCTGAAGAAATAACAGAGCCKAGGAGGTAAAACAACAGTCTTCAAATACATGAAAAGGATGAGGATGTGCTCAATGTACACTGAATAAAATAAGCTATAGGCTTAAATTATAGCAATAAGGAGTAAAGTTAGGTATTTATAAGACACTTCAGAGTGATACAGGGTAGCTAAAAAAGGAAAGACAATGCCTTCAGAAGCTGTAAAGTCTTCACCCTTGGAACAACACAAGAATAGAAGATGTTAACTTTATGCAAGGGCTAGACAGTCTCTGGAGATCCCTTTAGCTGTCTTCTGCAATGCGAAGGCAGACTTCAGGTACTAAATATTTTGAGAACAAATAAAAAGATCATAACTTGGCCAGATAAATAGAGAAATAGAAAAATGTCAATGTATTCTCATGACAGCTAAATTCTTCAGGCTGTCTTTCGCGATTTTACAGAATAYCTATTTAGGAAAAAAAATATTTACAAGAATAAAATAAATAAGAAGTGCTACTGATCATACTTTCCCTATGTCTTGTATAATTAATGATGCATTTTAAATGTTGTAAGGTAAATTGCTTTTGTTTACAGGGTAAATTCTTCTCTAAGTGTTAAGGAAAGAAGATCTAAGTAAAAGAAATCACCACTGCTGCAATAGTAAACTGTTTTCYGCATAAAGGAACTTAAATCAGTTTGGGAAGTATTAAGCACCTAGCCTGTAAAAAAGAAGTCCAAGTTGGAGTCCTATATGTGAATGGAAAACTCTCCAAGGATTGACAGAAAAGCTGTCATTATCTACAAATGTGATGCACAACCTGAAGCAAAAGAAGATCCTAAATAAGTAACCAGGTGTATAACTCAACAAATCTTTAATGGCTTTCTTCTAGAGCTCTTGCTAAAGACATAGACAGTCTTGTATTCACTCACAAAACTTCGAGTGTAGGAGTCCAGTCGCTTGTATGCCTCCCAGCATTTGCTCAAGGGATACAGGACACTGCCTCTGAGGGAATTATTAGCAGACCAAACCCACCAAACAAATGAAAGCCAGAAATTTTTGAAGTGATGGCCAAAGGAGATGGCCCCATCTCCGAATCACTTGTGCAAAATCAATCTGTACAGCTCACCTGCTCCAACCAGCCCACAGGGCTGGAGGTTGTCCAGCCTCCCGAGACAGCCCAGTGCTTAATTATCCTTAGAATCTTCCAGCATGTCTGCATTAGATATCTCTCACTGTAATTCAAATCCACTACTTCTCCTAATAGCCAAATTAACTATGCTTAACAGTTTGTTCTTTTGCCGAATAATCCTTTCTGTACTGAAAGASATTAACATAACCCCCCTCAGTGCAGTTTTCTTCAGACTAAACAACCCTAGTTTGTTCAATCTTTCCCTAAAGACATACTTTTAGATGGCTGATCATTATAATTGCTTGCAGCTGGACTCTCTCCAGCTGCTTTACTTTTCAAAGTGAAGTCACAGTTCTGCTAAGAAGCTCATAGCACTGAGGAAGAGAACAAATGAATTACATCACAGGTCTGGGTATTTCTTGCTGCAATGGCCTCTGGTGATGCAAATCAGTTAACCATTTCAAAGCCATTGCCTAGCTTTATGCCCAAGTTTTCTGTAAAAGGGGGGTTCACTTCAATTCCTATGGTTACCAAAAAGAGCACTGCAATTCTTCTTCTTTGACTCACTCATTTCAAGCATATTTTATTGACATATTCAACACTAAATCTGTCTACTGCGAGCTGAAGTTACTATTAAATTAGCTATTCAGTATTCATTCCCTGCCTTAGGATGTATTAAGACAACATCACCACTAAAACCAGTGATACCATTTTGGACATTCAGAAAATAATTAATTCCCTACCTTTAAATAATTTTTAAAAAAAAAAGTGTTTGGGGATTTATCAGGATGAAAAGTCCTGGATAAACATTAGATGACTATCCTAAAGTAATTAAAATAATACTAGTGCAAGATGAAGATAATTGCAGCAAAGCAAACAGAAAAAAATAATCATTCAGTGATGTTCTGCTAACTGCTGCTTATTCTCTTTCATCATATCATAACCATTGAAGGCCTCTTTCATTTTCCATTTAATGATTTTTAATTTAGTAGTAGACTTCCATCATGTAACACAGATGAACAATAATTAAAGTAATATAATCTACCATTTTTGCTTTTAAGGACTTTTAAACAATGTGCTTCAAGGTTTAAAGGGCGGTTCAAATTACAAGACATACAAATTTCGGGGTGGGGGGAAGGAGAAAGATGGAAGAGATTGGGGAAGAAATAGGCTCATACTCTATGTTTCACAGGGCATCTTGTAAAACAATTCACTTCAGACTTGCTGAAACTACCCACTATGACCACTAGCTGTTTGTCTGTGCTAAAACTCACATTAGCTTGTACTAGGGGARCAGCTAACCCTTCTCTGGAGTCCCACATATGAATGCAAGCCTCTCCAGGAAGACATAYAAAAGCTCCTGAATTTTTATTGTTCTATCACTGCACACTTGTTTTTACTGTGAAAGAGAAAAGAATATTTTAAAACACAAGTGCTATGCTTGTCATGCATGGCAAGGCCCCCTTTCTGGTTTATTGAAAAAACAGGAATACTCCTGGTCCTGTTGGCCGTGGCTATTCAAAGAACAATTCATTCTAATCACACCACTTTTATAAAGAATGAACACAAAAAGCCAAAAAATATCTACCATCCACTCAAGGATCCTGTGACAAATTCACAGCCAAACACCCAACTGCAACTCCATGCTTCATTTGAAAAACCTGACTTTCACTCACCCTGACAAGGAAAAAAAGTCTATTCATCCTAACTCTCAATCAGAGACTGTTTCATTGACAATTTGGTATCATTCTAATGAAGAAAAAATGGTTATCAAATTTCAGGATATTTTCTCAGCAGCTATCTTTTATCCATATTCTGTTTTGTTTGTTTGTTTTTCTCTAGACAACCAGTGAAGAAGTCTATTTCATTGAGGGGAAAAGAGACTATTAGGACCGAAGAAGTAAAAAACTTCAGAAAGAAGACAAGTTGTCATTCTTCTTGGGTTCTTCTAAAGTTATTGGCTCTTGAATCCAAGTTCTCTTTTGATTTCCAGTCACATCTGAAATAGCATCTGTCTACTACAGGCACTTCCTAAAATCATTTAATGCTTTTTTAACATCTGTATTCAGCCTATTTCCTTTCCATTACAAAGCTTTTTATATTAATACAATCTGCGACCTTTCAAAACCAAAATCCCAATTTTATTCCACGTTTCTTATATTTTTTTTTGTCTTGTCTATACTCTGCGTCTACTGTAGCCTACTGTTGACTTATCTCTTCAGTCTAGCATTGGTCCTTAGCAGACACAACATTCATATTGACCTAAGACACTAACAGTAGAGTAGAACAAATCCCGAGTCATACTTATTGACCAGTGCTAAGATCAGGACTAGCTTTGTAAAACCTAACTAGTCTAAAAACCGTAACAATCTCTTCTATTTTCAGCCACATGTAGAATAAAGGAAGACAGAAGTATGATTTTGAGAAAAAGAACCCAAAACATTTTTGCTTGTCTCATTGAGTTTTACTTTTAGACAAGCATCAAAAATTTTCAATCAGATAACATGGATAGAGTGAAAGTTTGAACTCTACTGCCCTATTATGTACAGGCAGAAGAACACCCTGCAGGCCATATGATTGTCATATTTTGTTTACAGATATAATCATATACAGCACTAAGTGTTCCTGTCGGGTATTTCACTGTACTGTGTTCTTTTGTTAAACATGGGGCTTAGGTTCAGCATTTTAAAAACATCTATCAATTATATAATAGCTACCACAGGAAAAAAAGAGGCTTTCTGGCTTCTTTAATGAAATAGAGTGGCCTACAGCAAAGCTTGAAACTTATTTAATGCAGTTACAGAAAACATCAGAAGCTTTTTGAGTCATTTTCTTTCACCATGTCACAAGAAAGGGAACTAATGCATTTTGAATCTGTAACTTCCAAAAAGAATTGGCTAATTTCAGTGTTGACGGCTTCCTTCAACATTAGATACAAGACATGAGTCCTAGAAAAGAAAAGAAATCAAATACTGATTCAAATTTCATTGTGATCTGGCTGCCTGAAGGGAAGCTCACTGTCAATGTGGGGGTCCCAATTTTTACTAGTTCACCAATCACTGTGCTTGAGGCTGATGATGGTTATGGCTGTCTCTCTGATAGTTCATCACATCAGTGTAATTTTAATTTATGGTTTTCGTCATAAATCAAGATCATTATGGAAAAATGGATGCCCCTGAGTCATTTATATCCTCAGTGCATACATTCCATAAATCCAAAAGCTTATGCATCTTACTTCTAAGAGAATGTTAGAAATCTGTTACTGTAAAATCTTTTTTGTCTTTTTAACAGAACTCTTGTGCTCTGGTGAAAAAAAAAAATAATAAATAAAAAAAAAAAACACAAAAAACCCAAACCAAGCAACAAAACAAACACAAATGAGTTTTATCTTTAAAATTCACTGTTTTCACTTGAAACACAGAATCATAGAAAGGCCTGGGTTGGAATGAAACTGAAAGATCTTCTAGTTCCAACCCATCTGCTGTGGGCAGGGACACCTTTCACTAGACCAGGTTCCTCAGACCTCCATCCAGCCTGGCCTTGGACACCTCCAGGAAAACATGTAGGGTTTTATATGCTTTGTTTTTTTCTTAAGGAGTAGTACCACATAAGTGGATATCCACTCAAGCATTTTAACTGCATCAGCTAAATGTGTGACTTTGAAACTACCAATAATTGTGTCTGCCTAAAGACTCATCAATCAAAATCACTAACTTGGAAGAACATGGATTTAGATCTACATATTTTTTCATATTGGGACCTTTAAACACAGATTTTGGTAGACCAAAACAATGTCTAATCTTGAAATGCAATCAGAGAATGTTTCAAACTGTATTTAAAAATGTGTGTTTTTTTTAAAAAAGTCCAAGAAGTATTAGACTTTAAAATTCTTTAACATTTCAACTTTTCTTTTTCCAACTGGCATTTAGGTTTAAAAATATAGTATTTTTAAGAAGAGAAAAAAAGACATTCAGGCATGAACCAGAACAAACTGAATGGGTTTATAAGGAAAGGAACTGAGAAACTTATTATTAAAACTTTAGGACTGCGACTATTTCCATCTACTGCCACCAACAAATTGCCACTAGACATCTCAATCTAACCATTATTACAACACATGCAATACAGAACACGGTTTCTAAGAGGGAATTCATTATTAATAGTAAAAAGAACTTGATTTCAAATCATAAGTGCCAGAAAAAGCAAGCTGGTTTCTAACAACTTTCCTTGTACAGAGATTACACGGTTGAGAGCTCAAATTTGCTAAACCCACACATTTGTAGAGAACTTTTACGTGTGACCTCGTATGCAAAATACTGTTACAGTATGAATAAAACATAACTTTTGCAGAAACAGCTACCTTTGGCTGGACTTTTATTCATTAAGAAAACCAGAATATTTTTCAGAAGAAAGCATTTTAACTATCAGACTTTCCTGAAAAATAAGTTATCTTTTTCTACTGATAAAGAAAATTAAGAAAGCAAACAACAGAAAACACTGACAGTTAATGTGTAGTCAATGATGAGAAGTTCTAAGGCAATTAATTTTTCCTTTAAAATGGTACTAAAAGTTTTATAGGTCTGGTTATTTCCAGTACACTAAAATCACTTAGTCAGGAAACCTTGGAGAGTAAAAGGACTTAACTAAAAGAGGTGTAAATTTACATGGTCAGAATTATCACACAATCAGGTTCTTTGAGATTATAGTTTGGCATTTCTRTATATCTGCTCTGAGTCTCCTTGTGTCTGTCAAAGGTTGAGATACCTTATTCAAACTCAAGAATCACATAAAAATTTAAATTTTGAAGATCATTATTGTTTCTTAATTTAACTTCTCTACTGTATCACTCAGCATTGTCATGCAYGTGTTTGTTTTGTAAGAATTACAAGAGTAGTACTGATCAGTAATCCTGAAGTTCCTGTATCTGGAAGCTATAGCTGCTTCAGAGGAAATCTAAAAGGTCAGTCGGCCTAAAGGAGAGCATTAATGTTACTGAAGTCTCCACCAAGAAACCAGCATCAGAGCTAGAAGGGTGTCTGCAGCTGCTGAAGCCTGCTGAGAAAGAGCCCCTCAGGGAGCATAATACAGAGTCTTTATCCAGGCAGAGTCTGCATTTTCTCCCCAAAGGGAAAACCAGCACCGCAACAAGAAAGGAACAAGTCTGAAGCTTAACCACAAGGACCCTGAAGACTCAGTGAAAACTTTGAGGAGCCAGAGACATCAGCAGAGGAACCCTGAATCCTGAGGATGGGGGTCAGAGACAGACCAGGGCTGGCTACCAGGTGAGAAGCCACAGCCCAGACAACAGACCTGCAGTCAAAATCTGATTTAAATTAGCAAAGAACACCCTAGGGAAAAGGAAACAGAAAACAAGGGGGAATGCGATCAGAAATAGAAAAGGGAAACCTTTAGATTAAGTTATTTAGATGGAAGACATGTTCTAATTAGTCTTACAATAATTTTTCCTAGAGTTGAACTGTACTACAAACCTGATACTTTCATGATTTATTTTTTTGTAACTGAAAATAAATGGACGAATAAAACCTATAAATTTTCTGAAGCACAATACCAGCTGTATAGATGAACACAATCATAAACACATCATAGCTACAACATGTTACCACACAATTTGAGGAAGAAATACCTTAAAACTCAGGGTAGAAGTATCTATAGAGGATATCTAGCCTACAAATATTCACTAAAAAACATGTTACATGTCTCTTCATTAAGAGGAAACTGGAGGAGAAAGAAGGATATGGGGGGAAAGTATTATACTTTAAAATCATCTCCTTTAAAGAGCAGTAGGGTAAAAATTGCTTTGGCATCTTAACACCGCTTCACTTTCAATGAATATAGATATTTTCACAGAAACTAATGAAAAYATCCACTGTGTTCCCTATGATTCATTGGCAATCAAAAGCACTACCTAATTTGCAATATGATTCGGAGTATTGACAATCATTCAAAAAGATTACTTTGTTTTAATATATTTTGTCTAGTGAGAGGAGGCAACAGCTTTGCCACGGCAGATCATCATCTGTCATAACTGCTATCAACACCTGCTAAGAGTTTAGTGAATGTAGAAACAGGGGGACTGAGCCCTGTGTGCCTGTTTGCACCCTGGTCCGTGTGAGCAAGGGGTGTGCAGCAGAGCAGGGCACAGTGGGGCAAGTGCAGGACCCTAACACAAGGCTGGGAGCAGAAGCATCCACTGCAGGGCRCTGTGCCAGCCCGTTCGCATCTCCACAACTCCACACACTAGACAGAGCTTGCCTGCGAGTTTGAACAACCAATTGTATCCAGCACCTGAGCTCATGAACATGAAAAAAGAGAGGCAAACAACATCCTAACATATCCTTTACTAATGAGAGTTAATGAGGGGCATTCTTAGATAAATCCTTTCCTGTTAGATTTTTGGTCAATGTGGTTAGCATGGTGTGGTTTCAGTAGTATGAGTAGCCATCAATCCAATAATATTTCGAGAATTCCCCCAAGTACATATACATGAAGCAGAAATAATGGGACTGGAAAGCTACAGGCTTAATGAAAAATGTAGCGGCCTAGAGGGAGGTAGAAAAAGGCAGTCAGAATGGAACTAAAATTGAAGCAAATTTTTAGGTAGCTTTTAGATACTATGGAACTGCTATGTTGGTACTAACATTTGTGCAAAATGTGTGTATCAGTTTTTGAGTCCATTTAATAAACACTAACTTTTCAGAAAAATGTAGTAATTATAAAGATCTGGAATATATTCCATAATAGTTATGATAAGGGTCTAACAGTAGTGTTTTCCAGAAATTAATGTTCAATATTAATCTTAAACTTGTTTCACCATTTTTTTCCTTTCACGCCTTTCAACAGACAGATATCAGGTTAGTGAAGGGAAATAACACTGCCACACAGTCTGCAACACACAGCTTCTGKTGGTAGGATTTTTACTAGTTGGGCAGAAGAGTTAAATAAATTAGTCCCTGCCAAGTAGTTACAGATATTAAATGGTAGATATGGTAAAGTGGTTTAACAGCTGTGGCTGAAAATGGGGAGCTATCATATATGCTGTTGTGGGTAGCACTCAGATAATTATTGCAAAATACTCTGAACAGGAGAATAATTTGTAAATATTTGCTGTCTTTGTTACTCTTCATCAGGAACCTCTCACATGGAAAACCACAGATATTTGAAACCTGCTTTTTGTGGTTTGATTGAAGTCACTGCATAAACTCCCTTTGGTGAATCTAGATGGCAATTCACAGTCTTGCCCTTTTCATTAGTTATTAGCAAAACAACATTGGTATTTCACATTTGCAGAGGTACCCAAATGGCTAACAGAACACAAGTAAGATCCGTAAATATTGTATATCTAATAAGGAAACAGTTTAACTTCATTTTTCTTATTCTCTCTTTGCACGAAAATATCTTCTGCCAGCAAGAAGCACCTTGGACCTAAAAACTTCTCAAATAAAAGCTTGATGCCTATCTGTAATACAAATGTTACATATTATAGTCTCTGAATTTTGTTGGGGTGGTGATTTTCAACCCAAATATAATTCCATGCACAGGTGCGACTTAACTACCCCAAAACTTGCAGAACACATTAAGACTGCAATTAGAATCCTCTAAGGATGGGTAAATTACTTCTGCTATGAAGTAATAAAGGACACTAAAAATCCTAATTATTTATATAGAAAACCACCAAATTCTCCCTTTATATTCAAGGAATATTTTTATTGCAGTAATTCATCATCCCAGYGTTTTCACTAAAACAGAATTGGTTAGAATCCAAACTTGTCTTTTATTAAATACATTTCCATCCTCATATTCTTTGAAATACTTGGGCAATTTACCTGTCCTCATCATTTTGTCTGATACCTGTTTTTGAAGGAAGAGTTATTATTTCCCAGCCTAACTTATTAATCACTCTGAGGAAGAACAGATATAAAATGATTTTAAAATACCATTTGAAGGAGCAGATATCTACACAACCTGTCTGACTTTAAATTATAAAGAATTTAGTTCARGTTATTTGGCTATCTTTTTCTGTCTTCTCAAGAACAGAATGGAAGAGCTTTGTTCTGCAAACTGACAGAGAATAAATAATCAATATTTTTAAGCGGTTTAAATTAATGTAATACTCAAAAGGGTGTTCTCCACTGTCAGTATCATAATCAAATCGGTAGAATCATAGAATCATTTAGGTTGGAAAAGACCTTTAAGATCATCAAGTCCAACCATTAGCCTAACACTGCCAAGTCCACCACAAACCATGTCCCTAAGGGCCACACCTACATATCTACATACCTCCAGGGATGATGACTCAATCACTTTCCTGTTCCGATGCTTGATCACCCTTTCAAATAAAGAAATTTTTTCTAATGTCTGATTGAAACCTCCCCTGGTGCAACTTCAGGTAATTTCCCCTGTCCTATCACTTCTTTCTTTCAGGTAGTTGTAGCGAGTGATAAGGTCTCCCCTCAGGCTCTTTTTCTACCTAACAGACTAACCAACCCCAGCTCCTTCAGCCGCTCCTCCCAAGACCTGTGCTCCAGACCCTTCACTGGCTGTGTTGCCCTTTTCTGGACATGCTCCAGCACCTCAATATTTTGTAGTACTCAAGGGGGACCTTATCCTTCTCTACAAGTCCCTGAAAGAAGTTTGTAGATAGTCAGTCAGTCTTTTCTTACAGGTAACAAGTGACAGGACAAGAGGATATGGCCTCAAGTTGTGCCAGGACAGGTTTAGATTGCGTAATAGGAAAAAAATTCTTCCACTGAAGGGCTGGTCAAACAATGGAATAGGCTGCCCAGGGAAGTGATGGAATGACCATCCCTGAAGCTGTTTAAAAGACTTCTAGATGTGGCTCTTAGGGACATGGTTTAGTGGTGGACCTGGCAGTGTTACATTAAAGGTTGGACTCAATGACCTTAGAGGTTTATTCCAGCCTTAATGATTCTATGATTCTATCAGCTGCAGCCTCTCCAGTGCCAAGTACAGGGGAACAGTCACTGCCATGGTCCTGCTGGCCACACTATTTCTGATACAACCAGGATACCATTGGCCTTCTTGGCCACCTGGGCACATGTTCTGCTGAGTGTCAACAAACACCCCCGGCTCCTTTTCCACAGGCAGTTTTCCAGCCACTCTACCTCCAGCCTGTAGCTCTGCATGGAGTTTTTGTGACCTAAGTGCGGGACTCGGCACTTCACCTTGCTGAATCTCATGCAATTGGCCTTGGTAATTGACCCAGCCTGTACAGAGCCCTCTGCAGAGCCTTCCTACACTCCAGCAGACCAACACTGCTGCTCAGCTTGGGTCTCGTCTGCAAACTGACTGAGGGTGCCCTCGATCACTTCATCCTGATCATTGATAAAGACAGTAAACAGGACTGGTCCCAGTACTGACCCCTGGGGAACACCACTTTTGACTAGCTGCCAACTGGATGTAACTCCATTCACCACTATCTCTGGCCTGGTCATCCAGCCGKTTTTTTGACCAGTGAACAATGCACCCATCCAAGCCATGAGCAGCCAGTTTCTGCAGGAGAACACTGAGGGAAATTGTGTACTTACATTTAGATGAAGTTGGTTACTCCACTGACCAATTACTTTGTATTCTGTACTCTTGTTGGTGATTTGATACTGAAAAATATCATAGCGTCCAGGAGCATCTCCATTTTCATTGAAGACAACAGGTGTTCCAGCACTCCCTGAAAAAAAAAATTAAAAAGCAATAAATACATTTAAAGCAATTTAAAAAAATATTAAAGGAAAAAAATAATAATTAGAGATTGAATAGGTTCTTCGTAATGCAAGTCAGGTATGATAATAAATTCAAAAACCTCCCAAAGAGAAAATATATGTTATTATCATCATCACAAAATCTACCCTATCTATGATTCTATGCAAATAATTTTAAAATATAATCCTTTGCAATATTTTTCTCTGATTGTTTGTTTGTTTGTTTGGGAGTTTTTTTGTGTGTGTATTATAGAATATCAGGAAATTCTAGGATAAAACAGAAGTGAAGAAATTCCTTTTGACATGAAGAAAGATATAATTTTACTTTAGGATGTCTTTACTGTGCAGTAGGCACAAAACAGCAATCTTGTAATGAACTACATTAAAAAAATTTCCTGTTAAGTATGAAAATAAAATTAATATCATCAACTTAGGAGCCAATACTCATAAAAGACCTTAAGATGTAAATATATAAATTGGGTCACAGTTAATATGCTAAGTTTCTAGCACTGACTACCTATGCAASAGTGTTTTATCAAAATAAATTAAGGACAGCAGCTGTGCGTGTTTCTCTCTCCTCTATACATGACACTGCCTGAAAGAAAGGGCCATTGCTAAAGCTGTCAAAAGTTATAAATCGACACTCTGTTCTTACTTCGATCAACAAAACGTTCGAAGATTGAAAACTACACATCTACCTTGGCAACCAGGCCAGCCAAATTAGAACACATTTTGATGAATTCCTTCAAGGTGACATCAAGGATTATGCTCTCTTACAGAGACTTTTCAAAAACTACCCAAAGAATGTAATTTTCACCCATTCCCCAAATTTATGTATATAGGTGAATCATATTCATAGTTGAGGTCCATTGAAGAAAAATTCAAGCATGTTAAAGTTCTATTTCAGTGACTGGAGATGAAATGTATCTTGACTGAGGGAAAAACCTAAACTACCACAAGATGCACCCCACAATGTTTTCATGTTTCTCCATGTGAAAATCCAAGAATATCCAGTTCATAGTAAATTCCTAGAGTATAACACATGGTAATCTGTATCACCTAGAGGCACTAAGTCCACTGTGAGTRGTTTCCAGAGAATGCTAGAAAAAAAGACTTGAAATTCTGGATACATTGTTGTTATAAATACTGGTAGAAGTGGGAACAGTCTACACACTCCAGGATTCCAGAATAAATTCTTGTATATCTCACTGTCTCTCTCCCATAAAGTATTTTGTTCTCTKCTTTTGTATAACAGCATTCATACGTAATTGATATCCAGTGAAATAAACAGTGTTTTGAGAGTGACAAGTGGCATATTAAATGCTGTGCCAATTTCAAATTCTGCCAGCCAATGTCTGGCTGCAAAAATTTGACACGAGCAATCATGGAAGAAGAGTAGCAAAAATTGTGTGTGATAAAGACCTAAGACCCCTTGAAAATGGAAGAGACTCAACAGAAAATTTTGGAAAGCTCTTCGTGCTTTGCTCCCAATTCTTTTGATGGAATGAAGGGCAAGAAAAATGCCAGTCTACAATCTTTCAAGCAATGAAATTATTCTTCACTGCTCACATAGCAGGTTGATGCAATAAATTTCTTCCACCCAATAAACACATACTCAGCTGTTGTTGGTATTCAGTTATGGAGGTAACCTTCAAAATATTACTCTAGAGTAAGAATAGAATTCATCTTTCTGCTCAGCAGCATTTGAAGAGCTCATGGAAAAACTCTCATTTTTATGAGTGGATAGGAAATGTCCTTTGTATCCCTTAAGACCAATGGGAACTTAAAACATTATGCTCAGCAATAAGAGATTATAATATATGGCTAGCTTTAGAAATATCATCTTGTGTTGGTTTTGATTGGGATAAAGTTAATTTTCTTCATAGTGGCTTGTATAGGGCTCTGATTTGGATTTGTGCTGAAAACTGTTGATAACACTGGGATGTTTTAGCTATTGCTGAGCAGCACTTACACAGAGTCAAGGCCTTTTGTGCTTTTCATACCAGTCCACCATCAGGGAGGCTGGGGGTGCACAAGGAGTCGGGAGGGGACAGAGCTGGGACAGCTGACCCCAACTGACCCAAGGGATATTCTCTAGCATATGACATCATGCTCAGCATATAAAGCTTGGGGAAGATGAAGGAAGAAGGGGACATTCAGAGTGATGGAGTTAAGTCACTGTTACATGTGATGGAGCCCTGCTTTCCTGGGAATGACTGAACACCTGCCTGCCCATAGGATGTGGTGAATGAAGTCCTTTTTTCGCTTTGCTTGTGTGTGCAGCTTTTGCTTCACCTGTTAAACTGTCTTTATCTCAACCCATATGTTTTCTCACTTTTGCCCTTCCAGTTCGCTCCCTGATCCAGCTGGTGGGGGAGGGAGCAAGCATCTGTATGGGGCTTGGCTACAGGTGGAGTTAAACCACAATACACCTACAAAGAGGCTGACTGACTAGACCAGAACCATCTTTCTTTTTGATGTAGTGGTGTTCTCAGCTAAAGTGCAACAGSATCTCATGCTGTGCACCGCAGTCAACAAGGACATAGTAACTTGCTAAATTCAGCAGCCTCTCCAACTGAGTCCAACAAGATCTTTCTCATATCACAGAAGTCAAACAACCTTTGTCAAGTTAATAAAATCAGGCTTGTGAAAAGCTGGAGTAAGTCACAGAAGATTCAGACTCCCTTTCACTGGGAAAAACCCACTATCCCTTTGTTAAACAGTGGATTTTAGAAAGTACAGTAACAGTCACAGTGCCTGCTGTGAAGTATATTTGATTGTGTTTTAGCAGTGCTGACATAACCAGTATATTCTACTAACAAGGAGATTTTAATCTATCTCATATCTTAAGATGCATATATATATATATATATATATATATATATGTCTTTTATTTCATTGAGGAATGAAACATTTGATGTACTTTGACTAGGAGGTACACATGACTGGATTCTGCTAATAAACCATTAGCTGCATAACCAGGAAAGCAAGGCTTAAAGGCATTTGAAGAAAACCTGTGGATTTTACCAATTGCTCCCAAAATAATGAAAGCAAGATAGTAGCAGGAGCCTTGAAAGTGTAGGGACAGAATGAAAGTGTAGGACAAAATAGATGCCTCAAGGCTGTAAACAAATGACCAAGGGTTAATTAGTATTCTTAAAAAAATGTTAATCTCATCTGAAGAAAAATATGTCCTGGTGAATGATCTGGATAAACAGTTCATCTGAGAATGGGTAATCCTCAAAATGAAAAGGTTTTCTAAGAAAATATACTTTGTTGGATAGTCCATCAAATTTAAGTGCATACTTCTGTGGAAAAACTGATTAACACTGTATAGAGATCAGATAACTAAACCATGTGGAGAAGTGCTGTAGCTGACCATAATAACTAATGGCGTATGTGGAGGCAAACCCGGATTCAGTATACAGCACTAACAAATGCCATGGATGTATACAAGTGCCTGTTTTCCTGACAACCAGATATGCAGAACTGAGCACTCTTGATATCTGGTACTGCACTGCCATATATACTGTATCATTACCACTGCAGGGAATTGCATTGTAGTTCAAGTTTAAGACAAAGAGTGTTTAATTKCTCCACTTAATGATTATTGAGGTCTGCCTGCTAAATCTAAATTTAACACACTGTAGAGAAAGTAATATAGAATACAACAATGACCTGAGGTAGTGAGCCAGGATTACATAAATTTCAGCTTAGATAAAAAATATTTTAGGAAACCACAACAAATAATTCTTGGATACGGTATTTATATTAGAAAATGAACTTGGCTGGCTTCACCTGGGAAGCACATTCATTGAACGCCATCAGAGGAAAAATGTTACTTTTGCTTAGGATAAACGTTCCTATAATGTTAGTATAGACCACTGTAGAGAATAGAAAGCAGGCTACTTTTTTTAAAACAATTTCAGTCATTTAAATTTTTAAAATATTTTTAAGCAACCATTTAATAAAGTAGCTAAAGAGAAGTGAGAGAACTATGTCTTTGGGCCTTTTTGCATTTTACTCTATATATGGTTATGTTGCCATGTGTAATTTTAACTCGTGAGTGACTCAGGTAATTGTATTCAATCTGTCACCAGTTTAACTAAATTTTTAATTTATTTTGGTTGTCTAAACCAGAAGTACCTGGTAGAATTTCCAGACTACATAATAAGCTTGGCTAACTATGGAAAATCATGTGTGAGCTTTCACCTTCTTCATCTCTCCTTTCTGCCAGTTTTTTTTTTTTTTTGGTTTGGCTTGGGTTGGGATTTTTTAATATAAAAACATAGTTACTAACTTATTTTGAGATCTGTTTTTGAAGTAGTCCTTTGCTGAGCAAAGGACATATTTACATTTTTTAGGTATAAAATACTACTGTGGTACTGAAAGAAATTCTCCCTCCACCTTCCCAGTTTACAGCAATCAGTATTAAACAACTCTGGGTGTTAAACTAGCACATCAGCTAAACATTTCTCAATGTGTCTGTGATCTCAGCTGTTTACAAGCCTTTCAAAATGCAGGTTAAACTAGCCAGAAATGTTATTTAGAGAAGAAAAAAAAGTAGAATGTATGTGGTTTTTAAATCAGATTCAAAGATGTAATGGATCCTTTTGAATTTTCAATGCCTTACACAGATATTGAGGACCCTTTCTGATAAGCAACTGTTTTATTACAGGTCCTTTATGCACAGGATTTGAAAATTCACATTCTTCTGAAGAAATCTTTAAACATGTACCTTGACATTCTTGAGATGCTGCTCAGCAACTACCTTATCTGTCATGTGCCTATTTTGTCAGGTTATATTTCATATGATTCTAAAACTTCCCCGCTCATACTGCAGACTGTAGTATTCGTTTCCTGTGAGGTTACAGCTTGCACTTGCCCAATGCTTTCCAGTGAAATTCTCTTCACATTTCAGAAGGTAGAAAAGAAATGGATTGACTTGTAAACCACAAGTTCATGTTTAGTACTGGCCAAGTTCATATAAAGGTGATTAATATATATACTGGTTCTTAAATTAAGAACAGTCCTGAGCCATATTTTAAAAAAAATAATTATTTTAAATTAAGTCAACACACTTGGATTTTTCTGATATGAAAATCTTAACAAAAATTATTTATTATGAGGCTCTGCTACTTCAGTGCCTTGACAAAAGAGTAGAAAAGTGGTTGTGCTGACAAGTCTCACAACTGCCATTTACAGAATATTCCAACTCTAGTGGAGCTAATTTCATTATAAAGCTTGATAGCAGACACAAATCTTTTATTTCTGTCACCAGATTTCTGTGGATTTAATTAAGTTTCTTTTTTTTAAACCTGAAATTAAAATTATTTAAACTGAGTCTTCATCCTTTGAGCTGTTCCACATAGGCTACTTTATCTGTTATGAATCTAAAGAAGTAAGCCTGGATTCAGGGGTAGGCTTAGCAGACTGGAAGTAAAGCAGTTATATAGTGCACTGTAATACAATTAAGTATTGTGTATCAAAAACAACAGAATGCACCATCTCTTAGAATTTGGCTTTATGGAAACACTCCTCAGATTTATAGGACTAACGCTTATTTCATTAATTCATACAAATAGTTTCAAGTACTAGAGCTAAGGGTTCAGATTTTTTTTTAACAACCATTTCATTTTAAGTAGCTGATAAAAGGAAAAGGTACTACAGAGATGCACATGAATTAAATTGTTCTCAGGAAAGTAGAAAGAGGGAGAATAACCATTTGAACTTTCAGTACCAAGAGTTTCCAGAGAAGAAGGCGGCATTTGTAAAATTAAACAAGAAGTTTGTCAATGAGACAAATAAAATAGAAGGTTGAACTGGAATAAATGCAAAGAGTAAATATAGGCTCTTGTAACATTTAATATTTGAAAAAAGAAACCCACAGAAAATTATAAACAGCTAATCAGAACTAGCAAAAGTTAATTTGTGAATGTCAGGTTGTCAGACAGAGAAAGAATACACACCATATCAAGCTATGTAAGGTTTGTGATAAATGAAGCCGTTATCTGGTCAATCTCCACACAGCAGACATTTTCAAACAACAAGCAATGTTGTTAGTAAAATAATAAACAATGATTGTCTTACACCTATTCAAAATCTGAAAAGACTTCTCTTCATGCTTACTCTACATGTCTCAGTTTGAGATTAGGACAATAAAACAGGATTTCATCCAGTTACTGCAAACACAGACCTTTACTGACATTTTAAAGATCCTAAGATATTGGAGACATCCACACAGATACACAGAATATGCATATGACAGAGAATCTGTGCCTTTCTGAGGCAGCAGCTGGAGGCCAGATGGATACCCTGGGGTATCTTAAATGGCATTCGATGCCCATGTTTAGGCAATTTATCTTACTTACCACAGGGCAAATTCTAGCTGTTCATRTATGAATGCATAAAATAGAATGAAAGAGAAAGTAGGAGTGCTACAAGAAATGAATTATATACAGATTTGGGGCATATGTAATACAAATYATGGTGGTACTCTTTACAATGCTTATAGAGAAAGTAAAAAAATTGGTATTGAAATAAACTGATATAAATCAATTCCAGGTCAGGCAGTACAACTTTATATTTTTGAAGCTGATGGATAAGAACATCAGAGAAAGTTACAATTTATTTGATGTCTTGGTCCTCAGCACAGTGAATAATTTAAATTGTGTATTTCTGTGAAAGGAAATGTTCATTCCATTCTTCTATGGGAACATCAGCCAGGGCAGGTACCACGAGCACATGGTATTTAAAATAGYAAGTAACAAGTAGCACCTTTTTCCTTACAGAATATATTAGAATCTCTTACCACATCAAACACAGAGACATGTCTCATAAAACTTACCCTGAAATGTATAAAATTCAGAGATGAGACTGAACTCTAGCCATCAACAGTATAGGAGTATTGAAAAGCAGTTTGTCCCGTCATTAATTAGTTGGTCTAACAGTGGTTATTAAAAGCAGTGATCTAAATGCAAACTCTGGTTCATGCAGTCTTTCAGCTTCTAACTTCAAGGAGAATATACAGAAGAAATATTCATCTACATCTTCCTTATTCCCTACATTCTCTTCCGCAGCATCTGCTGTTGGCCACTCTCAGCAAATGTACTAGAGTGGTGAAATTTTTGTTCTTACCCTCTAACAAATAATACTCACCCCAGAATATAAAAGGACAGAACTCTAGCTCCTCCCCATACAGCACCTTGAGTCTACTCTTAGAAAATATGCATACCTGTAATACAACTGCATCACACATTAAACCTTGTATTTTGCCAGATAAAGGAGTAAAATTGGTAGACACCAGCCTGTCACCTGCTATGGTGACATAGAATTGGGAAGGCAGTTTTATACCTCCTAGTCTGGACTCATCCCATTCTTCTCTGCTCAACAAGGCTATGCCTCTACCTTCACCTCTCCTCCCAGTGGTGGGGCAATGCTATGTGAATGACTGTTCCTACTCCACTGCTAACAGAGAGGGGCAGGAGACTTAGATGAGCTACTTCACAGGTAAGTGCTACAGCAAGGCAGGCATTATCACTGTGGCCTTGTCAGAAACATTTATCAGTTCTAGGAAAAGAATGTGATGAAGGAGGTTTTGAAGGGGAAGGAACTACTGAGGAACAGAAAATGAGCCSCTTTGAACCTCAACTGCCACCTTAGCTTTGTTCCTTTCACCTCTGGAAAGGAACATGGGAGGAGGGGGTTTTGAGGAGAAGAGAGGAGGCAGAGAGTGAGACAAAAAGCTTGCTCTTCCCTACATGTAGCCAAAAATCTCAGTGTTACCAGCGTATTTGAAAGAATCCAGCCTCTTTTTATTCTGTAGGCAAAAATTCCATAGAGACAGGTTTCATCTTAAGATCTACAGCATACATTTTGTACCAGAGAAGATTGATTCAGTTCTACAGCTGAAGAATCCAGCAAGTCAAAAAAAGCCAACAGGCTCAGGGAAGTGATATTGTATGCAAATGGGACAGATAACTCAATCCTCTAAAGATCAACACATGGTATAAAATTCAACTGAAAGATAAATACTCTAGTAACATACTAAAATAGTAGCAGGGTGATATGACATTATCTAGCAAAAGCTAGCAGCTTGTACTGAAAGAGGAAGTTATGMGAGGCTGGTTAGGTTTCTCATATAAAAATGTGTGAATAGATGCATTAAGTTTTGTTTGCACGGTATTATAGAGTAGATAGTATCAAATGCTCTTGGGTGGAAAATGTTCATTTTAATGTTATCAAGTACATGTGCATTATTTTTTTAGATGTTGTGGTTGGGCATTCTTGCTTTTTAAATACGTTTTGTAGCACAAGTAATAGCAAGCACATTTCTTGTAATCCTTCTGAGAATAATTCAYGATTATGATTTTCCACAAAAAAAAAAATTAAAAAAAAAAGTAGCTTACACATATGCTGGGATGTAAGTGGGAGTGAAAGTGTGAGGAATCTTTCTACAAATATAACCACAAGTAATTTGTTTTAGTGTTACCAACATGAATACCCTTTGAGTAGATGTGAATTTCTCTATTGAATCACTATCACCTGCAGACCCCAGCAACACAACCATGTTATGGGCACAATATATGTGCAGATTAAAAGGGTTTTCATATCATGATTCTCGTGATTCTTCGAGCAAAAAATTTCTTCCAAGAAGCTGTAGCTATAGAAAAAGCCACTGGAAAAGATCAGAAGAGATTGAGGACATCCAGGAGTCTACAAGACCTTCTGCAACTTTTTGTTACATAAAACTGTAATTAGTATGCTCTTAGGAAGCACAGAACAATTATCTTCTGACCATAAATCTGGCCATCAGTTTATCTCAGTGTATACAAGGACACACCGAGACATATTTAAGAACTGCTTGAAGTTGAAGAGCTTGGGTGCACCCTGCCTGTATCTGTCTTGAACATTAAACAGCCTCCACTGCCTCATGAGATACTGAGGATCCTCCTTATTCTTCTTGTTCCTTTTTTCCTGCTGTGTGGCACTGTTTAGGAAGGGTGCTGTGGTGCTTCACTCCCCCTCCCTTTTATTTTTTTTGGGAGAGGAAGTTGTTGTTTTGGGTTTGGTTTTGGTTTTGTTGCTTTGGTTTGGGTTTTTGTTGGTTTTGTTTTACTAGTCACAGAAAGATGTACTTATTTCAGCAGTGCTGACCTCAGTCACATTTTGTTCTCACGTTTCAGGTAAGAGCCTACCAAGCTGACAATCGATAGAGTGCCTTTCAGGTGATACCAGACTCTTCTTATCAGCTTGCATGTACTGAATATGGGAAGGCAGAGATGAGTTACAGCTGTCCCACTTCAGACTCCAGTCTGAGCATTTACTTCAGGCCAGGATAAAACCATGCCAAGCAGATACATACACACTTCTGTGAACTTCAGAAGTCAAAAGACACTAAGACAAAGTGTTTCAGATAAAGAAACAACTTTAGTGAATATTAGTAACTTGCAAGTGCCTGTACAGTCTCACAAAGAAAGGTTTATTCCCTTTTCGCTACAGAAGTATATCCCTATTATTGAACCACGTGAGAGAAAGGAGATGAAGAGCTGAGTGAGCCCAAAAGGTGGTGGGGCTCATGCAAGGAAGATGATCAAAGAAAGCCACACACTACTATAGGAATCAATACAGACTCTGACGTACAGGAACTAGTTAAGCTGCAAGGGATGTCTGCAGAAAGACTGAGCATCTGAAGAGCCATCTATATTTCCAGGTGCTGTTGGACAAAAGTTTTTAGAGTTTCTCCAGCCCCTCAAGCAACTCCTCTGTGCTAATAGATTCCTGAGGCCAATGAATGGCAAATAAAAGTTCTTTGCCTCAGGTGACAGCTGCTTGGTTAGCAAGGCAGCATCCTGGTCGGTAAAGATAACAACCATCCTCAGAGTAATTCTTAAAATGTCATAAAAATGGGAAAGGGGGTAAATGGTCCAGCTAACAGGCATCATCCCCGGTACAAGTATTGCCAACTCCAACAGAGCTTTTATTTGTGATTTTGCTCCTCTGGCTCCTGGCTTTTCTCTTGAAAGTCCTAGACCATGGCCATAGTTCTCAGATACCATTACTGACATCTTAGGGTTCCGGTATTTCTTTTCCAAGCCTTCATTATTTTTCCAGATGTGATATCTGGAATAAAAATGAAAAGAAAATGGGCAAACAAAACCATTGTCACATAATCATAGTTGAAATAATGGATTGTAGAGAATGAAGGAACTAAACAATTTCCTATCTAAGGCTTATACAAAGTGTATTTATTTCACCAAAAAATATCCAACACCCAACATACAAACCCACAGCCAAAAGCAATTAGCTATGAGAATGTTCTGAAAGCACATAAATAATTTAAGATTTCTCAAACAAGACACATCTGCATCCTTAACACTGTCTCATTGGGATTGTCATTATGTAACAGACATTAGTCCATTAACATTTAGTTAAAAGACACCTGAAACATAAATATTATTGTCTTCCCTGTCTAACCAAGCTTCACATGCAGCTTACGATGACCAATATACTCTGAGTCACCCATGAGGATAGTTCATCTTGCTGAACAATATCCTATTTGGCATTAAGCTATTTCCTGTTTTTCCCGCAGTGCAATAAGCTGTGTGATAATTAAAATTATTAAGCAGGTCAAAAGTATGTCAGGGCATTTCCTAATGTTGATTTCTATCAATTAGCAGGGATCAAAACCAAGCCTCCTTTCAGTCCTTCAGCTGGTGTTTAAACTCTGATATTTAGAGAGGACAAAGCTCCAAAGAGGAACTGTTAAATATCCATAACTCATTTTGTAGCTCAATTTCTTTTGTGCAGTCTACATTGAAAATTAACAAAGTCACACACAAAGCTATGCACACATACACACACACACACACAGAGAGCTTCAGGTCATGCTTCAGTTACCTAAAAATATTTGGAGAGAGGCATCAAGCAGAAACATCACTGTCTAAATGACAGTTTTAGATTTTCCATAGTATCTAAGGTATTTCAGCCTTATGACCTTGTCATGTCTTATTCTCTGATGTTTCTAGAATTCAAAACCATCTAATACAATTCACAACAAATGCTACGCTATTCATCAAAGTATTACCCTGTGCCAGAAACAGGGGAAGACTACAATGCAGTTACTGAGAAGCTTTATGTGCAAGGAAAAAATGCTTGAAATTCCTGAGTCCTTCAACTCTGCATGGCAATAATTAATGTATTGAAGTCAAAGGATAAGTAATTTATAGGTATTTACTATCTTGTTTCTTTGTAATTACAACAACCATTAGTGAGCAACTGGTGTCCAGTGAAAATTTACTCTGTTGCCATGGTTATTTGAAGGGAATTGTAAAGCTGCTAATCTCCAAAGACATAAAACTATATTAATGCTATAAAACATTTAAGAAGTAATTTTAGTTTACGGTGTTTTACAAGCAGTTTATGGGTCACAGTCTTGCTGAAGAACTGACTTAAATTTGGAAGTAATTTAAAGCACCTATAACCTATATACTCACTCCCACGCTTCCCACTTTTTAAAGACTCTACTTTAGGGATCATATTGACTATCTGGGAGGTCAGTCTATGGAATCTTTCAGTACTAACTTTTCAGAAACTTATATACCAGTGCCAACTCTAATTTTATACCTTTATGGTTGTTGTGAAGGAGTATAGCTGAACTTCTGTCACTAACTCTTGCCTAGGATACAAGGTTATTCACCTGTTTAAATGGATCATATTAGAAGCTGTTGATATCTGGGGCAGTAATTTACTTTTATTGAAGACAAATGAGGACAATTTTTTAAAAAGAAAACAAATCTACATTAGAAGAAAAATATATTCTCTGAACAGCTACTCCCTCCATCGAAGGAGACTGTTGATGAGTGTTCTTCATTAACATATTTTTACAGGTACGGTTCTGTATTAATCTTAGTGAACGTGGGCCATATTGCTAATGCAGTAAAGCTTGAGGGTGTACATCTCAATCTCATCCACTGGTATAAGAAATCCACATTCCAAAAATTGTAAGTAGAAATAATAACCTCTAACATTTTCAGTATTACTGAAAGTTTATGGCTCATCACAAAAAACTTCRTTTTGGATCCCAGATACTAGATTCATGTAATGTAAGGGAACCTTTTTAGCTTCCTTTAAAAAAAATCTGAATCCTTGGGACTATGGAGAAAAGCTTCCATATGCAGCCAAAATTCTAGTCAAAAAACCCCAGATGGTGCAAAAGAAATGCTCGAAGTGTATTTTTAATCTTAAATTTTAAAGGCTTCTTTGGGGGCCTTGCTCAAGACATCTGAGCTCACGGTATTGGAAGACTTAGTTGTAGTAAGCAATATAACGAAAAATTATAACATTAGACATCCTTCAAATCTTGGCATTATCTTCCCTATATAACTTAAATATGTAATGACTAAAAGGCATATGCATCAAACAATACTGATTTATTCCTTCAGTGTCATAAGGAAGACAATTAAATTCTGTTTAACTAACTACTTAAATTAGGTTTGCAACTGATTTGCATTGTGGAAAAAAACTGCAAAAGTTTAAAAAAGAAATCTCAAACCCAGGAGACATATTTTATAGATGCATTTGGCTCAAAATTTCCAAAATAAACCTTTCTAGTTTATCACTGTACAATGTGAGTAACATAAAAACATACATCCACATCTTTTTTCTTTTGCCACAGTTATCAAGGTTTTTCACATTTAATATGCTGGTTTGGTTTGAAGTCCTTAAAAAGATACTATTTTCACAGTTGGGCAAACAAAACGGACACCATTCTTCTTTGAACTCATACTCAACCATAGTAATGACACTGTGCTGATGACCTGCTTGCCACAAAGTGGTTGTTTTTATCTGATTTAAATGTCAGCCTATCGGAAGCTCATGGAGTGCAGGGTCCTGTTGAATTGCCAAGAAATGAAATCATACACCTTGAGCTGGCAAAAGACAGGCCTGGCAAGCAGTGTGAACCCAGCAATACTAGGTTGAGAAAGAGACTCACACACAAACAGAAGTTAAAAAATGAGAAAAAATAAAAGAGCATATTGCTTCTGGTGCTATTCAGAATATCAAAAAATAGRCTTTTAGGACTGTCTTGAAGGTAGTGTTAATTGGGTTGTCGAATTCCTTTGATTATGCCCAGGTGTCCAAAATCTAAGATCATGGCATTTAAAAATAATTCATAATTTAAAGTTTAGTACCTAGATTCAATGATAGACTCAATGCAGTTATTGGAATTCATGTAGCCATAGTTTATCTCAGGTATTTAATGTAAGCGGAGTCTTCCCAGYTGTTTGAAGCCTTGCGAAGTCTCTRATAATAGCTACAGAAAACAGCATTGTGTGCTTACTTATCATCATGCACAAGTTAGATTTTTTAAATGTCAGTAAATCTAGGGTTTTCACTGATAAGTATGATGCAATATGAAGACTTAACTGCTACAATCAAGTATTTCAAAGACCATATAAACCCCCTAATTTGCCAATTGTACCTCTACCTGCTTAAAATAATTTAATCATTCTTGCAGGTGGTTAGAGGAAATGATATTGCACTAGGTACCTGGCAGACATAAACTGGAAAGGACCTTGTATAGATTCTCATTTCCTTTTGCTGTTTCCCTGTAAGAAAGTTGTACTTCTGTAGCCTGTAACAGTAAAAATCAATATTTGCCTCTGCTGCCTCCAGAGCAGAGCAAATGCCCATACGAAAAAAAAAAGAAAAAAAAAAAAGAAAAAAAATTGTCGAAATTTTGGTGTGATTTAAAAGACAATAAAAGTAAAGTATGATAGTGAGCATCTCTGCTTGCTATAGCCTGAGCAACTGCAATGAGACATAGCCTGTGTTAATTACTACAACTTGAACAAGCTTCAGTCAGTTACATCTGTGTATTTATAAGGTAGTGTTAAGGCCTAAGAGAAGAGGGTTTAGGATTTGATGATCCCATTGTSTAAACTGCAGCTAACACTCTACAAGACCAGTATTCGAGATTTTTAATCCCATTGAATGATTTCATAAAAAGATGATTTACAGACTAATTCCTTACAAAATACTTACAAAGACAAGACTCTAGATGCTGATCCTACAGAAACTGACAAAGAGTTACAAAAACTGCTTCAAGGAAGGATCCTACCCAAGAGAAAGAATAGTCTGTTATTACCACAGCCTGTCAGATTTTCGCTGCTTTCTCTTAAAGTAAAAGCTCCAACAATTCAGCTCACTCAAACAGTGCTGTTTTTCATGCTCATTTCACACCCCCATTGGAACAATGGCTTCATCACCAGGCAAAATTCCAATAAAATAAGAAAAACAAAAATGTGATTCTTTTATTTAGGAAAATTTACAAAGCCTTTTCAGATTTTTAATTCTATCTCTGCAGTTATCTGGAGCCCTTTTATATTTGTTTCTTTTAAGGATAAGTTGACACATGAAATGTAGTTGCAATCTCAGTAAGTTAAATAAAAAAAGTCATGCACATAAAATCCTGTTTYCTTGAAACTCATCTGGCCTTTTTTGCTATTTCTACAGTCCAAGGAAGTATTAGGTCATATTTGTAGGTGATTGTCCCAACACATCTAGGCAGGAAGGTATCCCTGAGCTTCTTCAGAGGTGCCAACACACCCACTCRATATTGTGCATTGTACCTTGGCAGCACAACCTCCACAACCAGCACAGCTTTCTTAGCACCATGCGGGGCAGGGTGAGCCACCCGCATGTCGCAGCACTGCATTCTCACCTGAACTCTGATCTCTGAAAGCATTACATGCAGTTCTGCAGAGTTTACATGTTTATTTGTTTACAACCAGTGTGAATTCTCCAGGTATACAGGTGGCAGACTGAGAATTTTCACCTCTCTTTTTGCTGTCAGAGTATACACGTTCACATGCCAAGGTTCAGATGGAGTGGTCTCAGTGGATTATGCAAGATCATTCCTCATACCTGTCAGATGATATTTCACATTTTGTCTCCTATTGGTCTTTTTCCACACTCTTTCTCACTGTCGCATTTTTTTGTTTAATATTATAAAATCCTTTTCTGATCATTGCTCTCCTTTCTTGCTCTGCTTTAATTTCTCATTTCTTGTTTCTTTAGGATGAACAAAATCATGTCATGGAGTAGAGTTCAGCTTCGTAAAGAGTTCTTGAATAAATACAAGTATAAATACAGGCAATCACCAAAACCATTAGTTGGTTTCTTGAGAAATACTCTCCTGAAATCCACCCATCTAAACTGATTTCCACTACCTGATAATCTGATGGACTCATTTAAATGAAAAAATGGTGTTTTATTGAGCGAAGCAAAGATAATAATTTCTGATAAATCACTCATGTCGCTTTGAAAAGTCTGTCCAGAAAACAGCTTATTCACAGTACCATATTTATAAATTGTGTCCAGATGTTAAACTATTAAAGCAAAGTTAAAAATTAAAAAAAAAAAAAAACACGAACAAACCAAACCAAAACAACAACAACAAAAACCACCAAAAAAATCAACCAAACAAACAAACCCCAAATCTCTCGTCTTTTGCAAAACAGCACTTACAAAAGTCTGGTCACTGAGTAGATTTTCTTTACAGATATAATCCAACACATTAAAAAGGCTTCAGACTTTTTTATACAGACTCTCTACAGTTAGAATAAGCTCTATAAAAGAAGATTTTAATTTGCTCTAGTCAAGCTATGCATGGGAGCTGAAATCCACCTGTACACCATCTGTTCCAGGATTGAGAATGTGAAGTAATGAAGAACATTTAGAAGAGCAGGATAATGATTCAAAACGCCATGAAGAGAGCATCACCATCTAAGTCTATAATGATAATTTCCCAATACAGTGACCTAAATCTAATCAGTGATGCATGGTAATATATGAAAACAYAGTCTTTAACACCAGCAGCAATACATCTCACCTGTGACATGCTGCAGGTATTAGACTCCAAGTCCTACTCAATTAACCACATTCTGCTTTTCCAAATATTCCCCCAGTGTTGATAAAAACAGTCTATTACTTAGTGGTCACACACTTCACTGGTAACTAAGGAATTTTTGCTATTTATTTCTGCTGAACAAATTTTAGCTTTTGTCTGTGAATCGTCATATAACGAACATGTTAAGGTACAAAATTACATGCTCTTCTTTAGAATTGCTTTCTATCACGGTGAGAAAAAAATAATCCTTAGCAATATATTTTAAGTTTAAAACTCTCTGAGTTTAATAGCACAATTCAAATAATGTAACCAGATTTGAATTAGGATGTTATTGTAAAATTCATATTTTCTAATATTTCTCACATTTTTTTTAAAATCCCATAGTAAAAATTTTTAAAGATAAAGAAATACCTGTAAACCAACTCTTCATACCAGAACTTAAAAATAGATTTAAATAAAAGTATTTTTATTAAGGAAGCTATCAACCAAAAATCTATCTCAATTAAAAGATTCTTGGGGCTTTTCACTGAAAATTTTCAAATATTTTTTTTTTCAGTGAAAATCTAAAAGGCTTATGAATTTTTTAAAAAAGTGTTTTATTAACATAACATTAATATCAAACTGAGTATATTTAAAGAAAAAGAAATTATTTGAGTTAAAGCTGGACACACCTCAGAAAACAAGCAAGCAAACCAGATCCTTACATGCTCAAGATTGCTAGACCAAACTATGGTGCAAATGGTTGAGCTAATCTTGGAGTAAGCAGAAAAAACTTTGGAAGCTTTCTTGAACTACACACATCATCTAAGCCTTCAGCTATTTACTTATTACCAATTTTAGAATCATTAGCCAATTTGTGTGAAATTTTATCAGAAATTAGTACAGGTTTGTGTTCAGAGACATGAAACTCGATTTATCTGGCTTACTAATAGTACCCAAGGAATGTATTACTGAACTGTGAAAGTTGTTTGTTATGACCTATGACATTAACCCACTTCAAATTAATAAGTATGTCACATGTACCATATTCTGCAAAAAGTAAAAAGGAATGAACGAATTTTTACTCTCCTAGTGTTGTGCAATATAATAGAAGTSACTCAAACAAACCCCTTTTCACCATAAGAAAACACAAGGACATGGACCTGTTGGAGGGAGCAAGTCCAGAGTAGGCCCTGAAGGTGTTCAGAGGGATAAASCACCTCTCCTATTGAAGACAGACTGAGGCAGTTCAGCCTGGAGAAGAGAAGGCTTCCAGTACTTAAAGGGGCCTACAAGAGAGCTGGAGAAGAATGTTTTACAAGGGCATGTAGCGACAGGATGAGGGGAATGGCTTTAAGCTGAAAGTGKATAGGTTTACGTTAGACATTAGAAAGAAATTCTTCCCCATGATGTTGGTGAGGCACTGAAAGAGGTTGTCTAGAGAAGTTGTGGATGCCCCATCCCTGGAAGTGTTCAAGGTCAAGTTGGATGGGGCTCTGAACAACCTGTTCTAGTGACAAATGTCCCTGCCTGTGGCAGGGGAGATGGAACTAGATGACCTTTGTGGTCCTTTCCAGTACAGGCCATTATATGATTCCATGATAAATTCATAATTTTATTCTTAATTGAGAAATCCAAGGGTCTGGTTTTCCTGGTGTTTCAGTGTTTGATTTATATACGGTGAAATATCAAATGCGGAAGATATATAATCATCAAATAAACAAATAAATAAAACCTTATCATTTCCAGGTATAATTTTTCAATTACAAATAAAAAACCCCTTTCCCTGATTATTATCTTTTAATGTCAGCATATTTAATACTAAATTGCAGAAATAGGCACATAAAAATCTCACAGAAAGGCCAATAAAATATATCCTAGTTAGATAGGCTTCAAAATTCAAAATGAGGGTTTGTTAAAATTTACTGCATATTTCCAAAAGGATACTGCCAGYATAGTGGTACAAAGATATCCTTTTGGTTATTGAGCATAGTTTCAAAGACATCCTGTGGAATTTATCTGTGGGTATAAAAGGGGACAAAGCAACACTCCTTAGACTGTGCTTTCCAGGGATTGCCAAATAAGCTAATGATTTTTTTTTTTCCTAGTAATGTCAATAGCAGGGAAAAGAGCAAACATGTTTTCCTGGAGCTTTAAAAGACATAGAGCTTTATACTGAGGCTAGAATGTACTTCACGTTCAGTGCAGAGAAGAGGATAGTGAATCCATATATACATGGAAATGAGTGATATTTATGTGCAGCCTATGCCATGCTGACTAACATCCTTGTTCATTGATCTGTACATATTTTGACACATGAAAGATGGCTTTAGACCATAGCTGAACCAAAAGTATTGTAAACAGAAACACAAGGACTAGATAAACTATCAAAAAATGTACTGTGATATAACATATGCAGTAGATTTTTGAATAGGTGTATTTTCCCCAAAATTATTATAATGGATAAATGAAACTGATAAAGCCATTATCTTCCAACAGAAGTTTGCAGTAAAGAATATTGCCGATAAAATTATTTACAGAGTCTTTTAAAGTTTTTCATTATTTTATTTTCTCTTTATTTTAGCCAGACAACTGGATGTTGACACACCTATAGTATGGAAATTCTTAGTTCAGTGTAGTTAACTCACGACTTTTTTTTTAATTGATTTTTCTTTATTATGGAAATAGGGAAGTTGCTGTTTCACCACCACAAAAAAAATGCAGAATTTATAATTTTTAACAAGAAATTTTAATAAGTTAAAATTTAAAATGGGAAATTGAGGAGAGTTATTTCAATGTTTTCTTTTGTATGAAATATTAGCTAAAACTGTTGAAAGTTTAGCTAATACATCAAATAATTTCTCCTACATATTGAACAGATAGAAGATGCCGTTCATGAAAGTTCATGAAAGACTCTTGCTCAGTATCAGGCAGTTCAGGATAAGAAGCGTCATGATCTTATTTTAGTTATAAAACCTAAACCTCAACATTTTAAAGTAAGGAATTTTTTTAAATCCCAAGTTTCTCATCTGTATCCGCAATCATATTCATCATATGAATCATTTTATTAACCTAAAAGGTTTTCAATAATCTTGAACTCAACACAAGCTAATTTTCTTTTTATTTATCATGACTATATTTTAAATACATTCAAACCRCTTGGACATAAATAAATTTTACATTTAGAACATAGTCTAATCCACCGTACAAAACTGTTGTTGACATAACTCAAAGTACACATCAGACTGTGTACTTTGAATCTGACAAATCATTAATACACAAAACATTAGCTAATCAATTTATTTTAAGCTGTCCTCCTATTAGTACCCCAAAAGAAATATCAATTGTTTGAGGGTTTTCTTGCTCATGCTTACTCCCTACTTACTTTTCTGTTCACCTGACAAATATTAAAATTTCAGAAGTACAAGACATTAAACTGTGATGCTTTAATATATTATTGAAAATAAGTTTTTTCCCCAGAAAGTACCTATAGATCAGGCAGAGAGAAAGTAGCAGGGGAGATACTAACATACGCTTCTCCTTGTCCTTGCTGAACATATCTGTATGTCTCAGCCGTATCATGGTAAGGTACAATGCTTTCATTTTATGTCTTATATTAAAACAGGTGATCCACAAGTTTTGCCATGAAAACTGGTAAGTTTTTAACACACCTAGACTTCTACATAAGGAAATTAGGCAACTGCCAAGTTCCCACATTTCTGTCATCTCTCTGGCCATTCTGCAAGGTTCAGAACCTATGCTATAAAAAAGTAACAT
This sequence comes from Amblyornis subalaris, assembly GCA_018881555.1. Lineage (NCBI taxonomy): Eukaryota > Metazoa > Chordata > Aves > Passeriformes > Ptilonorhynchidae > Amblyornis > Amblyornis subalaris. The sequence goes on from JACAXG010000073.1 coordinate 422,636, forward strand.
TAAGGGGTTATATCTGTCAGCTCAGGCTAAATATTTATGAGTCTGAAATACCATTTTCAGAAAGGATTCAAGTAACAAAATGTAAGCCCACTGAAAAAAGGTATTTGGTTTGCCTAACTTATTTAAAACACTAAAGACCCCTTAAGTTACATTCCGGTGTCTCAAGATGCAGGAAGACAATTCACTGGGCTCATAATTTTGCTACATGGAAGTAACTTCCAAGGTCAAACTTTAATTTGCCTTTGTTTACCTTAAAAAAACCCCAACATTGAATTGAAGAATAAATGAGTCAAATTGTAATGCATTTGTCTTATACACAGCAAACTTCCTGTGGACTTAAGTCAACTGCTAATGAATGGAAATTAACAAATGGATGCCTAAGCCATTCTAAATCTGCTCATAATTGAGCTAATCTAGTGAAGTTAATTCAGGTTTAATTTATAGCCATGGAAGCCTATTTCCTAGCTGGAATACAGCTATTGAAATGATTTACCAAGCTTGAGATGTAATGTCGTAGGATACACTCCATTCTTCTCCTTTAGCAAAAGATATGCTGCTGAAAACATGTTGTCTAAAAACAAAAGCAGTGAAATTGTACCAATTTACAATATCATTGTCTTCTACTAGAGCGACTTTCCACTGAAAGTGTATGCCACTGGGGAACATTCTGTAAGTGTCTATAACAAAAATTCCTTGAGAAATGTACACCACAGAGAGCTGAAAGAGCTATAAACATCCACTCAGCATATGAACATAGTGCACTAAACTCAGATATTCTGAAAATGGCCCTGAGCAGTAAGTACCAAAAGAATGGTGACAACTACCAGAATACTTGAACATGTGACTCCTGCCTCAAATCAATAATTATGGATTGGAGCATGTCTCTCAGGCAGAAGTCTGATTTTGGCTAAGGAATTCAAGTGGTGGGAAAATGCTCCTGTTCTCGCAGCCTTGTACAACCAAGGAGAGCAAGATGCACCTTCTCTCCTATTGAGCAKGCAAGTCCTTTGCAGTCTACCCATCCTGTCTCAACATGTCTTATCTACAAGCTTCTGGCAACCTCTGCCAATGGCTCCTCGAGACCAGCTCCTCTCCTCACCTGCATACCTGTGGAGACATTCTCTTTTCTTCTTCTGCCCTATTTCCAGCTTTTACCTGATTGCTTCCCAGGTTAACTTATTTCTTGCCATTGGGGACTTATAAGCAACTTCACACTCTAAAAATATAACAGCATCTCTAGCTTCAGTTTGTCTAGCTTCAGCATTCAAACCATGCCATGCTTGCAAAATTACAATAAAATTAAGTTCTTCTTTATCAGGGTCTATTTCTTCATGAGACAAGAAAGAATACAAAAGATCTCTTAACCTTTCATTAGATAAAGATTCTCAACCTTTTCATTGTACGAAGTGCTTGCTAAAATTTTGCAGCAGCTTTTTTAATGTCTGCAATATGCAAGCACCATTTTTAAACAATGAATACTAGAAATGAATAATGACTTTCAGTGATAATACTACAAATGCCAAAGACAGTGATTTTAATTAGACTTTTCATTCTGATATTTATACTCAGAATCACATTTGTTTCCTTACCAAAATTCTCCCAAAGAACTGAGATTCAGATGATTATCTACCCTGTGTCCTAAACTGTTTTCTTGTTCCTGACTCGTTAGGACAAAATTTAGTGTCCATTAATTTTATGTTTGCGGGTTTTTTATTTAAAGAAAAAAAAAAAAGATCCAGAATATAAATTCACAGACAAAGGCATCAATGAAACTGGGGTAATTTGCTCATTTTTTGTAATTTTTTCCTTAAGCCTAGAGAAGTTGATAAATCATTAAGCAGTGTTAGTAATAAAGCAAAATTACTAATTGATTAATGCCCTAGTGAAGTGAGAAAAATGGGTCTTTTTATATCAAAATATGCATAAGCATATTGCAAAAATGTTGATGAACTCATTAGTTTGCTTGCTTGAAAAGTACTGCTAGCCATACCAACATGCAGTGTAATGATTCTGCTAATGCACAATAGAAGAGCAAAAACTGAAAGGAAGCAAATACAGATACTCCTGTTCAGTGCCCAAGGTGACCACTTAGATACTTTTGATTCTGTTAGAGCATAACCAAAAATTCCTTCAAGCATGATTAGATTTGCCCTCATTTTTGCACTTTCCTGTGAAATATAAACGAGCTTTGCTCTACATATTTTATCTGTACTGGCAATAAGGGGGTGTCCATATAATAACATATTTTCTTTAACCTGATAATATAAAGCATAAAGAAAATTAAATTAGTAGGAAACATAAAATACAAGCCACTGATTCATTTGAAAGTTGTCCAGGAAAAGCAAACGGGATCAATGATCAAATGATTAAAAGCGTCAAATACATTACTGCCTGGGCAAGAAATATCAAAAGAAAGCCCACTTTAAAGAAACCTGCCTCACATATGTGGCTGCCGGGCTCTAGAAGAAGCATTTTTAATTGTATGGCATATGATGAATTAGTTGAGGGAGCATGGACTCAATCAGCATAGGTAGGATTCATCACTTCACTTACCTATTTTTAATTATTATATAAAAGTAGAAAGAGACATCCAGCGTAATTCATGTTATTCTAAAATTGGTTTTAATATAAGTGGGAGAATCACCCCTTGAAATTTCCTAAATTTTTAATAAACTGTTGAAAGAGTCTAAATGGTCAAATTAAAGTAAATGCCTGGTTTTGCTGGAAAAGTTAGGTGAAACAAAACTGGTGCTTTAAATATTTAGATTATGTATAGATAGGTAAAAAAAAAAAAGTATGCTTATTAGACCTACATCATGGCTAATTTTCTCTAGACAAAAACAAGCCCAACATGGAAATGATAAAAATTAATCTTAATCTACTTTTGAAATAAACAGCTAATTTGGATTATTCAAATTAATTTTATTTTCTGCACATGAAAAAAAAATCTTCCATTCAGGAAGATAAGGTTCAAGCATATTATATTTTCTGATTTGTTTTTATAGGATTTAATTTCAAAGGGGTATTTTGAATTGAACAAATTCATTATCAATTAAAGACTTTCCTTCATTATATATATAGCAATAGTCATCACAATGTGAAAAATTCAAGTCTTGGTAATTAATGGCAAATCCCTATTTCATGGTTCCTATCCATTTTTGTTTTTCAATTTAGTGAATTCCCCCCAGATATTTACTTTGCTTCTGAAAAGCAAAGTTATTTTCCAGTGTAAGAAGAGACATTTTCGGCCCACAAACACTTTTTTGTGTCAAAAGGCAAACTTTCTTACTGACAAAACTAAKTGTAACTAAAGCCAGTTGGTGTTGCAGTTTACATGTTCTCAGTATACATATGCAAAAGCTGCAGATGCTCCAAGGAGTAGGCTATTCAAATGACCATTACACTGCAAGTCTAGAATTACTTATGTAATTTCATTTTGTACAGGAAATTTATTATCTGGGCAATGCAACCCTGCCAGCAAATCACCAGCCAGTTGTTTTTGCCAAGATAATTGATAGTGAAAGTTATGTCCACCAGCAGCTGCTTCACTCAACTCTCTGTATTGGGTTTTCACGGTCAGGCTTTGCTAGTGGGGAAGCTACAGGAGTGGGTTCTGTGAAAAGCTGCCAGAATCTTCCCATGTGTCCAGCAGAGCCAATCCCTGATGGCTCCAAAGGTAGATGAGCCACTGGCCAAGGCAGGACCAATTAGAAATGGTGGTAACACCTCTGTGATGACATAGTTAAGAAGAATTAAAAAAAATGTYATGGCACTGTTGTAATTGTGATCAGAGAAGAGTGGAGTGAGAACATGTGAGAGGAACAACTCTGCAGACACCAAGGTCAGTGCAGAAGGAGGGGGAGGAGGTGCTCCAGGCACGGGAGCCGAGATTCGCTTGCAGCCTGTGGTGCAGTCCATGGTGAAGCAGCTGTGCCCCTGCAGCCCAAGGAGATCCATGGGGATGCAGAGATTCACCTGCAGCCTGTGGAGAAGCCTCATACAGGAGGAGGTGGATGCCTGGTAGGAGGCTATGAGCCTGTGAGAGGCCCGTGGAGAGAGGAGCCCACACTAGAGCAGCCTGTTCTTGAAGCACTGCACCCCATGGAAGAGTGACCCACGCTGCAGCAGTTTTGGGAGCACTGTTGCCTGTGGGATGGACTTATGTTGCAGCAGGTTGCAGAGATTTGTTGCTCATGAGATGGTCTCACGTTGGAGAAGTTCATGGAGAACTGTCTCCTGTGGAAAGGACCCCATGGTGGAGCAGGAGAAAGACTCCTCTCCCTGAGCAGTGGTAGAAACAAAGTGTGATGAACTGACCACAACCCCCATTCCTGTCTCCCTGCACCGCTGGGGCAGGAGGTAGAGCTGGGAAAGAGGGAGGGGTGGGGGGAAAGTGTCTCTAAGGTCTGATTTTACTTCTCATTACCCTGCTCTGATTTCGTTAGCAATAAATTCAATTAATGTGTCTAATTCGAGCCTGTTTTGCTYATGATGGTATTTGGTGAGTGATCTCTCCTGGTCCTTATCTCAACCCATGAACCCTTCATTACACTTTCGCTGCCCTGTCTAACCACAGATGTGAGTGAGAGAGAGTCTTTGGTGGGTGCCAGCCACCATTGACACTCTACACTATTCCAGTTTTGTTACATTCAACTGGATTAGTGGTCACAGGTCTATTTCTCAGCACCCACATATTTATACTCTACACACCTGTAAATTAAACCTAGGCTTCACTTTGAGATTATATAAAAACAAGCAAGATCTGGTTTAGCTCATCATTAATTAAAATGCCGAGTTGCACTTTGCTCTTTTTGTCTTTTTCCTATGGTGTTTCTTACTGTTTCAGGAATTACAGCTTTCCTGATAAAATGCAGTAATAAATATAAAAGTCAGATCCACTGAACATGAAAGTCAGGACTAGGGTACTGCTCTAATAGATCTCACTTTATCTGTTTTCTCCAGATGCACTGAAAATGTCTTCCCTAAGAAGGCAATAACTTAAACATTTGTAAAAACTTATTGAGAAGGCACACATCCAAATTCCTTTAGAGTACAAGCAAAGGTTAGTTCCCAGGCTGTTTTTAAAAAGAAAGCTTACATTACAGTATTTCAGGAGTTTGTGTTTTCTGATCTGTTTTAACAGCAAATAACTATCCCAACCTCAGAGCTGCCAGTCAGCAGAATGACAGGATACTTTTCCTTGTTGTTTGTTTAAGAAAAAAGTTTTGATAATATTCACAGAATTTCCAAAATTTAAAAAATAATCCAAAGGAAAGAGTTTCAAGGGTAGTTAATAGGATCCAGATTCCCAACCTGTGCAGAAAACTGAAAAACATTGTTTGATAGAGCTCTGAAATTACAGACTGGTGAACTACCATATTATATATATATATATGTGTGTGTGTGCGTGTGTGTGTGTGTGTGTGTATGTACATGTATGTATAAGAAATTGTTATAATTGTTTATAAAATATGGTAAGTGGGTGTGTACAGAAACAAAGAAATCAGTCTGAAATATAAGCACAAGTGAGTAAGAGAAGTATGCTCCATTAATTGCTGTAAGAAATATTACACCAACCTTGCATTATTGACATTGATGTAGCTGGCAAAGTGTGATTGCCAAAGAATTTTATGAGATTTTTCCACGTTGCGAGTCATTTTTACAAAAAGRAGCTATGAAATTGAGCACTTCATTGAACTCTGATTGTAGGAGGATAACTACATAATTAGGTCTTAAATCATTACAGCACACATGAACACATATTTTATATCAGCCATTTAGCAGACCTGGAAAAATACAAGCATAACATAATAATATATATTTCTTAAACAAGATCTAGTATCAAATTTATATCTATAAAATCCCCAAGTGTTTAAGCAAGCAGTGAAATAATATCAACAGAACTCTATGCTGTTGCTCACTGTTTCCCTGGAGGCTGCTCTCACAGTTTTTCTGCATCATCCAATTCTCTAAGTGCACTTGTGGGCCCTGGCTAAAGCTGCAGAGAGATCGAGAGCCTCAGCACAGGAGGCTCTTAGGACAGAATCCCATTAGCTTTGACATGAGCTTCCCAGAAAGGAGCCAGGGCAGCCTTAAGAAAGAGCAATGCTGTAATTTTTACACCTCCTCTGTCAATCTATCGGAACATATATTTACTTTTGTTTGATGTTTTTTTAATCTTCAGAATTTTTATTAATTTAATTTTGTAAAACTAGTGGCATGTAAGAAAATTGTTCTCACATTTATACCTGAATCTTCAACTGAATTGTTAATAAGTACAACACAATGTAACCTGAATCCAGCAAAGGAGTGCTGCAGTTTTACCTCCTGACCTCACTTAACTAGAGAAAAGGGTAACTTTCAGTCTAAAATAAAAATTTCAGTTAATTTCAATGATATGTTGCACTGAGTTATACAAGAAAATAAATATAGATTGTCCAAAGTTAAAACTTCAGTTCAGTTGTCAGTTCCTGATTTTTTTTTTAAACTTCTATCTTCCCCCTTTTGCTCATTCTGATTAGTATTTTTATATTTAAGCATCTCTCATAATTTCTCTACTTAGGGTAACAACAAAGGGCTTCTGACTCAAGCAAACTTTGCCATGCAAAAGCAAATTTTCAAGGCTCTATCTTAAGCATGCCTCTAACATGCTCCTCCTGGCTGGTAGTAATGAAAGGTTTGACATCCAAATGACAGCAATGGCACAGTGGGCTTGTGAAACAAGTTCAAGGACTTCATTATTCAATAATAGAATATGGCCATATTTTTCAGGGGAAGCAACTTAAATATGTTTATTAAAAAAAACAAAACATGTACTGTCTGTCCTGAGTAATACCTGTGTTTCAGGTGTTAATCCTTCTGACTCAAGTAGTAAAAGGTTGTCAAAGCAGGCTGAGAGAAAAGAGAAGTGTGGTTTATAAACATGTTGTGGTATTTGTTAATTAAAAAAAAATAACTGATTGGGAAAGATTGTGCAATTGCCAGACTTTTAAACACTTTTTCCCTGCACAGGAGTAGAAGAATGGAGGAAACAACCGCTTGAGGATTCACCTCACTCTATTTAGAACACGATAAAGGAAAAAGCCAATGACAGCAGTACAAATATTATCCATAAGTTTACAATTTCATTTCACATTTAGATCATAGAGGCAAATATCCACTGCTTAGATACACTATCCACATACTGATTTCTTTTCATAATACTCCAAATTTCATTTCTTTGTTCAATACTGCCTTGGACATCAGTAGACGAATGAACCACAGCAGAATATCTACCCATAAAGAAACTATATCACAATTTCCAGTGTAAATGCCATCTTTATTAATCTTCCATTCTTTAAAATTTCCCAGGATGTATAATTTTCAGCATTTAGGAAAGCAGAGTAGCCCAGCATACGCATTAGTTTATTACCAGGAGATAAAATTGAGATAAAGAGATCATTACCTTAGAAAGAAAACACAACAGCAAGCATTGAACCTGATTTTAATGTTGTTTAAGGTATTATTTGGGCAAGGAATCAGCCTACAGAAAGCAAGAGGACTCTTATTAGAGTCAGGAAGAAACACGAAAACTGCAATAGGAGGGCTCATACTGCCACAGTTTTAAACTCACTGTGATGCCCAAAGAAACACAAACCTCACATTTTCAGGGAAACGGTCATAACTGCAGAAGAACTAAGTATGATTTGTAACTAATTTTCCACATTGTCAATGAGTCTAAAACAGTGAAAGAAATTAATCACCTGGCATCTACTTCGTGCAAAAGACTTCCAGAATTTAAACCACTATAAATTCCTTGATTTGGTGTCCAAAAAAGGATCTTGGGTCATTAAAATGGTTGTCGCTATGAGTACAAAAATGCATCTATCAAAACAGTCCTTAATTTGCATATCAGAGACCACAGCCAATTTACATTGATTGCACAWCAACTGAGGTATTTCTGTATCCAAGCTGTCCATTGCTATGAAAAAAATATTTATCCATCTCTTATGTGAGCTTTGCTGACATCACATAGATGAGGAAAGTAAAGTAATTATGATAGCTTATCATACCTTTCTCCATAGAACTCTGTATCTTGGAGACCTTGGCAGTCTTTAATAAATTGTAGCCATATAAACAGTATATAAATAGATCATACAGAAAACAAGTAAATTAGGTTTGTGCAGGCATTGTTCTTGTTGAAATCACAGGCAGTAAAAGGACAAGGTCAGGCCTTACAATCCTTTAACAAGAAACACTGACAAAATGTTGATATAACTAGATTGATTTCAATAACTATATTTTTGTTTTATGCTGGTGTCAGCGCAGAAGCAAGTTTACACACATTTTCATGTCTGCCTCCGTTTAAACAAAGCCCACTGACAGAGTTGTTGGCACCAGCAGCTATTTCACACGTTTGCTGCGGACTGCTCACTGCAAGAGTGACCTCACTAAGGCACCAGCAAACCTTTGTACTAACATACTATCATACCAACATATGTTAGTAAAAAGTGGGTGTAACTTTTTGGCAATCAGATGCTGAGGTAAAAGACTGTCTCATGCCTGATAAAAAAATTCAAGGAAATTGTGCGATGGCTGAGTTTTCTTCAGAAATTTCTAGTTTGGAGAATTTAAACCTTAGTCCCAGATGGTGAATCATTCATAAAATTATCTTCATTGACATCTCAACACCAGTTTCTGATATCTGTTTCTTCATTACTTATGCTATCTATTCAATCAATGGCTGTTACATATTTCAGTTTGTTTTTTAAAATGCTTATTAATGACACTAGTGACATCCCTTTTCCTATCTGTGACACCAGGCTTTTACTTTCTGTGTGGTGAATTAATGACAGCAATTAGCTCTATGCCTTGACAACACACAATTTCTGCCTAAGGGCTTATTCAAACATAAAGGAGGAGAAGAAGATTGATTAAAACAAATGCAATTAATTTAATGTCTCTTGAAGATAAATGGTCAGATGTAATACATATGACATCCTGAAGATCTAGATCACACTCTTGGCTTGAATAATATTACTTCAAGTTTAGATTCTGATGATCAGAATTAGGCCGGGTATAGGTTTTGAAGGTCAGGGTTGATCTGCAAACCCTGTTGCAGCCTGTTGCAAACCAGTTGCAGCCTGAGAAGCAAATTGTGTCTTCCAAGTATTAATATCATTGCAAAAATGGAGATTTCTAGTACGCAAATCATGCACAATGCACAACCCTGTGCAGATGGATGAGAATTTGGATCTAAATCAGACAACAAAAAAATTAAGTATGTTATAAGAAGTACAGAATTGTGATAGCATAACATTAGTCACACACAAGCATTAAAATGTTAATAGAATGCTTGGGCAGTTCACATACCTCATACACGATCAGAAAATCTGATTTCTAAATTGGAGCAAGATAATTGATTCCCCCCACCCCAAGATTATTTTAGACATTTCCTGTCATGTTGAATTTCTGAATTGCAGACAATGATGATATCCAGTTATATTATTGTCGTTCTTTTATGCAGTGTGACATAAATTATATGAGGCATCTCAACAAGATACAGCAGACCAGAAAACTTTACCAGGGGCTTCACATGAACTCAGTCTCAGGTCCTCCAAACAAAACATATTTTGTGCCTTCTTTCAAAGTTTTTATATAATGAAGAAATACATTATTGTTCCAGAAACACAATTAAGTGTTGCATATCTTTAGCAACTAATATTTAATTAGAACTTGATTTTCTGTAAAACTCAGAAGGTAAACAACTGCATTCTGTATTTACTAATTTAGATTGGGTGAGGGGTGGAGGGCTAAGGGATAAAGATTTACTTCACCAGTATGACCATTAGCACTTTCAAACTGCACACATAGAGCTTTAATCACGTTCAAAATTGTACTAGGACTTCTCATATAATATTAATGCAGTGCCACAGTATTTTGAGGGGTAAAAAGGGTTGTTCTTACAAAGAACACCCTTCTGTCAAATACCAAGTAAATGGCTAATTAAATCAAGGTTCTTCTGGTGTTGTACTGACCTGAGCATAGTCTTTACTGTACCATTGAGGAGTAACACCTCTGACAGTAAGCTTGGCTAAAACTTAATGAATTTTATGAAAGCATTTTAGATTCCAGCATACACATGTATCACAAAATGGAAACAATTTTAAGGGGTTGTGGACTCTTTAGAAAAAGCAAGACAGGCTGAGTTTTATAGGATCACAATACATCACCAATTCAAATCCTTTCTCTGAACCAAGGTCTCATACATTCCAGTCAAAGTTATTTTTTATCTGTACATCATGGTTTTTTCCCATCCCACCCCCTTCTATTATTTTTATCCATCTCCATTTACTGTGAAGTATTCACATGGAGGTTTGATCCTGAAAGTGTGGTCAAAACAGCTGCACTTCTGCAAGAGTTTGTTTCCAGAAATTAACATTTTGAAGTTAAAAAGGGCTTTGTCAATCTTCTCTGAGCCTCTCCTATATATCCCAATTGAGAATAGTGATTATACCAAAACATCCTGGGGAAATGGAACTTACATTTTTCATAGTAAGTTTAGCCAAGGGTTGATGTTGCATTGGTAAAAACTTCAAGGTCTTGTAAAAGGAAGAAACACCCTGTTCTAGAACAGGACTCTAAGGGTTCTTATTCATCTCTGTCTATTTGAGACTCTGTGTTGAACCAGACACATCTAATTAACGAGTTATTTTTAAAATATGTAAACTACAATGCTAGCTTAATATCCTAAAAGCTTTGTCTTCTATAAGCCCACCTTGCCTCCTTATTCTCAGGATAATAGTAAAGCTAGCATAGACTGAATGTTTATAGGTTGTTTATTCTTCAGATAAAACTCTACCCAGAAGCCAAAGAAGAGAGATCAGCAGAAATGTTGTGATGTCWATACAGGACTACTTTTGTGGTACATAATTGGTATATTAGGGTTTATGATTTCTTTTTTTCCTCTCAAAAGATACAGCTGTATCAGATAAGTCATAGATTATTCAAAGGAGAAGCCTGTTTTGACTAGCCAGAAATACAGAAACAAGAGAAAACACTGTTTTGGGGAAGAAGCATAGACTATAAAAGACTATAAATTTTCTTGAGAAATAATTTTCATGGTAATGAAAGAACAAAACACGTATCAATGCAAGCAGAATTAATTAAATAGACTTTTAAAAACAGGTCTGATGCTGAGTCAACTTTGAGGATGCTCTTTTTGTCGGCTAATATTTACAAGACTCTGCCATTTTGTATGAATTAGGTAGGGAAAAATGCTTCAGTCCTTGGCTTGCTAGGATGAGTCTGACAGGAGCTGCCCTAGAATTAGAAGCCTCCTCCAATGCTAAAGCCCAAATTGATGCTAATCCCTCCTCACCTCCAGCAGGCTAGCAGGTCTTCCTATTAGTATGCAAAGCCATTTATTATTGGAAAGAATAGGGTTATTCCTCCTCTTGATATATTCTTTCTTGTTTATTTGTTAGCTTTAGCAGAAAGTGGATTTGGCTTTTATCACTGCTCTTTAAACCTTTAGGGAGATTAAACCCTGGACTACATAGTGACCACATGTTCCTAATCCCTCCAAAACATTTTTTTTTTTGCACCACTTTTATATGTGCTATATAGAAATGAAACAAGTAAAAGTTTAACYATTAGAGTAAAGGATTCGTTTTCATAACTTTGACAAATGTAAAAATCCAGCAGGCATCTACCTCACATCTATGATTTTGGTGATGAGTACAGGTATATACAAAAACTTACACTTTAATTTTTGCTTGAGACGAAAGCCTTAAAATCTCATCTATGTACATTTCCAGGAAACTAGCCTTTTTAGGACCACTAATGCAGTAAATCCTTTGAAAATGTACAGCATGAAAGGCAGTTAAGAAAATTATTAAWGGTGATATCAGCCCAACAGTATAAGTGTACCTATTATAAAGTGCTTCCTACAGAAATCCAATACGTTACTTTAATTTCTGCCAAAAAATCATACTATATACAAGCAAACTCTCTTAAAACRTCCACCTAAGAATAATTTGCACTCCAAAAACTATCTGAAGCAATTTTCATTCCTGYAATTAAACCAGGTTTAATTCCTTTTTGTTTTCTTTTTAATTCTCCCTTTGCAGAAATAGAACATTTATAATTTTTAGAGAAATCTGGCAGCATGAAAATGAGATACAGAAATAAAAAGTATTTAAAGACAATCTATTGTAGATTGCAATGGTCCTCAGTTTCAGTTCCTAGTGCATCAGTAACATCAGGGTGACAGCCTAGCAAACATTTTACATGGCAGGTTTCACAAAGAACTCAGTCATACTAATTCTCATTGCAAACTCCCTAAAAGCTCAGATGTTATACACTTACATGAAATTCTAGTCAAACATGATCTAGATAAACAGAAATCTTCAGTTATCTTGAATCTTGTTAATATGATGAATTAGTGCTACTTCACTTCCTCACTCCCCACCTACACTCACCCCTCCACCCCTTCTCACACATGTACATGCAGAATTAGGGTCTGATGTTCTGCATTAAAATTCCCATGTCAGAAAGGTTCTGAATATGCAATGTAAAGTATTTCTGACAAAGGTATTAATTTAAATGATTTTAATCTCACAAACTGATTATAACAGTGAATAATAACAACCTCTTTTTTTCTTTTCCYGTTTAATTTTCTCTTTTTCAACCACAAGAAACATAAAAAGAATTTACCAACACAGGGCTTGCACTAGTGAAGAGCAACTAATAAGGAAATTTGGAATAAAATGAGACTTAGAATAAATAGATGTTCAATATACAGGTCTGGTTTTCTGGTTGGTTGGTTGGTTGGTTTTTTAAACTAGACAGATTTGTAATGGAATTACTTCATATGATCATTTAGCATTATCCATTTGCCTCAAAATATCATTGAACACCACAGTTGAAAAGGAGTTAGGTCCCACAGCAAGGAAAGAAATGGTAGTTTAAATCCTATTTCTCATTTCTACTAATTTCCACTTGAAAGATTCTAGTGAATATGTTTCCAAACATTACCTGAGGACACCGTAGAGATGCAGTAAGACAGCACTGGGCGGGTGTCAAACATATTGCTCATTTGCTAACTCAGTGTACTCTCAGAATGTCTGTTACCAACCTTGCCTTTTTTTCTGTTTTAATTACTGATTAATAAATTTACTGTTTTCATTTTGTTCTCTTAATGTTATCTAAAGATTAAATTTTTGACTATTTCCTCCATAAAAAAAATACTGTTTATTCAAGAATTTATTTTTTTTTCATTAGATGCCATAAAAAAATGAGTTCATCAGGACCAGCTGGCCATTGCTGGACCTTTGATTATTCTGCATTATCCACTTATCAGCCCTAAATATGAATATTCTGGAAGGTCTCTGTAGGGAAGCTGAAAAGCAAATTAGCACTGAAATTTTCTGTAAAGGACTGAGAAAAAAAAGTTTTGTCATGGAACAGTTTCAAAACTGTTGGTCACAAAGAGCAAATTGATGACAGTTTTATGAGAACAGCAGATGTTTCTGCCTTTTTAAAGATCACACCTTAAATGTCATTYTTAACACTGCAAGTTTTGAGTATTTTGGTTCTGGCCCTTTTAGTAGATCTTCCATGATTCTTACATTTCTCTTAAATATTATATTGTTCTAAAACTATTCTAAGATTTTCCATTTGATTTATCATATATGGCAATGTGCTATATCGAATAGAGACGTTAGTTCATGCCTCCAAGTTTTACCCACATTTCTTAAGGCCGCACTTTATAAAACTACAAAGAAATTATGAGTTTTAATGTAATTAACATCAGCTCTCACTGATTTTAATGATCTTAGAAAATTTCAATAAATGATACTTTTCCTTGTTAAGAGACAGTATTCTTAATAAGGACTGAGGGAAGATAAAATTCAAGGAAAGTGGAATTAGATAAACATGGTGCTTATTTTAATGTAGGAGAAGGAGGGAAAAGTCACAAAATTCAAGGCCAGTTAGCTCAATTTCTGTTCCTAAAAAGTCGTAGAACAAATAATCAAACACCGTCTGAGCACTTACAAGATAAAGTTGTGAAGATGARTAACAGTGACAGTGGATTCATCATGAACAAGTCATATCAAAATAATTTTTTTTCCCCATGATAGCATGATAGACCTTTTGGATGCAGGAAAAGCAGTCACATTGTCATTGTGCTTCCCTTTAGAAAGCTACCTGATGCTCTCTCTCATGACCTTTTGATAAGCCCACTAGGTAAACACTCCCTGGATGGAATTAGCGAGTGTTGTTATAAACAGTTCACTGTCCTGCTGGACAAGGGTTTTCAGTACTGTTCCACAGGGGTCTAAGTGTATTCATTACTTTCTTTAATAGTCTAGATAAAGAAATCAAAAGTAGAGTTATTACATCTAGAAGTTGACAGACACCATGCTGAGACAGCTGCAAATGCATTGTATCAAAATTATCTCAACAGATTGAAGTCTGAAGAAAATTAGGTACAAATAAAGGAAAGATCTGCATTTTATGGTAGAAAAATTAACCAGTTCATTGCAGAATGGAAACTGGTAGAGAGCAATAGTATCCCAGTAGTACCAGTGGCTCTGTCACAAGCTGAACATGGCAACATTTTATGTAAAAATGGCATTTTGAGATGTATACAGATTATTTTTAAACACTCTTCCATCCCATCCAACAAGAGCAAGACCTTCAGTGGAATATTATATCCAATTTTGAGAAGAGCATTTTAGGAACCATATGGAACAGGAGAAGCTTCAAAGGAGATATTAAGAGAAGAAAGCCTTCAGTAAGTGGTTAAAGGAAGCAGGTCAGTTAGGTCCAGAGAAGAAGAGACTGAGGGGCAATATGATCTATTAAAAATGTTAAAAAGTAGAAATAATAAGAAAGCAAAAGTTCTTATTTTTGTCCCCTGCAAATTTGAGTATAAGRTAAGCTGAAAAATTAAGATCATTATTCCAAGACAGGGAATAACAACTTTCATTTGCAAGAATGAAGACTGAAGTTAAACCTAAGGCACTGAAGCAATAGATTGCCTGCAAGGGGCTGTGAAGTCATCCTAGCAGACATTTTTCAAGAACAAGCTGGACAAATATCTGTTAGCACTGAAAACTATACAATCAGTCCTAATTTTGGTAGTAAGATAGAACCAATAACTCTTCAAAATCACTTCCAAATTTATTTTACACTATTATTATGACCACTGATTGTTAATTATGTCACTACACAAGTCGAAGCTTATGGACTGTCGTGGTGCAGTATATATAATAACATACTTTTAAGAACCACCTGTAAAACTAACAATTAGGCTTGACTTGTGGTGAAACTGGACCAGAGCATATACTCAAGGTCTGAAACTAYGAAAATCATGAAATGAGTGTCTGAATTTTAAATACAGATATGAGGAGTAATTATGTGAATTTAAAACCCCATATAACAGGCTTCCACTAAAGCAGTTAAAAATGTAATTTTTCCTTAGACTTATGTTCCTACATTACTGCTTAATATACTGTAATACTGATTCCATTAAAAAGAGACAAACAAAAAAATCAAACAAACAAAAACATATCCCCAAACCAATCAACAAACCAATATAAAAAACCAAAACACCAACCACAACCCAAAATCTCTTTCTTGTTTCAGTTTTAAGTATTCAGAGAGTCACAATATTATGTATCTGGAATGGAAACAGAAATATTCTAATTTCCACATCATAACCTGCAAAACCTGTCTGACAAGTTTTGAAAGYGATTCTGAATCAGACTTCAGTCATAATCAGACTGCTTACTCAAACACTTCTATGTCTGAGGTGAGCCCGGGGGAAATACGTAAGTCTGCACAATAAACGATTTCGTTTTGTATTAGAACTCAAGGCTAAAAATCATACATCTGAGATCAATAGGAATTTTAAATTTAATTATGTCACTTTTTTGGTCATCTTGCTGTTTTTCAGTAGGTTTAAGTGACTTTTTACATTAACATTTTTATTAAGTATTTATATAACCAGAGCAAATATTGAGCATTATGGAGAAGATACCAGTTTGATGTTCTCCCTTTTAGCAACAGACCCCATGCCCTCTTTCAGAAGATGAACTCCTCAAGCCTGCAGATAACAATGACTGACAAAATACCCAAGAACATCTGAAACTGTCAAGTCTTCACCGTACTGCTAGTGCCAGATTTGCAGTGGGTAAGGAGCCGTGACACAGGCCGTTCAAAGCAGCAACAGTGATTTACAGCTGCTGCTGTCTCTCCTCCCYGCTTTCATTGGTGTCTTGACTCTTTTCTCATCCTTTTGATGGTTCTGAATGTGGAAATCTCATTGTCCTTTAACAGCAAATAAGTACAATTTTATTCAGTGATCAGCACCTGTCACTTCAGAACCTCAAACAAGTTAATAAAGGCATAATTTTAGCTCCAACTAAAGATCTTTAGTTGTAAATATGGAGCAGATGACATATTTTTTAAAAAAAGTTTAGGTGTTTGTCAACTGAAATTGTATAATGATCTCTACAACTTATGTGTCGTCTCTACTGTTTATAYGTATATCTTTTGTTACTTAAAACTTCCTGAAAGAAAAAAAATTCAGATCATTGCCTCAAGAAAACCTCTTATATTTTCAAATTTATTTCCATTTGGTTTCAAAAGTAGTTATTATCATGCTTATAATGGGTCTTAATCACATTTCTGCCAGCTGAGTCCTACTTACAATTCCATTAAGGTGGCCACTAACAATACAGTTAGACACATGSATAACTTTACAGGGATAATGCTGCTAAATGCAATGCATCAATGGATGACTTGCTTGTTAACTACAATTTTACGCCTTAAGAAGATTCTTAAGTGCTTGTCTAAATGAAAGATTATAACCTGGATTTTTAAATCTGACTTTATATGATTTGATATTCCTTAAGAAAAGCTTGAAATCCTTTTTTCTTTGAAACCACTACGAGATTTACCAGGTGAAATAAATTATCATGATATCACTGTAATACTCAAGGACTGCATAACAATAATACTGTATACCAGCACTGCTGTGTATCAGCATTTCATCAGGAACATATAATAGGTAAAAATCTGAATATCTTTATGTATATTACCTGGTTGTTCCTGTAGCATAAGAGCTCTRTCCTTGTCAATAAAAGTACTACTGATCATGAAGAAGAATTAACTAGTTTGGTTTCATGTAAGTAAAAGTCAATTTAGCAATGTCCTGTTATTTCTAGAAGTAATAATTACCACGTCCTCTTCATATACATGCAAAACTCAAATACTCCAGTAACACAGAAGAATCTTAAGCCAGATACAAAAAGGGATACAATTTTTTTTTCTTTCATCTATTTTCTGAGTAAACCAGCCAAGGGAACAGGAACGACCAGGAAAACAGAGCTAACAGAGGCAGGCACCAGACACAGCAGGTTGCTCAGTGTTTTTAGGGCTCTGCTTGTATATCATCTGTGAACTCCTTCTGGGATAGCCAAGGACTTCTGAGAACTCCTGGAGGAATGCCAGGGCACCTGCTGCATCAGGAAAAAACAGCCACGGGGCCTGTGACTTCCAGCAGCTTGTAATGAAGATATTCCTGATCCAAGGGTGCTTTAAGCTTTGAGCAAGGAGAGACAAGTATCCGTTCAGCAGGTGCTGAGAGAGATGTGTTTAAAGGCCAGCCCAGCGTGCAGTTCTCAGAGAAGCATTTTCTGCAGATGATATGCAAAAGCTGCCTGGAAAACTTGCTGCTGAGGGGAGCATTTGTATGCCAGCAGTGGGAAGGAGTGACACAGTATGTCCCCAGCACACACCTGAGCAGCTACCCCAGCATATCAGAGACCAAGCTCCCAAGGGTTGATGATGCATCTCTGCAGGCCCCTTATGGAGAGGGCATCCACATCATCAAGTAGAGTGGAGCTGTGACAAAGGCGGGGTAAGAAGGGTCTGTGCTTTTTTGGTGCAGAAATGGAGACTCACAACATGTCCAAGCAAGAGATTTAACAAAGGCAGAAGAAAAGTTCCTTCTTTGATGCAAAAGGGTCAGTGTGGTGGTAGCAGATCAGGTGCTGAGTCTGAGCAGGATGTTGAGCATGTGATCCTTCCTGTCTCCTGAGTACTGGTGAGACCACAGCTGGAGCACTGTGTCCAGTTCTGGGCTCAACAGTAAAAGAGTGACATGAACATACTGGAGTGAGTACTACAAAAGGTCACAGAGATGGTAAAGGGCTTGAAGCATCTGTCATGCAAGAAGAGGCTGAGAGAGTTGAGACTTTTCAGCTTGGAGAAGGGAACACTTGAGAAGGGAGTCTTATATCTTATTGGGTGGACTCAGACTCTTCTCAGTCAGGTCCAGAGACAGGACAAGAGGCAATGGGCACATACCAAACCAGACAAAGTTATGTTTAAGCATAAAAAAACCTTTTTCAGAGTGCAAGAAGACAAACAGTGGAATAGATTGCTCTGAGAGGTTGAGGAGTCTCCACCCCTGGAGATAKTCCACATTCAACTGGAGGCAGACCCGAACAACCTGTTGCTGTAGCTCAGTCTACTCTGAGCAGAGGAGGCTGTACCAGACATCTCCAAAGGACCAGCCTGGTTTTGTGAGCAGTAGCTCTGTTTCTGAGGTCTAGTGATCCCAGATTTTCAGAAAGTTGCAAATGATCAATCATGATGACATTTGCCACCATTTGGCTGCAGCAGCACCAAGGCAGGAGAGCTGTAAAATAGCCATCGGCAACCCTCTTTGCTGCCCTATTTCCTGCCATTAAATACCAAATGAGGAGTATCTGAAAAATCAACCTAATGTGTTTCATAAGCCTCGTTCTTAAAAGCAAAGGGATATTGTAATTCTATGCATGTATTTTCTTATGTGTGAATCTATGCAATGCAGACTACACAATCCTGAATGAGAAAGGAAGATGACCCATGAAACACCGACATTATTAATTGTTGCCAGCCTGGTGGAAAGGCTTCAGGAGCTCATCCCTCAATACCCTTATGCTGAAGAAACAAATAAAGGCTCAGGCATTTAAAAATTGTACCTGTAGTCAAGGCATTCTTATTATATGTGTGATTATGTTTATTCTGGCATGGAAATTTATAATACTTTCTCTTTAGAAGTAAGTAAGATTGAATAATAAATAGCTGCACATATGTCTAAATGGAAACAAATCTTCTCTCTGTAAAAATGCAGCTCTAGATTATAATCAGAAACGAATAAGTAATTTTCTTCTAATTTTGAAAGCATATAAAACATAGATACTATCACAGCCAAATGAAGTTTACAATGACTCTTGCAATTTCTGCTGAGACAACAGGGGAAGAAGGAGACAATACAATAYATGTAACAGATCCAATGAAATTAAGGAAAAAAGCCATATAACACAGTGRAAACCTTTGTTGCAATTTCACAGATCTTGTATGTTACAGATGGAGGTCTTTTCCAGCCTTAAGGATTCTAYGATTCTATGACAATGCACAAAATATTCCCAGAAATTAACATGAGTAACTTTAATTGGAAGGGGCAATTTTTTTTGAAGTGCTACTTTTTAAAAGACTTGCTTCCAGGAATGAGATTGGACAGGTAAATCTAGAAAATTGCACAAAGAATTATATAACCTTAGGATATACACAGTGGAATGGGCTGTAAAAATCTTCTGTTAGTCATTTTTCTCATTCCTGTGAACTGCTCTTTCAGGATCCATTTAACAATTAATTGCAGTCCTSACTAGATGCTAATATTGCAACAGAAATCTACAGAATAAATCGTGCCAGTGCAAATGAGGCAGTGATTGGCAGGTCTTTCTTAATTATGGCATTAGGTTTAGCACTTGTGTTAATCTGAAATTCATTARCATGTCTCCAGATACCACTAGTTAAATCCAGTTTGCCAACAGGCAGAGTCAGCTTTGAAATTAGTGCTTTAGAAAACCTTGTTTGTTGCCTGCTGTCCTCTGAAAAAAATTCACTGAGGTCAGGTTTCCTGACATATTGTCTGACTGGATTCCCAAAACAATTCCATGATATTCTCAAGAGGCAACTCTGGACACACAAAAGCTAGAATGAGGTTTGTGCCAGAATCACTTATCTACAAGTAAATCTCTTATTTCTTCAAACAGATTCTTAATTCTTCTTTTTATACTTTATTGATGTAGTCTTTCAGGCTACATTTTCATGATCAATAGTTATTCTAGCCATACAGAAATCTCTGTAGACAATACAGACAGAAATGCAAATAAGGACAAAAGCTACATAAATTTTTCAGAAATGGATCGTGCCAAAAATCCTGGTGTCTTTCTTTGACAGACATTATTCACTTATTTACAAGAAAAGCATGACAGATATAATCTCTCCGGATTTCAGAAATTTATTCCATAGGAGATGACTGATTAAAATTGAAAAGGTGGAGATCAGAAGCTGGACTGTAAAGTGGATCCAAAAGGAGATCAAACAGATTGTGTTGGAAGTGTCTGGGTATTGGTGGGTTCCCTGTACAGTTTTTCAGAGTCTACTTTGGAAAATTTTAATGTTTTCACCAGTGATTATGCCCTCAAGGGAAAAAAAAAAAGGCCCTTTGGGGGCATAGAATGTCCTAATGAAATGTGACAATATCATGAAGATGGATGGTAACATGAAATGAGATCAAACACCACACGGCAGAATTTGGGTAATTTTAGGAACTGAGGCAATAAAAACAATATTATATGTGTATCCTGAGGCATTTACAGACTAATAACAGGAACTTTGCTAAGAGTACAGACAGCCCATGCTTCTAGATACAAGAGAAAAGAAAATGTGTAACAACTCGGATAATCTCACACTAGATTCACGCCTTTCTCTTCAGTCACTTTCTTCAGGCACATTAAGGATTTAATATCTACCTTTGTAATGTTGTAAAATTATTTTTATCTTTAATATAATTACATTGGGATTCACTGCATTTTCCAAGCTTTTCTCCAATGTTATTTTGTAGACCTTCCATATTATAATCTCAGAAGAGTAAATTTTGCAATGACTTTATGTATATCTCCTCAGATCCCTAAATAGGGCATGATATAAAGTCGTGAAAGACAGCCTGTTATTAAACTTTTGAATTCATCTCTTTTAAATCTAGTGTCCAGGTTTCTGTATACACTTTCATTCTTATTTCTTTTTCACTTATGTATCAAATGATTTTACATATATTTCTTAGAATATGCTGCATTCTTTCTTGGAAAGGCTTGGTCATTTTGCTCTGGATGGACAGATGCCGTAAGGATGGAAAGGGTGAATGCTACAGAATAATGAATTATATAACTCTTTTCCTGATCTCATTTCTCTAGCCACAATTGTACAAGTTCCTCTCTTTCTTAGCAGGGCATTGACAAATGACAACTGAAAAATAACATTATCTCATTGGGCTCCCCAGAGTCTCCAGAATTAAATAGAAAACTCTTCTATCGCACTGAATTCTTTTCCCAGGTAACTTCTCCAGTTTGCTTAAGTGCCAAATAATAAATTGCTTTGTAAGTACTGTTGCTTGCTCCCATGCATTCTTTTTTGTTTAATGTTCAGTTCCCCAGCCTTGTCAAACCCTGTCACTTATTGTCAGAATTACTTGTCCAAATGTAGTACAGACACACAATATGTTATTGTCTGCATTTACATGTTCTTTTTCACAGTTTTTCCTATCAGTTTTGGTAGGCTTTTTGTGACCAATTTTATTTTTGTTTTTTCCCAACTGCTTCCTCATCTTCCTTTCCCTTTGTAAGCTTTGCAACCTGCAGATTATTTCCGCTTTTAAAGGTGTTTCCATTTTGGTGTAATTTAAAATCTTGTTTCACAAGATGCATTTAAACAATCTTCTTCAACATTAACGGTTTTGTCTATAGGGAGATTTTAGCACTTGGTTGTGTCTTAATTAGTCTATACAATCTCTGTGCATGCAAGGAAGAATTCCATGTGGATTGCTTCTTCTTTCATTGCTATTAAAATAGACACAAAATAATAGTCTAATTTTATTATTAAATAATTTGTGGTTATTATTACTGGGTTTGTTACTGATAATTAGACTGTTATCTCTGAAAAGTAGTGTTATATGACTTTTGCACATACTCTAATTTTCTGCCATTTCTTCTTTCATTTGGGAGACAACTTTCAGGTGATTTACAATAATAACTCATCACTTTATTCCTAGCTTCCATACACCAGCTCATTTTTCACCCGGAAACCAGAATAGTATGGGAGTCATCTCACCTGTTTTTGGAAATAGATAGCTAAAGCTGATAAAGTTTTATAGATCTGCTCTGCTGTCAGTGGAGGCATCTCTAGAGAACAATTCATCCGGCATATTTTAGAGAATTAAATGGTGAAGTGAATTATGCCCCACTAAACGACTTTCTCTCCATTCACTATAAAAGCTGTGCAATCAAGTGTAGACATCTGCACTCTTCATATCTAATGTGAAACAAATTGAATTCTATTCCTACAGTGTTTGGCTATTTGAATAACTGAAGTCTCTATGTTCTTCTACTATTCCATTTCTATACTAGTCCCCTCTTCCACTAGTTGCATGACACACACAAAATAAGGCAAACTCAAAACATCATAGTAGTTTTGCTACTACCTCTCACAATGCGAGGAAAAACTGCACCTTTTATCACCTACATCATCATGCGTCTGTACTGTTTGCTGTTATTTCTCATGGGGGAAAAATGAAAAAAGCAATACTATATAAATAGTCCTTGTCTCTAATCTATGTACTGTTCAATATTTGTAGTGTGTCAATCTGCCGAAGTTATAAGCCCTTCTGTTTTTCTGTGCCTAACCTTATTACTTTCCATTTCCTAGCAACAAATCATATGGTTCAGGCACGGGCTTGAGACCTGTTCTACAGGAGTCATGTTCATTTGTTCTCACCCTCAGTGCTTTTTCCACAGTCTTCTATTATTGTCAGTTTTCATCATCCTTCAACATTTCCTTCCTCAGAATCCCTCTTGTTGCACATCTGTCCAGCAATTCATATCAAGATCTGTGCTCCTTCCTATTTAATACTACATTAGAAACCGTTAACAGGTCAGGACCATGAAGATAAAAGCTTTACATTTTCAGAAATATTCTTTCATTTATCTGGTTGTTATTGATTCTGACAGAGATACCTCGGAGGGAGGACAAAGAAGCAATTGTAGCAGTAGCAAGGAAGAAAAGCTAAGAAAATTTACAGTCATCTTTACAACTTTAGAAGTGGCAGAAGGACATACAAAATCAGGAAAATAAAGGTAAAAGTTTATAACAATAGATCTGTATTAATTTTTCATATATGAGCCTTAATAAAAGATCTATATGCAATCTCTGAAGACACTGAACCCCATGAGAATTATTCCCTTTCTTGACCACCTCCCATTTAGCCACTGTACATCTACATTTACAAGATTTGTGTTATCACAGACTCCAAGCACTTCACAATCTGAAAATCACCCATATAAAACAGGACGATGTTTTTATAAAACAAGGGATAGGAAAGGCCAGACTTCAGATGACTGCTTTAGTGACCAAGATCTGAGTTGTGTCTACGTACCACGCAATAATTCATTCAAACACTATATCTAAACTGCACCTTGTCCCTTCATATTTGTTGTGCAAAT
Organism: Amblyornis subalaris; assembly: GCA_018881555.1. Lineage (NCBI taxonomy): Eukaryota > Metazoa > Chordata > Aves > Passeriformes > Ptilonorhynchidae > Amblyornis > Amblyornis subalaris. The sequence goes on from JACAXG010000073.1 coordinate 446,236, forward strand.
CGATGTATGCATTAAGAACTTGAATTAACAGCTTAGATTTGGGAACATCTTCTTGAACATTACTTTCTTTTTATTTTACACATTCCTCAGAATTTTCTGTTTGACTATACACAGTTTAGAAGAAATCACTTATTACAACAAGAACAAAACCATATGCATTTTATCCCTCAGTAAGAAAGAAACCTTGCCTAAGCAAATTGTGAATAAACAATATCCCTTGCTGGTAAGAAATGGTGAAAGTGACAAACARAAAAAATTATCAGTGTTTGAGCTGCAATTAGTCCATGAGTGAAGGAGGATCGATACAACAATTTGTAACTATAAAGAGCTGGAGCCTTTAAAAGCCAGCTGGCTTGGCAGAAACCTTCCCACAGTGTCCATATGTCAATATAAAGATTATTTTCAAGCACCTTTAGTTGTTTTTCTCTAACATGATAAGCAGTGGACTCTAATATCCTGAGGCTTTCTCTTCAATTCTCTGGGTAGGACAGAAGAACCACACCAGAGACTGCACTAAATAAGCCTTTCAAGTTTGCACAGTCTGGCGTGTTTTGAGGAGTCTGACTGCCCTGTAGCTGCATATCCTGCATACAGATGATGACTCGAGGTTCCATATATCATTTTTGCTTTCCATTAAAAGGTATAATAATCACCTTTAAAAAGCGAGACACAGCTACCACAACTGGCCATATTATGAGTTGTGAATTGATGCTATTTAGGGATATACTTATAAAATGTGATTATGTGTGACACGGGAACCCTACCAATACATTTTTGTCTCTCAACTGAGGATCAAGCTATATTGGAGAAAGGCCAGGATAGTCCTAGGGTAGCTGCAGAGTCAAACGGGAAAACCAAACATTGATCCAACTGGAGCTCAGAGTGAGCAATAATGTGTCTTCTGTGATTATATCTGTTTGCTTGGCCTTACAGCCAAAGGGAAGCAATCTATTACTTCGGTGTCCATAAGATACAGAATTTTGCATTACTTCTCATCTTAAGGAGTTTGATGAGTATATGTACAGCAAACCTTGAAAAAAAAGAAATTCTGAGCAGGCAGCAGGGTACAGTACATGGGTGATATATAGCTGCTTCCTTTCCACTAAGTCTGTACAAACTTTATTCTCTGACTGCCACAAGCAGACACAAACTCACTTGCCTTTCCACAGAAAAACATACAGCTCCCAGGGAARTATTCGTCTAGTGAATGTCAAGGACTGTCTTTTACCGTGCCGCTCTTCTACTCCCACAGATAAACATATGTGAGAGAGAGCACATCTGTAATCTCAGGATGTTTTGTATTCCTCAGACAGCTCAGGTAACCACTATGTTATTAGGATGCTTTCCAAGCTCTTAGGAACTATCTTCCAGTATACAGCAAGTGCAACACCCAAACTTGAAGCCACATCTAAGTGACTAGATGATACTCATAGAAAAATAAGCAATTTTAAATGCAAACTTTTTTCTATCTGTTTGCTTGCCAGTTGACCTGGATTTTGCTTTTTCTCATCTTTTTAGGAATCCTCTAAAACTGTTAGGGTGACTACGTTTTTACAGCTGGTTTCCAATATTGTTGATGAACACCAGTATTCCAGACCCATTAAAATAAACATTAAATTTTTTTATTTAAATATAATACAGTTGAAACTTTATAAGCCTAGTGTTGATAAACATAGTATTTCTGAGATTTTCTGGTTAGAATATGGATTTTTCCTTTTACAACTAACCAATGAAGAGGTAAAATTTAATATCTACCTTTCAAGAAATATTTGTGCAAACAGAATGACATTGTTCCACTTCAGAATATGTAATAAAAAGGGTGAGCTAATTCAATTAAGAAGTTAAATACTCATAATCCCAGAGCACTGAGGTTGGCTCATTACATTTTAATGTTTCCAAGCGTTGGAAACTTCTGAACACTAGTAACAAGCATCAATTTCTGTCTGCTGTGATATTTGAATGTTATTGTGCTTTTAGGACAAGATCACAGATTAAAGATGAAAAAATTATCGCAATCATCTTTTAAGAACATGCTTCCTTGATTAATTTAACCTGAATATATGWGTTTCTACTTCTTTATTATTTGCTATATTGGTAAAGTCTAATTACAAATATCTTTAGCAATTCTGAATCTTTGTCTTGAAGTTAAAACGTGTAAAAATGTTACAAGGAGATATGTAGATAGCATACGCCTAGAATTCCAAATAAAAAAAAAGTACTGCAGGAACAGAAACATAGTGAAACTATTGCTTGAAAAACTGTGGACATTTTCATGCTTTTGCAAGAATGGACTTAACTAGACATTCCCATTTCTGTGAAAATTCTTTTAATCAGCGAGCTACCTAATCAAGCTATATTTCACACATTGCAAGGATGTTATGAGAAACTTGAAAGGTATTTATTTCATGATAGTCTAACACCTAAATGTTTATTGCTCATTGAAAGAAAATAAAAGTGATTGATGGAATAGTCAACCATCATTATTACATGAAAGTTCTTTTTTTTTGTCTACACCTAAATTTTCTTCTTTATATTAAAACTAATAATATGTTGATAGTTTCTTTCTCTATCCATAGTTAGTCAGTTGGTTTGCCTTCTTTTGTTTTCTTATTGGACAATAAGAAATAAAGGGTTATTAGCAAAAAATAATGTTTTAAAATTAYGCTAGCTTCTCTTACCCTTTGGAGATAATACAGATATATTGCTTTAATCCCAAGGGATAACTTGTACTTCATTTTTTATAAAACAGAAAATTTTCATCTGAATAAAAATGAAAAATTATCCAGATGCTGATGACAGGTGTTTCTTTGTGTATRGTGCACAATAAAAAAAACTTCCAGCAAATACATATGATTTCTTGTTTTAGCGCTGGCTGGTTTGAAATATGAAGTCATGGTTTTATACCTGTTCCAATTCTGCTTTCACTAGAATAAAAATGCAATGAGAATTATGACTTTATATAAACTAATAGCTACTTAGTGTTACTGAGATAGGATATTGAGAGTTCATTTGGATAGGACTTCTAAGAAGTCTTGCAGAATATCCTCCCACTCATGGAGGATATGAGTTTAAGGCTAGCTCCTGAGAAATGGCTTCATTCTCCTTCGGATCAAAGGCTTAGCAGTCAATTACTATATTTCTCTGGTGAACATTTGAATCCCAGACTAAAAGGAAAAGTTTAGGGGAAGGACAAAGCTCCAATGTTTCTATCATCTTCATCCATAGCAGAGTTAGCACTGCTGCATTAAATATTTTTAATTCCCTTCTGGAACTGTTCAGAGGCATAAACCTTTTTACCTTGACAACAGTGAAGGGTTGTACCATACTCTTTCATCTTTGTCATGGTCGGGCCTGAGGAAAGACCCCAGACTCCCATGATTATATTCTTCAGAGGATATAAGATGGCAGAAACAAGACTGCAAGCTTGAGAGATGGTTAAATAGTTTTATTCACTAACACTACTAAGAATAGAAACAATAATAATAATAAAAATATTAAGGCATAATATACCAATACCATTCTCCTCCCAGTACATCCCAATCTTTCTTGTGATTCTCCTCCATCTTATGTTCCACTTTCTTGGGATAAAGAGTTCTTTCTGTTATGCCATGGGATTCACCCTRTGGAAGATAGCTCCCTTCAGAGCGCCTTCAGTGTGGTTCCAAACCTTCAGGAAAACACCACAGCCCGCCCAGATTCTGCAGTGGTGAATTCTTCCTCTCTCCCACAAGAACTCGTGGTCCAGGGGTCACCAAGGGGTGCAATGGGGTACTCTTTTAAGGAGGAGTCATTCCAGCCTAAAAAGTAAAGTCTCTCTCTCTCTCTCAAAATCTCCAAAAAGCCTTATCATCAGCTGCTCATGACATAAAGTACTCTTATTCCCAGGCTGCACGAATTTCACATCCCCCCAAATGTTCCTTAATGAATTACAGAGTGAAATAGTTTGGTTCTATTACAGTTACTCCACAGCTTACAGAAAGGTGGGTCAGCCCCGATGGTAAAATGGCTCCTCCTCTGTGACTTCCTCTTTCTTCTCAGTTGCCRTATTTCGTCCCCTCACATGACTTGCTCTCCTTTCTCTCTCTGACTTGGAAGAGAAGTTAATATTTGCAGAGAATGCCTGCAGGAGAATTTATGGAGTTCTCATCGGGTTAATACTTGCCTGTTCTCTCCCTCTTGGTCATACGGCTGCGTCTCTGGTCAGTATCAGTGAAAGGCGGGGGACTGCCTCTCTCCCTGATCCGCACCGCTTGTGCTGGCAGCTTACAGCAGTTTACAGCAGTTTTATTACTGCAATTAGCACTTCAGCTCCTGGGTCCTTCTCTCTTTGATCTCACCTTGTCTATCTCCGTGGGAGGAAGGGGGCGGAGGGGGGGGCACTGGGGGAACTCCCAGCTCCTGCGTCCTGCCGGCTGATTTCTCGGCTCCGGCAGCTTGCTGGCTCAGCCCCTTCGTGGGTCAGATGGAAACGGGCTAGCCCTCTCTCAGGGCCAGACAGAGCGGGGGCCAGCCCCCACCAGGCCGGGCCAGGGGCCTGGTCCCGGGGACCCTGCTGCCGTGAGTGCGGCAGGGGAACAAGAGGCACGTATTTCCTGGGTGGATTTTTTAAAACATATTTCCACAGAGGCATTCCTGAATATCAAGTGGCATAAACAACTGTCCATCACCTGTTTTAACCAATCAGATTTTCTCCACACTGGGTCAAACTACCACAATCTTCCAGCTGAACTAAAATTTTAGCCGGTCAGAATCAAAGTTAATCATACCAGATAATAAACCTAACCCACTGTAACTGGTGGGTCTGAGGATGAAGCTGTGACTGGTGTATAAATTTTGATACACTAGTTAAAAACACATCCAAGCTTTCATATTCTGAAATGTAGCCAAGTAATCTCCAAAAATCTTATCTTTATGTAAATAGCTCAACTGCCAGCAAAAAAAACTAGTCAAGTAGAGTACCAGTCGGATTGAAAGTTCATTAACAAAGCTGTAAGTAGTAGAGAGAAGCACCACTTTCACATCCATGTGGTTGTGTCAACTACTATGACTTGGCTTAAAAGAGTTCAGGCTTGCAAACATAACTAATAATGAGTATTTTGTATTTCCTATATTCCAAACTATTGTTTTTACTAATAAGTGCTGATGTAATTATAAAAGTTGTAATTATAAAACCTAAAGAAGTTGGCACAAATTGAAAAATGTTCATATGGGACCCTCACTAATGCATTATCACTTTGAAAGCGCATTATGCCTAGAATCCGTAGAATTGCAAGTAAAATTATTACCAAAAAATATTTTAGCTAAATTATCAAATATTCAATTCTGATGATAAAGAAAACAGGAGAATTGAGAGAAACAGTCTCTATTTAAATTGGAACACCTCAGGAATTTGTGCATAAAATCCGGTTTTTTTCAGGATTAAAAGGGCTAGATTTGGCTAAGTCTATGGGGAGCCACATTTTGAGTCCAATCTCTTCAGCATAAAACATAACTTKCTATGGGGCCAAAATTATTGGATACCTTAATCCTCAGAAATAATAAGAAATATTTCCTTTGCTGGAGTAAAGAAGCTTCTAAGATAAACTATCTTCCACCTACTTAATATTTCATACTATTAGAAATGTTTTAACCAGCTGTTGCAAAAACCTCTGACTCAGAGCTGACTGCAGAAAACATACAGAAGTAAATGAGTTGCTATGGTGCCTAAATGCAAATGAACAGGCTCTCTCTAGTAGCCTTGAAAGGTACCAGCCTTTCCCATCAGTTATATSAAGAATGAGACACAGAAGGCTTCACCAGCTACTGAAACAGGGAAACCTATTGACCTGTAAGGGATGAACTGAATCCTGTCACTTTCCTCTTGAATATCTTGCTTATTTTGCTAGGATTCTCCCTGGTTTTGCTTCTCCCTGCTCCTTTGCTTAAGGTCGCATCTGGTAACAGGTCTAACACGTCTAACTTGCTCTTCAATCCAGTACTGCTTTGATTATACATCTGAACTTGGTTGATTACTGCTGAATACATCTCTCTAGAGTAGAAAAACTAAACAGTGCTGTCTGAAGATGTAAGCAATGTCTATTGATTATAGAATTATTCCCTCCTCACTGTAATTCCTATGCTACAGTATTTAGTCTACCTGATTTCACTGCCATTCCCTTTAATATAAAGAAATTCCTATTTCCCTCTTTATATGAGAATGTAAGATTCGTCAAGATAATTTCACTGACAGTGCCCTTCCTAAAGGATTACTCTATTTTTTGATTTCGTCACATATAGGCCATTATTAGATAGATCACTTTTTACATGAATGAATTATAAATGCAGCTTATTTATACTATCAAATACCATTAACACAATCTTTTCCCCTTTTTTCTTTAATATTCTCTCTGATGTGTCTTATTTCATTTTTAAAGTAAAAGTTGTTGTAGGAAAATAAAAAAAGGCCCATATTATTCAGTTACAGAGGTGTTAAAATCAATCCATTTCCCCTCACATCTGTCCTGATGGCTTGCAGAACAGTTGTCTTACTGAATAGGCCATAAATCAACAAGTGGGAAAATTTAAAAAATTGTACAAACATTCTTACTTGGTTTGATAGATTTAAGAGGAGATTTTAAATTTAAACATTCAAGATAGGAAGCTTTTCAATGTATTCTTTTCCTCAAAACATGTGGCAGGCCTTCTTCCTGTTAATAAAGGTAAAGATATCCAAAGGGCTTAAAAATGCTGCAGAACTGAAACTGTGATGTTTCTTACACAGACTAAAAAGTAAAAAAATACAYGCAATGTGGATCCAGTTTCTTTGCACTCAGATACTTTTTCACTTGGGATGACAAGGGTTAATTTGTACAGCTCCTTGCTACAGCTTGAGTTTTTCACTTGATCATATTAGAAAGGATATATCTGAATATCCTTACCTATCAGGAGATRCAAATCAATTTTCATTGACTAATGAGAGTAAATCCTTTATCACCATCCTTACATATTAATTATTAAAATACGTTATGAATTAGAGCTTGTTTCTCAAAACAGAATTGACCTCAGTCAAGTTCTGCATCATGAATTTTGTATGTGGAGCATATATATTGCTCAATTAATCAGTACTTAAGATCTGTACATAAGCAAGAGCAGGGCTATAAATTGCACTTGCTTTTAGGTTCTGCCTTCTAATTTCACACCCAGCATTTTCATAATCACTGATTTTAATCACATGGGTTCGTGAGGTACCCCAGAATCACAGTGCCTCCAAGCTTTGCCTGCTGTGCATGCTTCCATTATGGCCATACATTGCTTAAATCCATTAAGAGTGATTCAGATCACTCTGCAATTTTGGTTTCTTGTACAGCCACCTGGATTAATTGCATTAAAATAATTAGCAGGCCAATGCAGAATTTATTTTGAAATCATTCCCTGCTAATTCCCAATAATAAATTAATAGCGGTAACAACTCCTTCATTCATTTAACATTAAGGCTCAGGAAACTAGATATCAGGATTCTCTTACAAGTCCTATAGTCCCCAATGCATTCACAAGCCAAGTCACACACCTTTGAAACCATGACAAAAGTACATGAAAAGAATTTTGAATTCTTGGATTTTATTAATTCAGATTTATGGTAGTTCAAGCTTTAGCCATGTTTTAAAATATTCCTCTGTACCACCAAGATTTTAAGAAAATTACATAGAATTATGACGTGATTTAATTATGACAGAACAAACATCACAGATCTTAATGAAACTGCAGCAGACATTCCCCCTGCCACTCCCACTTCTGCAACTGAAAGCAGTAACTATTTTTTCATCATTGTACAGATTAGTGAAACTAGATTTGCTACCACAGTGAATCCTAGCAAGGTCAATAGAATTCAGCCCTTCCCAACTCATTGTTAATCTTATTTGTCCGTATCTAATCTATTCATTTGCTATTATCTCACATTATACTTAGATAGTTTTTTAACCCTATCAGAATATGGTACCAGTGGCATCATATGATGCTRAGTGTTTCTGACAGTACAAACTTCTAAATTATGAGCTGCCTATAATAACTCATAACTTGCAAAAAATGCAAGATGTGCCCAATTTAAATTATTTTTAAAAGGTTTTTTTCTCTATGGGTGGTTGTAGACTTGAGAGTAGGAATTTAGAAAACCTGAGAGAGGAGCATAGCACCAGCACATTTTAAGTGGGACATTTAGTTCTATTGTGCTTAATGCCTCAAAAAAATGTCAAAACTTATCAGCCTGAAAGTGCACCGTTTTAAAGCTTCTGTTTTAATGATAAATAATGATTTGAGAATGCAAATTTTGTACTCAGTGAAAGAATAGAGAGGTGTCAGCTTTCTTGAAGAAAACATTTAAAACAGTCTGAGCTGAATATTAAGTTGGGAGAGTTTTGCATAGATTGATGTCTTAGCAACTTCAAAAGATAGCAGAAGAAGATTAATTTTGTAAATGGCTGATTCCACAATAATGATTCTCTGGAGGGTTCAAAATTCTTTATGAGAAATCTCATTCTTCTGGGTTTTTTAAAAATGTTTCTTTTTTAAAGATACTGTTTTCTCAGAAAAAAAAAATTACAATGTAGAGTGATCATTAATTTTTATTTTAGTCAACACCTTATTTTCAGTTAGCCTGCTAACTTCTGTTCTTTTATTCTTATTCTCTGGTATTATTCTGCCCTTTCAGGATGAATTTTTTGGATGTTTCCTTTTTAAACGGGGTTAATGCTGCATCCGTGTGTGTCTCTGTGTGTTCAGCCAAAATTAATCTTTTCTCAAAGGCATTAAATTAACATATCTAAAAAACAAATAACAGCAAGGCTTACTCGTCCACTCAGACTATGAAATTATTTCCAGAAGAATAGAGTAAAACATTGTAAAGCGGGGTTAGGTTATTTATATTTSTTTCTTTCAAGTCCATGTTATAGAATCACAGCATGACTGAGGTGGTCAGAGAACTCCGGAAATCACCTTCTTCAACCCCTCTTCTTAGAGCAGGCTCAGCTAGAGCTCAGCTAGGTTGCTTGTGTCCAGCCAGTTTTGAGTGTCTCCAAGGGCAGAGATTCCACTTTTTTAAGCAGYCTCTTCCAGTGTTATTGTAGATTTGTCGAAAAATCCAAGCAAGCAGCATAGTTGCTTTATGCTGTCCAGAGAAAACCAAAGAAAAGCTTGCACACTTAGAATTTCAATATTTCAAGTCTTTTGTTCACCAGGAGAGGGAAGTGATGTTGCAGTGACCTCCTGAAGAAGCAGACAACACCTACCTGAGCTTTTACGGCAGAGGGGACTCAGTGCTTCCACCTATTCTCTGCTCCCTTCTCATTTATCCCTGCTCACATAAAAAGTCAAAGTAGCAAGTATGTCCYGGGATAAATAGCCCACCAAAGCAAATAAGATGTCTGTTTGCAAGTATGAGTACAGGTCCAGTGCTGCCCTTAGCTTTATAAGTAAATGTAAGACTCATGTTGTAATATCTGTAAATACATTCAGTTACAGTGTGGGACATTCATGCCTGGAAGTACTAAAATGTGTCAATGTAAATATAAACACAAATATACAACTAAAGGTAGGCAAAAACTAGCTGCCCTGTACTGCCTATAAAGAGAGAGGTTGGGAGGAGAGAAAGACACACACACACAAAGGAAGTGGCGAGTAGAGAGAGAGTTTTATTCACACCCAAGAAATAACACTGTATCCATGCCGTAATTCTTTGTCTGGAAGSAAGTACAAAGATAAATCTTTTTCTTAAAACCAGAACAAAACCGCCTTTGAAACACTGCCATTCACCAGAAATGCATGCTCGAATCCCGTTTCTGTTGAATGATGAGCACTTATGTTGAATTCAACAGACCACTTCTCATGAAGCACTCAGCACATGCCAGGGTAAAAACTCTTATAAAACATCTGCTTGTTTTGTAGACAGAATAACGAAGTTAAATAGAATGAGAACACTAGAGCAATGTGATGGAAGAACATATTAAATCATGCCATAATTACACTATTGTGCATATCACCATTTATAAACCTAATTAACAGAAAAACTCTTCCCTTTACATAACTTTAAATATGAAACACCAGTTTCAGATAAATATCTCATTTGGATACAAAGAGTGGTAGGAAAAATCTTTCAAATGTGGCACCTTGTTAAAATAAGAACATCTGAAATGATAATATTCACTTTTTGCCTGGGAAAAAGAAAGATAAGTAGGACCATGAAACTTTCAAAAGGCCTAAGTATTCATTGATCAAAGAAACAGAATGGGCTCATTGCGGTCTACTAAAAGTGACCACCAAGAACTCAAGGTACTAAGTGTGCCGTATCTTAGCACACTGCTTTTGTATTTTCCTATTGTTTAAAAACTCTTTAGATGTACACAGCAGTAAGCTGTACCAGTTATATGTCAGAGGCTTCTTTTCCTGTTAAATTAAATTAATTATTAAAATGCCCATTATAAATGAAAAGGAATTGATTTTAGATACCATACTTTCCAAGCTGTCCTATGAAAAACACAGGCAATAGTAAAACAGGAGTCTACAGTCAGCAGTAATTCACATCCCGTGTACAAATAAATTTCTTTATTTCTATTACAAATCACGTCCTATCCCATTTAAAATCATGATGAACTGTAGATTTTCTGCATTTAGCATACAACTGAAAGAATATCTAAGCAGAAACAAGTGTCTTATCAATCACATCAGTACACTGTGCGCTTGTGGTTATGATCACCCTTCAGTCGTGAAGGTGTCAAGGAATATTACACAGATGAATCCTCCAGGGAAACAAATCTTCATCATTGGTAAATTAAAATAAACCAAGTAAACAAAAATAAACACAGTTCAAAGTGATTGCTTGTGATCCAAAGCAAAACAGTTACTCCAATAAGCAGAAATATGTGTGATTTCTTATCCTTGCAAATACCCTCCATAAGACAGACAGATGTCCTTCAAAATACAGGTCACACTTTGTGAGGTGAAACCCACTATGCTGAATGTGTCAGCATATTAACTGAACTTGAATGTGCGCATTACTACGTGGGTGAAGAGGGATACTGCATTAAGTGAGGTGAAAAGTTGGTTTAATATGCATAAGGGTAGGATTATGTGGGGAAATTGATACTGAAGAAAAGGAAAAACTGCGCCTCTCCAAAATGCGGGTTGCTTCTTGATATTAGAAACTACTATCACCTTGAAGAGCAGAGGCTTAATTCTAAAACACGGGAAAAGTTGTTTAATCATAAGAAATTTTTTTTACTCTGAATATGATCAGATATTGTAATTGATTACTCAGAAAGAATTTTGGAGGATTTTCCACCCCTGTAGGTATTTAAAACCTGGTTGGGCATGGTCCTAAATAACCTGATTATGCTGATCCTAAACTAGGCAGAGGGTTGGAGTAGGTGGAAGTGCCTGCCACCTTCAGCCGTGCTGTGATCCTGTGATTGCTCGGGTGGAAAAATGGTATCTTAAATGGCTAAGAAAGCCAAGGTTTTCTTTCATGTATTAGTTAATTTTTAATATAAGACATTATTAATGATTGAGGCTAGGATGCACATCAAAACTGACACACAGTTCTACTGTCTACTCCCAGCACAGGAGGTCTGGCAACCTACAGAAATATTCACTTCTGTCAGACACAGCAGTAAGTACTGTCTCGAGAAACAGGAATTTTGGATTAATAGAAAAAGGCAAAGTGTTTAAGACCATCCTCTSCTTACTCCTCCGAGTGCATGACTAAGAAAATAAATTATCTGAGCATCTAACACACCCCCAAAAATTGGTACGTCAGTACATAATGTGGAATAGCCTAGTACAGGGAGCATTTAACATATCCCATGGAACAGGAAGTTAACTTCAAATAAATGTTTCTTTTTCTTTTTTCCCTYTCTTTCAGTAAATCAGTATTTCAAAAACAGATACTTTTTCATTAGTGTCCAGAATGCTTTCGTCTCCCGTTATTGCCATACTTAAGAGTCAGCAACAGAAATCATGACAGGTATTGATGAAATACAATTACCTAGGAAGAGGAAGGTTTCATATACAATGTACAGCTTATCTTATTACGCTAAACTTTCRTGCTCACCACGGGAAAATAGATCACTTTGTGCTTTAACAGCACAGACCCAGAAAAACATCTACTGGAAATGTAGTTAATTATCACTGCAAACCTTACAATATGCTGCCTACCTTTGTCATCATCACAACATTTCCCATTTGTCAGCAATATATTATGTTCCAGGTGTTCTTTAAAATCACTAAAGAATCATTTAGACTCCTTATAACTTTATATTCCTGGAAACAGGGATTCCCTTTTCATGAAAATTGCATAGAAAGAAAAAGCTGTGAACTATAATCAACATTTGTATCAACCAAATGGTCTGGTGTATTACCTAAAGCAAACAAAGCTTCCACTTGTAAGTTAAATTCAAAATGACCTTGTGCCTTGCAGCTGAGGTCATTGGAATAAATTGTGATAGACAGTGCTTCTCTCTGTATAGTTAGAAGGCACATGTAGTACATGAATTACCACCAAGTAAGGAAAAAACCCCAACCAAAACAGAGCAAAGAACATAACTCCATTTCTTTGTAAAATAATGGCAAATATTGTCTACAATAATTATGACTTCTAGTGAMATAATTTAGGTTTTCAGCAACTTTATTTCACCATCAAGTATGTTCTACACTTTTCAAATCTACATTTATGAATTAATCCTATTCTTTATTGGCCTCYACTGTTAACAGCATAAAAATCTGTAACTACATTTCCCCAGCAGGCAGATTCCAGCTCCACAGAATATTATGTAGTGTTGTTTAAAAATATATATTTTAGTTGTATTAAAGCTCACTAAATTACTGAGTCAAAAACAATGAAATGGAAAAGAAGTTGGAACTGCTAGTGAGTGTTTTAATTGAAATTTAAATATGCAAATTGAAAGCCAACTCACTATTCGCTTATGTAAGGAAATTGTTAATTCATTTYAGAAGGAGATTTTCAAAAGGGAATTTTATTTAATTTGTTCTCTTGCAAACACATAAGCAACCACTGTCAAATGATTTTATTCTGTCAATAAGGCTGCACAAGTCCTCAATTTGTTTCCATAATAGCAGCTTTTCACTGGAATATTTTGATCGACAGATTCTTATTTTTAACATCTACCTCTTTTGGGAGCAGCTTAACATTAAGATGAAAATGTTAAGATGAAAAATACACTCGAGGTTTCAGAGCAGGTGGAAAAACTCACAGTTCTGATTAAATGAGAACTGCTTCTAATCCTGTGTTCCACTGTGCCTTAAAGTATCCTATATAAAGAATAAAACCCAACTCGTCACTTCTGAAACATTTAAAGAAGAGAGAGGCAAAAAAAGAGTTCATGTAACTTACCATTAAAGTTTACTGCCCGGATGTAGCTAAGTAGTTCTTTACCATCAGTTGTGCTCATCCTTGGGCACAGACCAATATATCCAGGACAGAGATCTTTRTGCATGTTGTGCAGAGCATAGGCCATGGAATATACTGCATCAATGACAAACTGAACTTTTCCTTCTTGTTCATAAGCTGAATCTCTCGCAATTCTTTCTAAGCCTGCGGAAGAAAGAGAAAGAGTTTACTTCTATTTGTGTGTGCACAAGTGTGGACCCGCATGAGCACTCACATGCAAAAATTCACAGTAGAACATAAATAATTACAGTGGGATTGACAGGTAAGGTCAGGATTCAACTATCCGTCACCTAAATAAACAAGACAAGGAAAAATATGGCCATCTGGTTTTCCCTCTAATCATTGTACACTGTGCCAGGTATGTAAACAGTATGTTGCGTTCTGGGCTAGGAAGGAGGACAGAACATTTCATTATGAGAAAAATATATATAGATATATGCATTTCTACAATCCAGTAGAAAAATTCTCTTTCCACCTTATTGACTTTCGTTCAACAGTTGTTTATTGTTATTTATAGGACACTTCTACAGCAGCCTGCCATTCTGTTTTAGATAAATTTAAGGCTATCTTGATTTTTATCCCTGTCTATTGTTTGATAAACATTATTTAAACATCTCAGGGAAAAAAGCTGAATGCTTGCCAAGTGATGTGACCATCTGTCTCCTTATTGAAAAGTGCTTATTCTAAGACATTTTCCTGTATTTACTAGTGAATTATGCTTCACATTGAGAACCATGTACTCTGTGCTGTTTCCTACAGGGACGTTTATCCTTCAGAGAGAACACAGAGACAATCGATACATTATGTAATTTTTATTCTGCAGGAATTGCCCAAATTCATCATGTATGTACAAGTCCAAGGAAACTTTTACATTAATAGGTGATATTGTGGAGAAGTGGAGAAGTTAAAAATAAAGCTTAGTAAAATTATATTTTAAGTAAATAATCAAAATGAAATCCCATGTCCTATATGGGAATTCAGATGCTGATTTCAAAAGCTCAAATCTTTATTTTCCATGGAAAAAGGGCTCTGCAAATCTTGATRTGAAATTTCCCCTGCTGAAATCTACTGTCAAGTTCCTCTTACTTCAGTGAACAGAAGAATAAACACCAAGGTTTTCTACCAGGTTATCAACTCTTTCAGTTTGAAAATAATCCAGTCATGTTATTTAAGATTATTTACAAATGAGGAAAAAAGTTTATGCATAATTTAAAAAATATTTTAGCCCTCTGTATTTTATTTTTAATGTTTCTTCTTTATATCTAAACACAGGCTTTTTTCAGTTCAAGATGTCAATTTTCCTGAATCCAAGTTTTTAAAAGTACATTGTTTATGCCTGAAAATATACTGTAAACAAGATCTTTCTTTAGACAAAGTGTGCAAGCCCATATGACATGGGAAAAAAGCCAGAGAGTAGACTCAGAAGCCTTTCTTCTGTTTGTCTGCTGCACTTCAGTGACACCATCTTGCATTACAGTGATAACATATGAACAAATCTGTAATCTGACAAGCAGTAGTGGTTTGTGCTTTAAACACCCCTGAGCACTGGAAGCGATAGATAGCCTTGAAAAATCACGGAGTACTTTTATTTCTCCTCAGGGATTAGTTAAAAAAAATAATATCACTACTTCTTGAAAACCTACAAACCATTTGGAGAGGAAGGCAGAAATAATTTTTGTGATTTGTGCAAGTAACTTTACAGACACTTTTTTTAAGACATGCTCTCTAATGAATGACAAATAATTAGTGAATAGTGCAACTCTACTGCAAATAAATAAACAGGAAAAACCTATCTTTGAACATGCTGGAAATTACRCAATTAGTTGCAGTGCATTGCCCAAACATAAAAGAAGACATGAAGGATGGAAGACATGACGCTTAATTAGTTTACAAATTTACTAACTTATTTCATTTGGGAACTACCTTCCAACAGCAAATGATGGATAGAGCTCATGCTCTTCACTTTAACTGTTCCTGCCTTGTTAAGGACTGCGGGACAACAAGTGATGGACAGGGTTCACAGAACTGCTGCAGACACAGAGCAGCCATTAACCCATATGCACTCCCAGAGCTTCCACATCCTCTAAACAGCATGATCAGGACAGGAAGAGTTAGAAGGAGATCCACTTTTATTGCCAAGATAAATATAATTCCCATCACGTAGACGGATAAATGTGTGTGCTGAGAGGTGGGGTCTTGGTGAYAAACAGAGTGGAATCATTTTCTGTAATAAATTCTAAGTCATAAACCACTRAAAGTTGCAAGCACTTAAGCAAGTACATTGTACTAGGTGATACAGATTTTAAAAGAAAAAAAACAGTTTTATGCTGCCCTATGTTATACTGTAGTTTAAACACATGTAAAGCATCTTTTCATAAGTTTCTTCCATGGCATATTTTACCTTTTCTCTTCACAGATATGTGACTATAAAGTAATTTATCATATAAACTACAGAGGAAATTTAGGAAGTCCTCATTTATTGGGAGTGAATGTGTTTCTGTACATACAAAGAGGTAAGGAACATCACAGGATTATCACTTTTAAACCAGTGAAACTCAGAAGGCAATAGGCAAGAGGAGTCTCTGTGCTTTGCACAACTAAAAAACACAGCAAACTGGATTGTGTACTCTTTCTGCTTGAGGTTTCTTTTCATTTTCTCTTTCTAGGATTCTCAAACATCTAAACTAACAATTTATAAAGATGACAAGAACTCATCAACTTAAATTACATTGCACCGCCTTAAATATATGTTAATGTATAGCAATAAAATGATGCATATTGTCTAAGCCRTAAATATGGCCAGCTCCTACAGATATAATATTACTTGATTGGAGGACATGGTTATCATTTTTCTTCACTCTTGTATGCCAAGTAATAACTATTTCATTTATAGCTTGACTCTCAGCTGTACGAGGGATGCTTCTACACACACTGGTGACTTAAAAGAACATAAAAATTTKTATCTCATAAAATAAATGTTTTAATGGTTTCTTAATGATCCCTTCAATTTGTCATTCTACAGTTTTTCCTCTGGAAAAACTGTTTAGGCTGTGTCATTATCAAAAAGACTTGTGAGACCCAAGGTCTGACAGTGTGTCAAGAGCTGAGACAAGAACTGGGCTCACACTGTCCCTTCCTCATCTCCAAAACAACAGAAATCCAGAGAAATGTGCCATGGTGTTTTCCAGCAGGTCTCCCGATCCAGCTGTTGAAAAGTGAAAACCTGACATCAGCAGGATGTCAAGACTTTCCCCAACCAATGAAGACAGTACATAGACATAAGTACTAATGTTACCATCTTGCCTAGAGAAGATCTAGGAGAGCAGTGATACTAGCCCGGGAAAGGTGTCAGCTGTTCCTAGATCCATCCATCTGAAATCTCTTTTGGGAACCCTAAAGTGAGCCACAGGAATGATCCCATAAAGCCTGTAAATGTGAAAGAGTTGCTACRGGTACTCTTGCACCTCCTGAGGACTGTTCCTGGAGGCATTGCTCATCATTTTCCCTTTTCATCCTGTATTTCTTATGCTGCAGGAAAAATTGTGTATCTTGCTCAGGATGGTGTAACTCAGCTATGACAGGGAAAGATAAGGAGCATAACATTAGGAAGCTAAGACATGGATTAGGTGGATAGGGATGTGACTGGGGCTACTAGTTTGAGGGGGAAGAAGGTGAAGCAGGTGATAGTGCCAATTCCATGSGTATGAATTGGGAATCGAGAGATTTCAGGGAAATTAATCAAGATAAATTAGGCCTTTACAACAATAAATAAAATGTATCTTCATTAAAATCTTGAGAGCATGCAGTAAGTAAATAAAGATTAATGTAAGATAGCTAAGATAATGAATTCATACATGGGTGATGATATCACCTGTGAGAGAGAAACAGCTATCTTAAGCAATCAAAACTTAAGTTGCTGATCTCACCAGCAGAGGAATTGTCTGCTGGGTGATAAACGTTGCATAACTCATCCAAGTTTTAGGAAAACTATTCTTAATGATAATCTTAAAGCACATGTAGAAATAAGTTCTGCGTATGTATAAGTCCATGACAAGAGGAAAGCTTCAGAGCAAAGTTCTTAGCAATTTTTCTCTTAAGAATACAAAAAATTCTAAATAAGGCAAATGAATAAACCYGTTTTGTAACTTGTGACATAGAGGGAAAACAATACCTGCTTATTTAACTGCCCTGTTTCTGGAAATCACTAGTTCTCCTAACATTCCAGAGCAATCCCATTCCTTCTGTCTCACAAATCTTTCTATTTCCATTTAGTATTATTGACAGCAATTAATGTAAAAATGCAGCCTACATTATCTCTCGTGATTATTTCAATACTTTTTAGATTCCATCCCATATACCTGGTTAAAATCTTAATTTATGTTACTTGAAGACAAAAGGTTGAAGTCAAGGACCTTGTATACAACAGCTGGTTAGAGCTTCAAACTGGAACAATGTTGTGATGATGCAGGATTTGAGAAAGGTTTTGGGCACTAGAGAGCTTTGGGAGGCAAAAGGGCTCCATAGTTTAGAGGAGTAGAGATAGCTGGTATGGGGATGCAGTGTGCTTGGAAATAGCATGCTAATACTGACAAAATAATCATCAAAACTTCATGTTCCAAGGTTAGAAAAATACTGCAAACAAGACAGTATGAACACAGAGCTGGATCTCCATGTAGGAAATAGGATGCTTCCAGCTGCTGTCTCCTAACCTTTAGTCGATGGCCCTTTTCTTTTCACCAATCTCCCTCATTGTTTTTTCGATGTCTAGAACTGATTGTAGCAAAAGTGGCCAGTTCCCTTATCATTCTCGGTTCAAATATTGGCTCACTGTAACCCTCCTTCCATTGCTTTGGGGTACTAATTCTCAAAATCTTATAAAAATCAAAGTTAAAAACTCAGAAAACTTCCAGCTTTCCTCTCAGGTACAAATTATRGAAATGTTCTTTTTTAAAACTCTCACTTTCATTTGTTGCACTGTTCATAGTCTTTCACTTAGAATGGAAATTACTTTTTTGTTATCTGTTACAGATAGATCTTTTGTTTTACTAGCCTAAAAATGTTATACTTGTGATTGTTCTGTGTGATKATTGATACATCTAGCAATGGAATAATACTAGTGGACTAATTATAGACATGGACATATTCTACATCTGCTTTAAAAGCTCAATTGCCATCTATAGRTTAACCCTTATACTATTTGAAACCGCTTATTTCTAGGTTGGCTATTGTTTGATTTATGTATGTTACCCTTAAAGTTGGTAACCTGGGTCAAAATCACTATTTATCAGGAAAAAAAAGGTTAAAAAAATCCCAGAACAAAACAAAATATTAGACTGGCATGTCTCATCCTTCAGTCAGTGAGAACAGTTGGCTTAGCAGTGACAAGGAGGGCCAAGAATCTCCTAACTGTGGATTTGTCACCAGCAAGGAAAGATCCTTTACCTAGTATTGTATTCCTCCTGTATTCCTAGCCTGTATTCCTCCCTCCTTTCCAAAATCCCATCCAYTCTTCTGTGACCTTGTCTCCTGTCATATGTGCTGAGTAACAAATCTTTTATTGACTGTGCTTTAAAYAAGGGGAGAAATCTTTCTGGGATAATGGTGGGAGGACAAGTAATGTGGAAGAGGAGAGAAAAAATTGCAATGGTCTTAGAATGGTTTCTCATGAACAGCTTTTGTTMCGTTTCCTTCCCATTACCTGCCTTTTTTATATATGCTTGTGCAGAATTACTGCTCAAAGACAGTTGGTACATCTCTGCAACAGCTGAGGTATTTTTCCAAACTTCTGTTTTGACAAGGCTGGATTTTGGATATCTAGTAATACTTTTTCAGTTCATAGTTGCAATTCCCATTTTTTGCTCACTGCTAAATTATTTATCCATGTTACTTTGCTCTCAAAACAGTTTTACTTAAACTGCACTTGGAAGCAAACACAGTCAAAGATAAATATTGTAWTGCAATTGATTTTTTCTGTGGGCTAATCCCAATCACAACTAAAACACAGTAATTTGTAAGTGGTCTCCGACTCTTCAGCTCAGGCATGATAATACTCTCTTTGTCAGAATTGGTTAGAACTTCCCACCTTTGCAGCAACAGTGTTTTCCACAGAAAGCTGTAACTAAGCCATTTCAGCAGGCTCAGCAGGAAGCACCAGGAGCATATGTTGCTCCCGTTGAAGTCTTCTTGATTATTCAGCTGTTTTCCTCACATATTATAGAGTTTGYTCTCTCTGAACAAATAATGCAGATCATCATCTTCTGTTACTCAAACTTAAGGGCATGATATACTTTTGTGGTGGGGGAGTTGAATTTTCTAATAGCTGCACAGTAACAGTGACACTTGTTTTGTGCATGAGTTACTTTGCAGAGAGCATCACAGAACCTGCGGCTCCTCTGTTACRGTACAGTGCCAGTTTAGGAAGCAATTCAAAGAGGAAGCCAAGGATTATATCAATTTTCTCAGCCATTCCAAAAAGAAAATTGAGAATGTAGAAGCAGCGACAGTGAAATGAAGCAGTTTAACTGTCTACTGTTCTCCAGCAACTGATGGATATGGCTTTGTGATTTAGTGAATTGTCCCTTGATGTAATTTTTTGGGGGTTATGCCTCTTTACACGAACTCACAAAATAAACCCAAACAAAAACAAAAAAAAAACAAACAACAAACCTGCATGACAGCAAGACCAATTAGCAAAAGTCTGAGGAAGAAACACTTCTTAAATCCCTAGAATAACAGAGATATTTAAAAAAACTTCCTATTCAGAACTGGCCTGAAACCTCATATCTTTTAAATACTTTTTAAATACAAAATAGCAAAAGAACATTTCATATTAAGTGAAAATGTTTCAATAATTTTCACTTTAAACCACCATAAATGAAAAACTAACTTTTTTGTTTGCCTGGTTCTGTAACTGAAGCATCTGAAAAATTCTTGCCCTGCCCACAAATATTTTTCATTGGAAATAACAACATTTTTCCTGACCTTCACAGTAAACTGGACACTTATTTCAGCAAAACACTTCAAACAAATGCACAATAATATATATCAAAGTGGAATTAAACCACTATCATAGTTATATTGGAGTGTTTTGTTCCTATTACTATATGTGGCATTTACTAGAGTGTTTTCTCTTAGGAAAGCAAACTAAGGTTGCATTGCTAATAGAAGATTCTCCCTTTCCTCATTTATGTACTTTGAGAGAGTTGCTACCAACAGTTTGAATGTTGTTATCAGAGTGAAAAACTTTCTTTTTTCTAATTAGTGTCTTCATATTGCTTAATTATAGCTCCTTGAAACAGCATATAGAGTTGGGCAACACAGGCACTCAGAATTCTCATACATTTAAGAACCAAGTCTGCTATATCTAATAGTGACAATACTGTATAAATTATCTTGCTGAGCCAAGATTTGCTATGATGTCTAGGTTAAACTAAACACTAATGTTTGCATTAAAATAACAAGGAGACACCATAGGGTAGGTTTTCTGCCAACCACACTAAGAACTACAACATGCATGTAAAAGAGGTGTATCAAAAAATACAGTGGGATAAGCAATATTTCTTTTGGGCACACGACTAGGCAGTACCAATGGAATTGCCCATGTTAGAATATAATGTTTAGTACAAAAAACCTCAAAACTGTGTATAACATTTTCAAAAGTTATATTTCCTTGTTATAAACAGACTGCAGCTTTGAAACTGCAGGCAGAGAATTACTAATCCTACTGCCAGAAGGCTCCTGACTTCTAAATATGGTGCTCTGGTAGAGATCTGTTCACCCACACTGGTTTATTTTCTGGCTACAATAGGTCTAACAACCTGAGAGCAGAAAATACCTGCAGAAAAAGAGAAAGACTTTGGAAGTTTAAATAAAAGGGAGAGAGACTATTTCATTACTAAGCAAGGATCCACAATAATTAAAAAATCTGACATCACAATAGGTCAGATTTTGTCCAGGTTTCAAGCCAGAGAGCAAACTACAGTCAACTTTTGCAAAGATTTCTACATAATATTCCATGTATTTTGAAGGTTTTCTAAATATTTACATGATCATTCAAACATCACTCAATTCCACTCTTGTTTCTTCTGTTTTTATTTTAGAGAAGACACTGAAATCAGAGATTTGCATCTCAGTTTTGCTCAAGTCTTATACTTCTGCAAATTTTGTACCATATATGATTTTGAAGTATTTGTGATCCACTGTCTCTTTCAGTCCTCTGTATTTCTAGGTTTAGTATATATTAAAGTCAAACAGTTGATTGTATCTTATTATAGTACAGCACCTTTTGTAAATCCTGTAATTATATCTATTTTTTTTTACTTGTAAAAATTGAATGCAAAAGGTCAATTTATAAATTTGTCAGATTTAAGATTTTATTTTACATATATCAGTATATAGTATATATATATATATCACATGAAATTATTTTTCAAATCTAAACCTATGAGTTTTACCATTAATTAACATTCCTTAAATTCTAAGCAAAAATAGGAAAATTCAGCTTCAAAATTTGTCAGCTTGATTTGTGAATAAGAAATGTTGTTTTACTGATTTTTCACCAAATCAAAATAGGACAGGAAAAATGTTTTAAATATGTTATAAAAAGASATGTGTTTTTCATAATTAAACCATGTTAAAAGTTTTAGACGAGCTTTCTGAACAAAATAACATGAAGAAAAAGGAAAAAACTTGCTTAGTGTTTGCTAACACAAAGATCTAATGACTATCTTAGCAAAAATATTTTAAATGTTGTTCAAACTTCAGGTGCTTTATTTCTCCCTCAGAATACAGTCAGTATTAGTGTCAGCATGAATAGACAACCAAACATTTTGCTGAATTTCTCAAGTTTAAAACAAATTATATCTTGAGGTAAGTATGTAGATAGAACCTACATTTTCTAACAAAAATTACCCATGGGAATTTCTAACTATGGAAGAAATTGCTAGTGTACTAGTCCAGGCACGTAGGTGGAAATAACTGATACCATTTTCAAACCCCACAGGCTGCAAGCAATTCTAATGCAGACTTCAGTGTATAACTCCAAAGCCTGCAGCAATGGCTATCAGCAAGAGAAAGGATTCAGCACAAGC
Source organism: Amblyornis subalaris (assembly GCA_018881555.1). NCBI lineage: Eukaryota > Metazoa > Chordata > Aves > Passeriformes > Ptilonorhynchidae > Amblyornis > Amblyornis subalaris. Next base: position 468,757 of record JACAXG010000073.1, read on the forward strand.
AATTGCATTTATTCATTGTCTGTTAGCATTTAAACTCAGAGGACCTTCAATGCATAACAGCAGTATGTATAAAAATCCTTTCCTCTGCTTATTGACCATGAGAGCTTTTAAATTTAAGGCTCAGACAAGAAACTCAAGGGACTTTTGTTCTCAGGAGTATTATTTTTAGTTACAAACTTGATTGACATCATGTTTAAGGGCATTCTTGCAATTAGAAAGCATTTTTTGGAAGTATATACAGACAAACACATCACTTTCTGAAGCATTTGTGGCCACTATTTTTTATGAGTCTATTTGGAAACTAAAGAGTAAAGTTGCACCAAGTCTTCACCAAAAATATTGCAGCATCTAAACTAATCACATTAACTACTACTGACCAGAGGTTTAAGCACTTTTCTTTCATTTGATGAGAAGCTCCAAAAGAGTAGAACAATGCAGGTTGTAGAGTTTGTAGTCAGCTCATTACCAAAGTAGCAGTTTGAGATGTTTTTGTGCCCTTTTCATCACCTATAGATACTTGTTACTAATCCTTCTGTAGAAATTCATGGCCKCTTCTGCTGAGCCGATGGAAGGAGCTTTACGTAAGAGCCCCTTTTCTGATATCAGAGTGCTGGGCTGAATTATCATGAGGGTGATGTGGGCTGGATGTCTTTTCTGGCTTGGCTTGAAATCTGCAAGCTAAGGGGCAGACCCTTGGATGATGCAAGCAACATCCTATCAGGGCCATTTCTGCAATGAATATTTGATAGTTTTTTTATGCAGAGAATTTAAATATAGATTTGGAATGTACTGTGAATTCCCACTCAGACTGTGTTTTGATGTCATAATTCACACGAAGTAYTGAATAACTTTGGTCACTCCTGGAAGGGAGCTTTCATCAGCTCAGTGTATTTGCAGTTAGTTGCTGAGGTAGGATGCATCTCATGCAGCCTTAGTGATCTAGCAGTTAATTGCTTAACCTAAAGAAAAGCTTTTTTGCTTCCAAAGAAAACACCCTCTCCAAAAATAAGCATTTAGGAAAACAAGTAGAGAACTAGTGTTGTGCAAGATAAATWTGTATGCTAGTATAAAACAGTATCTCACATACTAGCTACTGTTTAGTCAGCTGCTATGCGAGTAGAGACTCAGACCCAGCAGAACAAAAATTGAGTTGTCCTATTTTCTTACAATTGTTGCGAGGACTGACAATAGCTATATGTTACATTAGAATTAACTCACAGGGCTCTGTGTTACTGCTAAGGAGACAAGTATGTAAAAGAATTTCAAGGTAAATTGTAATGAAAACCAATGGAATAATGAATCTTAGAACAATTTCACTCTTAGTTATTGCTGGGTTTCACAGTATCAAACTTCCAAGAGGAAACTTTGGGAGCTAGACAAGATAGAATTACTATGTGGAAAAAGAGTGGGTTTTTTCAGGAAGGAGCAGTGGGAGAATTTTTCAACTGCAACCAGAAAGGAAGGGGATGAAAGCATCCTTTTCACAGCAAAGGAACAACTATGAATTTAAGCATATAAAAGATCCAATAGTAACATTTTACAATATTAAGAGCTGATGAAAATGTTGCATTAACTTTTGCATTTGCCCTATCCACTGTGTCTTCCTGCTCTGTCCCATTTTAGTGAACCCATCACACTGCAAGAAGTAGGGCACAGGACGAAAAGAAATAGCTGATTTCACTTAATGTAGCCAGTAGGAAATATGTTACATGATTGTAGAAAAATAAATACTTTTTTTGTTTCAATTTTTTATTTTTCTGTATGACAAGAGGTARTTTTTGACAGTCAAAGTGGAAAACATGGGTTCAAGACCTTTGGATTGCTATAGGCCATAGTTTTATCATGTGTTACTGTCAAAGTAAACCATTTACTGGAGATGGTGAAACATCATTTTCTTCTACAAGCTGTGTAGACAACTGCTGAAACACATGATTTTCCACAGGTGAAAATCCGTAATTTCCCCACTAGTCTAATAAAAGGTGTTTTTTCAGGACCTGATAAAAATAAGAGCACCATCAATTAGAACTAAGCAGCTAGTTAATGGACTGCTTGATGCCATGAACACGACATGGACGATTGCCTTCTGGAAGGGGATTTCAGTCTAAAACTGGAAGACAGTTTACCCAATACTCTTGCACAGTCTATAAGATAGCTAGTTCTTTAATCACAAACTAATTAGAACTGATTGGCTTCATTGCTAAAATTGCTAAATTAGGGACATTACCGACACTCGCTCCTCGAGCAGGTTGGCTGTACACACTCCATTGGCAGCACTCATACAGCTGCACATATCCCATCCTCACCAGGGCAAAACAGTGACAATCAGCAACTTGAAGAAAAGTTCCCTCATGGGCAGTGCTGTCCCTTTTGGATGGAGAGAATCACTTTCCTCTACTTGCTCCCCCTGTGTGAATCAGGACAATTGTCTACAAAGAGCTGAGGAGAGAAACAGAGGAGGCTTGTCTAGAGATGGTATTTTGCAGGTGGAGGGAAGTAGATATGCTGTCAGAGTTTTTGCAGCAAATTTGAGCATTACCTTGGCTGAGGCATGCTAAATTAGACAGTGCTGAACAAGATGCTTGTGACTAAGCAACAAACAACACCCAGAAAAGGTCCCCACAGTACACTTTAGGCATCTAATATTACAAAGTAGTCAGAAACGTGTTTAGCTGCATAAACACCTTTAAAACTCAATACTCTGCCAAAATATTTGAAGTATGTACTTCACACAGCTAAAATCAAAGCCATCTTGAGAATTTGGGGAACTTTACCCTCTGCCAAGAGCCATCAAGAATTCATGGTACAAACAAGTTTAATTTCTCACAGGGGATGAATCGAACAAATAAATCCAAGTCTACCAAATTTAAACTTGGTTTAGCACTTCATTGATACTCATCTTTTGCTTAAAAATATTTGTGATTAAGCACTTTCTCATGAATCAAATCTCTTCTTTAGGTGCTAGTACATTAATAATAATAATAATAATAATAATAATAATAATAATAATAATAATAGTAACAATAATATGCAAAGTACTTTTAAAGCACAGTCTTTCTCTTGATAGGAGGTACTCACGTTGCCATATTTTACATACCTAAATCCACAAGTCCCCTAGCATAAAGGGCTATTAGCACAGTAAGGCTTCAGACTTGCAATTCAATGTACAATCTTATAACAGCATTCTAAGTCTGCTGGCAATATGTACCCCAAAAAAGCAGATCTTCAATYGTGTGTGCATGTCATTGTAATACTGATACAATAAGCACCTGCTTGGTTGTTTTCATGCACTCTGAAATCAAATGAGAAGGACTAATGCCTTAGGATTTTGGCTTTAATATTTTTCATATACTTGTAACCCTGCAATTCTTAGTGTGTAGTTCTTAAAGCCCATATAAAAGTRTTAGCTACTGCCTTTTAGACAAAACAATCCATCTTCAGGCTTGGACTTCAAGGACACCTTACTGTCTCAGGCCCAAGATATGTAAACAGCCGTTGATGAAGGGGGAGCAAACCTGGGGGGAATTACTTCCTTACCTGGGGCTATAGTTGGAAGAGCTAGCCCAAATATGCTAATGGACCAAATTTATAAAAGTATGGACAACTCGTGACCAGTGGTCCATCTTGGGTGGTCTATCATGGGGAGTGGACCTCAGGGGGTCCACCTGGGGTGTAGGCCCCATCTGAGTGAGCTTTGACTGCCCTGGATGTACCTGAAGGCCTTCAAATAAACACCACCGCTTTTAATCTTTTAATCTTTGTCAAGTCTTTCTCTTTTAGGTAGTCCCAATAAGGCATCAATTGTAATACTGAGACRGTGAGCATCTGCTTGGTTGTTTTCATGCACTCTGAAATCAAATGAGAAGGACGTGACTTTTAGGTGCTCTGGTATTATGATTTAAAAAAAAGACATGTGATACCCATTATATTATCATAAGCCTATTTTAGGAACTTAAGGCTGGTCAAAAGTCTTGRTCTTGAACAAAACTGAAATGTTCCCATCTACTTTCCTACAACATATTTTACAATTATAGATATACTTCTGAAGAAATCCAAACTCCTCTGCAGAATGCCACAATCTTGTGCAGTTCATGTTCCAATTTATGAAGTGCAGTTTGAACTCATTTTACCAAGGCTATTTCATTTCACCTTATTCTTATAAGTTGTATCATAATCTTTAGTGTACACACTGATGGGAAAATTCCCCAAACTGTTTAAGTGCTTCACCTGTAGGTTAGATGTGTAAATGTGATTTKAGCCCTTCTATCTAAACATATCAATAAACTGTGCAAGCTCAGCAGACAGCCATCAAGCTGTTCAGGGGGTTGAATCACATGCTCTGTGAGGAAAGCATGAAATATAGGAGTTTGGCCAGCCTTGAGAAGAAATGCTCTTGGGGTCAAGTCCCCCAAACAGCAGATCCAAACTGGGAGATGAGCCAATACTCTTCACAATGGTGTACAATGCAAGGACAAGACGTAATGGGCATAACTTGAAATGAGAGCTTTAGACTGGTAAAAGCTTTTTTCCAGTAAGGTTGCTCAGACAGCAGAACAGGCTGCCCAAAGAAGATATGCAGTCTTCCCCCATCCTAGAGATTTTCAAAACCTGACTGGATAAAGTCCTAAGTCACCTAGATCCAGCCTCACTCTGACCCTGTGTTGTGGCTTGAGCCCAGATGGAAATTAACATARTTTTGAGCAGGAGGTTGGACTAGAGAACTCCTGAAGTTCCTTCCAATCTCAAATATCCCATGATCCACTATTAAGATGCCACTGCACCAGAAATATCTCAGCCAATACTACTGAACAACCTCAAGTGCCTATGTGCACATGCATAGGTACAGGTGCACGTGCCCTTGCAGAAAGCATGTGGAAATCCACAACAGAGGGAGTTCTGGGGACTTTTGTTGATTACTCTCTCAGTACATACTTAGGTGATTAAGAACAATTCAAAGCAAAGAGGAAACCATGTGAATTRATAATAAAAAAATATTATTATATTTGACCTCACCATATAAGGTATCTGCATCTTTAAGGAAGTGTTACATAGATAGAGGTACWCTACATTTAGTGTTGCAAGTTTGGACACTTTTTATTGTGATTATCATATCACTTAGTGCAGGAATTGTAGAACTGACTTTTACATTCACTCCCATGAGCCTGGAATTCTGTGACAGAGGAAAAAAGTTTACTGATGGAAAGTAATGGTGAGAACTCTGGTCTCTTTTTAAATAAGTTTCAAACATTTTAATCAGTAGAGAGCTCAGTCACTGTCACCTCAGTGGATACCAAAGTTTCAAAGAACRAAAAGAAAAAAGCCAGAATGTACTTTGGTAAGATCCTTTTCAAGCTATCCTAATGATCTGCAAGTGACTTGTTTCATGACAGAACATTCACAGCTCTTGGCACTGACCTCTTCTGCTGGCCTAAATCAGCTCACTTCCAATGGAAGTCAATTGAGTAAGGGTGATTTACAGCCCCTCCAATTTTGTCTCAAAATCTGGTGTAACGTGAAAATGTCAGAGAAGAAAATAATTTTTTTTAAGACAAATTGCACTATTTTCTGTTAGGGTAGATTTATTGCTTCCTTACAGGAGAACGATTCTGACATTCTCTATTTTAATATAATCAAAGAGGGGGCACCTRAAGGGATAGAAATTCAAACACAACCTAGATCATGTAGCTCAAGTAAGCTGTAGTCAGCTTTTCATTTTAACATTCTCCAGTATCATGGGTAYATGCACAGTTACACTAAGTTAATTAGTTAGTAATATATAGTAGCTGATATATAATTCACAAGATGACCATCACTGTAAGGAATGCAAACAATATTTTGAAATTTATGTTTCCCAAAAGCCATGTTAAAACCTAAATTAGATCTGATAACAGTCAGAAAGAGCGAAAGAAAGGGATGGGAGTGAAACAGAGTGATACAGTAATTATCATTCAGGATGGAGAGAATCTTTTTTCTAGCCATAATCAGTATGTAATTATAGCCCCACAAACAAGGCAACACATAAAGAAACAGCTAGAAAGTAGTGCCTTGCTGTATGCTATAAATTTGTGGTCTCTTCAGGCTTTTTGCCTTCATTGCCCTTATGGAAAATTGGAAATCTGTATTTTTTAGGCTGCAGCTCGCTTCATCAGTAGCACCTTCCAGAGGTAATGACCATTTACTAAAAAAAGCTTGGAGAATGACAATAAATTTATTTATTTATCTATTTCGTTATTTTGAATAAGGCAAGGCACGAGGACAAAGTCATTCCATACTGTGCTTGAGAAATAATTCAATAGAAAACCAAGAATAAAATATTTTTTCACAAAATTACATAATAAACCTACATCACAGCTTCTTAAGAGGAAAAATACATCCAATTATCTTCTGTTATGATTTCAACCCCTTAATGCCTTGACTTTGAGAAAACCTTGTCAAACAAAGATGGACAGGAGCTTTATAAGCAGATCCTTCAAACTAAAAGAACGTTTTCAGAACTCTATTTTCTCCATTGATTTATATATATTATTTGGCTAGGGCACTGAAGAAAACAAGTGAAATCTTAGTGAAATTCCAGTGRTGCCATTCCATATTGATTAGTGGAAGACTTGGCCAACAATATTTGCAGAAAGAGGTGATAGCTGAATGATTATTTGCTTCTTTCAAGAGAATAAACCTATTGATTTATCCGTATTAGTTATCACCATTATTCAATGTAAAAATAAAAGCAAACAAAATGTACTCTACACGGAGAGTATTAAAACTAGTTATTTTGGTGATTTCTAAAACAGGATGCAGTTGGCTTTATTACAATTTTTCCACCACTGTAAAAAAAATCATTCTTAGAAATGCAAAGATATAATGATAAAAATATCATCTATGATAGAGCGATCTTTCTCAAAAGATGAAAATTAAATGTACCTTATATATATGCATACATATTGAGTGAATCATATATACTAAATTATTTATTTACTTTTTCTCTTTTTCTTGCCTGAGAGGAATAGATTTTATTAAGTTTTTTTTTAAGCTTCAGAGTCATTGACCAATACCTTTATTATGTATTTTTTGGTGGGAATTATTTTATAGAACAGATTATCCAATAATAATTGTCTCACAAATCAATGAATCAGCTTTGCCAGTGGCAGAATCTGACCTGTATTTCTTTTACATTATTCGAGGTTTCTGGAAATAGTTGCTGAGATGTTATTTGCTCATAAAAATTAAAGTATAGCTACTAGTGATAAGAACAACGACAAGAACAATGAGTAAGGAAGAGTCAGCTCATACTCAAAATACACGTGTGCCAGCATGACACAGAAAATGTATGTGAGTGTCAGGCTGTGCATAAACTATATAATTGCCATTACAAAATGACTAAAACAGCCTGTCATATTACTGAAGAACGTGGTTGCATTTAATCAGTGCAGTCTMGGAGACCAGACATCCATGACTGAATGCTTGCTACTTTTGAAGAAAAATGTTTCAATAGCTGTGGTAGGACTTGTGACGTGCCAGTGTTAAAAGGTAGTTCAAGACCGCACAGCCAAGTGAAGCTAAAATATTCTYGCCAACTGTGTAGGCAAAAACTAATTTTTGCTGCCCCGGGATGAGTCACTTTTGCCACAGAAACAGAAATCAGAAAGAGAAGGATAGAAATCTTGCAGAGCTCTGAAACTAGCCTTGTTCTAACACTGTCCCCAAGAGATGAAAACAATGGAAGCAGCATTTGCCATAACCACAAATTACTTCACATATTTGTCAGTTGAACCCATTGTTTCTCATAACTCTCAGCTTGGCTCTCCACGCTGCTGGGTTGGGGAGGCATGGCCAAGTCTTCAAAAAACAGCTGACTTTGTCTAGGTCAAATTTGGTCCTATCTTGCTCTTGCTTCCTTTAGAAAGTTTACACACAGAAATGCTTAAAATCATTTGGGAAGGCTGCATAAGGAAGGCAGCTAAATAGGAACAATGGGAGCACTGTAGTCTAAATCTGTTTATTTAAAATAAATTTCCACTATATCTGAAATAACTGCAAGTGGACTTGTAAAATTGGTCTGGTTTCAATGAAACAGTAACAAAGATCTTATAATACAATACACAAAATTAGTATTATGCAAGGACTTGTGTTTAGGTAAAACTCTCCCTGAGTGTTATCAATAAACATACCTTGCTAGTCCTTTTCAGAATTTGACCTTCAAAATTGCTTTCTCAACAAGCAGTCTGCAGAAAGCACACTGTGTTGCTCCTCTAGCCAAAAACAGAGGCTATATGTAAACAACATGCCAGCAAAGGAGAGCTATGACAGAGGAGGCCTTCTTTGAAATACAGATTTGATGTATAGATGAGAACTGTGGCAAAAAGATTAATGATTCTTCTTAATAGTCCCATTAGTCTCATCATGCTATTAGGATGTAGCTGTTTTAGTGGACTCATTGGCATCACTTCTGGCTTCATGGGATTGAGATAAGGCTAATTTTTTTCAAGCTGCAGTTACATCTATTAAAAAATTCACCTGATGATCCTGATGTCACCAGAATATTGATAGCTTTTAATTTCTACACCACTCAAAATCTCCTTTGACATCACACACACACTGAATAAAATTATTCACAAGATTTACCCTTTTGTTTTAAGTCTCCACTGCTGATAGTTGTTCCTGAAACGACTCAGTATTTAAGAGAGGGAATACAATGAGGGCTTGTGGGTTATTTTTTTTTTTRTTTTAGCATCCTTATTAGTACAATCAAAGCATCTTACTGTTTTATTTCTCTTTGTTCTAGACTCTTCTTAAAGAAAAACTCTAGCCTTTCTTTAAAGGGATTAACCATTTATTGTTTTACAAAAAATTTTAATCCAATTTAAAACAATGCATTCAGCCCAGCATGCAACCACAGAAACATAGTGACTGTGAATATAATTATTAGCATTGAYAATAATATAAATTGTAAATTTGTTGTGTATTGTCCCACTGATGCTGGGAAAGTAGCACATTAAGCAAAGTTACCACACTTGCTATCAGGACACAAAAGCAGTTCACCAGGTAAGAGTTTCAGGACACCCTTCTGCTCTACTGCTGTTTAACTGCATTAAGTTCACAGGCAAGCACTGTTCTGATTTGAGTCTTTATAATTCATCAGAGCACAGAGTCTCAAAAGAGAAAGTCTGTTTAGTCTATCTCTATCATCCTAATGACAGGAGAAACACAAAATAGCCTGTGGCTCTGGGTGAGTTAATTATCTACTTTTTTTTTCCCTAGGACACCGTCTTGAAGTACTAACACATTAACCTTGCAKACTGTTCACTTAGACCTTCTGCACGGCATGAGATTACTACTAGTCTCAACTGGTTAGTGTCAACTTCCCTGCTCTCCGGGGTTACCCAGGTCATTCCTCATTGCCTGGAAGATTAATTTCCCTCTTARGGACAGAATAAGCTTAAGCATACAAACACTTGAATTAAGTGATGGAACATATTCTAGAAAGAGAAAAATTATGTTAATCTAATCTACTGTTTACTCTGATGAAACTGGAACACCATCAGCAAACAAGGTCTTTTTTTCACTAAAATATATATTCATATCTATTCTAGATGTAAGAAAAATACCTATGAATTACCTACGTAATGAAAAGGACTGGGACTCTTCGAAAATGTTCTTTATGGCTTTCCAATACCATTAAATGTTAKAAAGGTTCATTTATATATAGATACAATACATTTATATACAAGGGGTGTATCTTCATTCACTATAAGTCACCTGTATTTATGATTTCTTTGCTATGCATTATATAACTATCCTACTTGTAGGATAGTGTTTTTGCAAGTTGCATCAAATGTAAATGCAGTAAATATTTATCAGAATATTTTAAGCACAATATAAAGATTTAAAAACTAAATATATAATTTCCCAGTTCTGACCACATATTTTCATTTAAGCTTTTACTTTTCAGTGACTTTGGACGATGGAAATGGATTCAACTAATTTACATTTTGGTTCTTGGTGTAAATACTACACKATTGAGAGAGACATTGATTCATTTAACTGTGGAAGTATTGCTGTGTAGCTTCACTGGAAACAGGAAATCTTTTGGTTCTTTCAATTCTGATTGCTTTGGTTTGCTTTTTAATAGATATTTTCTGATTATTTTCTTGTCAGCAAACTCATAATAACACTCTAGTTAATTAAACCGTAACTTTTGTAAGACAGATATAATGTATTGCTAATATATTTTCTGAGCAGGGCAGAGAGAGCTTGCATTTAGCTTCATTTCAGAGTGCTCATCTTTCTTAATCTAAGAGCCTGTTTCTTGATACCAGTGGGGAAATCACTGATAACTGATGAGCATGTGAGCCGAAAGCTTTCAGATCCCTACGCAGTCTGCAGAATAGTGTCCTTCATCAGAAGCCAACTTTGTCATCCTGTCAGAAAAATTTCATCAAGACATCTGACCTTATACCTCAAGAGAAGAAAGTTATAAACTCCTGAAAGATATGGACAGTGGTTTGCATTAAACCCTAATAAACATGTATTCACAAATTTTAGAAATTTTGCTTCCAAGCTCCCACAGCACATACCTGTCATACACTTTCTGGGAAATACAGTACAGCTAGTATAATCCCTCATTAAAATTTAGACTTTTCAAGTTGCCCAGTGAAAAGTTTGGTTATGAATAGCCATAGTAGGCCAAAATATCTCATAAGGCTGGCTGAAAATTTGATTGCAAAGTTGTCTAATTTCAGAATGAGCAAAACCTGGTCTTTACTAGGAAGAAYTTGTGGAAAAAAAATTATGCAAGTCTCAGTCATATCTAAGTACTGCATGACACGTACAGTGACTTAAAATAAACTCTATCAAGATCACAGCCAAGCTAGCATAACTGTTCTGTAATGATTTAGGTAAAATATTTAGAAATCCCACAGAAACACAGAAAATACACAAAACAGTACTAGCTAAACATTTGCTTCATGTAATCACTGTGTGAAATTGAATTAACYTATAAGGAGCATTCTAATAAAATTACTTACTTCCCAGGATGCTCATATGCTTTAGGTGAATTTCTTCTTGCTTTTGTTTCACAACTCTCAGCATCAACTTAATACTACTTTTAGGAGGAGACAAATTCAATTATGTCCTTTTAGTCTTAGGCAGAATTGAAAGTTTTAGCAGGTGAAACAGAGAAGTCTGCTTCATTGAAAATACCTCCATAACCCTAATACCTTGGTAATACTTTCATCAAATTTGAATGCATGCATTTGATTTCCATTACAGTATACAGAAGGCTAAGATGTCTGAGTTGCTAGAGTAAGTTTACACAGACTTGTAGACATCTGGACAGTCACATATATAGATATGCACTCACAGACAAAACTAGAGTTTCAAAGCAGGAGATAGATTTAATTCATTTGAAATCACTTACCACCTCCATTTCTTTTAATTAATAGCTGAAGTTTCTCAAAGGGATTTCTTTAATGAAATTCATATTTACCTGTTGTCTCCTGTAAATAACCCAACGATCAATGCTCATCAAAAGTTTCATCTGAAGGAATGAATTCAACACTTAAGAACTCTGCTGAATTTTTCTTGTCTACAAAGGCATATTTTTAGGATCTATATTTCTCGCTAAGTCTCAGGATTCCAGACTTGGATGCTGATTTCAGTTGCACACATTTTAAATCTAAGATAAAATTACTAAAGCAGATTTCTTTTGGCACGGCTGGCCACATTTATACTAATAAATGGAGCAGAGCTGATTTTCTAGCCTAAGCATTATTGTGCAGTTGATGTTTTAGGCTAATAAGGCCTGGTCCTGTGGGGTGCCATGTCCTGTTGGGATGCAGCCATCTTCTTTAGGGATGGTGAGAAAGTTAAACTGCRTTAACGAAAGTCATCTCAGAGCAGCATCATGGCCTGTTGCCTCTCTGCTTTGTCTCTTAGTAACTGATGATGTAAGGACCTGACCAGCCTTCCCTGGGTCCCTCTCATCCCACCGCAGGGCCCTGAAGCCCCATTTTTGCCCAGTCCTAGAAATGCTGTAGGAGTGTCTAGCCAMCATTTAGTGACTACATTTCCAGGATCAGTCTTGGACAGGACTTCTGTGCATAATGATTTGTGGCTGGACAGAACTTGCTCTACTTTCCCCACTCAGGGGCTGTGGGACAGCAGCAGCATTAGGGCTGTTCCTGTTACTTCCCAGCAGCAGATCYCAGATATGTCCCAATAAATTTTCTGAAAAAAATACAATTCTCATCTAAAGGTGGCACAGAAATGAAAAGTTACTCTGTGATACTTGGTTTACATCTTCTCAATACCTCTTCAGTAGAAATCAACTTTCGGAAACTGAGCAGTGGTATTGTTTCACCTTGCCCATTCTAAAATATTTAATTTTAACTGAAGTACACTTCAGAAAGGAGACTGCATCAGTACTAGAATTCCTGAGTTTAGGAAATTTACTAGCTGTACTTTAACTAGCCTTTGTATTATGCACTTCTAATAAATTCAGTAAAATAAACAGCAAGTCCAGCCATTTACACACCATACTGTGGATAACACATGCAATTAGCTGGTAGTTCAGCTTTTACTGAATTATTGATGAAATGTCTTCAGCTTTAATTCCTACAAATATTTTGATAATATTTTGGATGGATATTATTTCTCCAGTCCAAAATGAAACAGATGAAAATGAATTATTTTTTTTATCTTAGAGTAATTTCTAATTATTAAGTGCCAAGAGTAACATTATTAAAATATATTAACAGGACTCTCATTTCACTCAGTTCTAAAGTAAAATTTCTCACTCATTAAAACCCAAGRAGCACCCTATTAGATCTTCTGTCAACCCACTAGTCATAAAATAAGTTGAGTTTTAAAATAATGAGCTACTGATTTAAGATTAATGCTTGATTATATTTATGAAGTKGATAATAGTGACTCTTACACAGACTTGCCAGAATTAATGGGCCATACAAAAGTGACACAGAAAGGGCAGTCATTGCTCAATTATTTTCATTAGAACTTCCTTTTTTAATGATGGAGTGTCCTGTGAAGCATGCTATGCTTTACTTTCACTTGAGATTTGGAAAATATGATTGTCACAAAGAAAGTATCATGGCTTTTTCTCATCTATACCACAATGTTAGCTTATTTTGTGGATTTTAATGACGCGCATATTTCAGAGATTGTGATGGGTACAAGGAAGCAAAAATATTAGGAATTAATAGTAACATAAAAAAGAATTAATAGTAAGATAAAAACTGGAAAAAATACAAACTGTACACAGCAGCATAAATTTCTTGTATTTCCTTCTGATTTGATAATGAATTAAAGTTACAACATAAATAAACTAGTGTTCAGCTTTGCAAGACTGGAATGAGCCAAGAATGCATTATAGATGTCAGTGATACAGGGCTAAGTGTATCCACTCTACCTAATCAGGAGACATACATGGGCTGTTCTTCAGGTGTGAGGGATATAAATTCACCTGTCTTTACTCAACAATGCTATTACATTTATTACTGGTTTGGATTCATCTCAAGTTCACAGCCAAGAGAAGACATTTAAGGGAAGCAATTATACCATCCATATCTCATTACTTCCATAGACTTAAATAGACTTAGAGGTAATATGGAAAATCCGTAAAGACCAGAGAAAAAGAGACTATTCCGAAATATGGTTGCAGCAGTCATCATAAACCCTCTCTGGTATCTGACGTATCTTCAAAATAGCCCACCTTCTTCACCAACAAGTTGCTTTCAGATTCAGTGGTCTACATTAATTATGATGCGGTACTTTGAAGGCTGTAGTAAATATATATATATACACATATATATATATAAATTTGAATTCTGTTTCCCCGTGTGCTCTCCCAAAAGAATAAAGACTTTTAGTAGAACAGTTTCATTGACCTGGCTTTTCACAATAGGATTCTGTGCAAATGTTCCAGACCTGTAAAAGTCAATGTAGTTGTAACAAACAGAAACAAGTTGAGTGCTAAGTGCATAGCTTTTTAGTGTATTGAAGTGCTGAATTTTTTTGTTCCTTTCCTCCTTATTCCCATCCTGCTTGGCTTACTCAGACAGACACAAACTATGGCAAAAAGAAGACAATTTAAAAAACAAGGCTTAGATCCCCAGTAGCTGAGATACTCCCATAAATCCCTATGGCTGCTCTGGTCTCCCAAAAGCACTGGTCTGGCTCAACCAAGAAGTTGCTGTTGTTTTCCCAATATTTTGGTACTCAGAGAACAAGAAGTAACCCATGAACACTCTACCTTCCCTAGGTGTTCATCCCAAGTAAAGCACTGTTATCTCAGTAGCATCCTAAGGATTCTGCAGGATGAACCAGTAAGCAGCCAGCTGAGATGAGTTTAGGGCTGCTTTCTACTGCAGAGCAGTGATAGTACCTGAGGCAGACAAAAGCTCTTGCAAAAATTGTAATGTCATCTATTTAGCTTTGATAGAGGAAGAAAGAAGCTCAGCCACACTTAACTAAATTACAATGAACACTGATATGCGAACATGCTGTCAAAGTTAAATGAAGTGCTATGCAGAGATAATATTCTCTTTCTTTGCAAAGACCCAGAGCTAATCAAAACAATTAACTAAGCTATTAACCATACCAAACATACTGACTTGTATTGTTTATTACTCATCTCAAAAGAATTTCTAATTTTTCTATGATTATGGAAGAAGGAAACACATTAAGTGTGGCAATTGAAAATTGTGATGATTCTAGAACCATCTCTGATGAGTGTGTAGGAGAGCTAATAGTAAAGGAATTATGGAGAGTAGACATGTTGGCACCAAATGTGTCAGCCCTACACTGTTCACGGGGGTGAGCTGTAGAGTAGTTCGAGAATTAGTCCTTTTCAACATATCATAATGCAATTTTCACCCCACTTGAATGTTAAGAAAAGTACTTTTCTCACTAATATTCTGTCTTTGATTAGTAGACAGCAGATATGATGTGGTAGGTACTTGTTGTCCTGACTCACTCTAAGATCAGTTAGAGGACCCTGTTTCTACCAAATGGCATTGATTATCATCAATTACTTATTTATTAATCTACGGAGTTTCAAATTCTTTAATAAACATGCAGCAATCAAATTTTGTAAATTACAGACCCATCTGGATGTCAAGTCTTTTATTTTAAAGTGTTCTCCAGCATATGCCTGATTTGGTGAGGCTCTGTGGGGTTCAGCTAACATGCCATTTTAATGGGAAAAGACAGAACTAGTCAGTTTTTTCACACCTCTGCCAAATCAGGACTGCATCTGAGACTAGGATCTGAAGTGAAGGCTCTTTGCAATTTGACTATTTATCTTCTCTTGATCTAATGCAAGACTGGATTTTTAAGTGAGCACATCTCCTTAAGGGAGAATTCTATTTCAATTTTATTATCACTATTGTTGTAGTGTAACATGACCTTGTGCTGATTCAAAATCTGAAGTTATTTTGGGCACAAAATGCTGTATAATGAAAAATGCTTTGGCAACACATTAGTGTAATTCTAGGCATGTTTTGAGCAGCTCTAAGTTAGCAAAGCCAGCCATCTGTAATTTTTCGTCTCTTTTTCAGTCAGAGAAATTAAACATCARTGGACATACCTCATAACACAAATTGACATACAGTCCTTCTCCATCAAGCACCTCACTAAAATGTCCAAAGCTATGGATTAAAGGAAAAATGTGAAATCAACCCCACAGGGGTGTCTTTCCATTCAAGAACCATAAACTTGCTCTGAAAATTCAGAGTGATATGTTAGTTTTCTCRCTCATATAGACTGGCATCTGTAAAACTACTGGTAGTTTTAGAGAAGTTTCATGACCAGTCATTCTGCTGTGAATTGGATATTCAGATCTCAAAGGCAGCTCCAAGAAATTCAGCCACAAAATACAGAGCTATCAAGTATGATTTTAAATGTGTCTGTTCTACGTTCATGAAGAATGGAAATTGTAGGTTCTGCAACAAATGGATGGAAATAAATGTCGAAAAGAGTGATTCACAACAAAGAATCTGAATTACTAGGTGTATTTTTTTAATMAATATGACAAAAGAAAAGTAATCTTGATAACTTCGTGAATCTAGCCTGCTCCTCTAAGCATTAGTCTCTATCTGTCATTTCAGTGATAGAGGCCCTGTCAGCCATTCACTGTGTGAATTTTATATTAGTATGTAATAACATCAGTACAATCATCGAAGTAAAAAGGAACAAAGATAAATATTAAAAAAAAATCCAAGGTCCAGGAAATTATGGCAGTTTGCAGAAAAAAAAAAAAAAAAAAAAAAAATCCAAGGTCCAGGAAATTATGGCAGTTTGCAGAAAAAAAAAAAAAAAAAAAGATGGTTTTGGTTAAATCCTGAAAGTTGCAGTATCTGAAGGTCAAACGAGTAGTGTTGCACAGATAGTGTTGGTGATGGATAACAGTAGCACTAATACCAAAGTACTTTATATTTAGGAAAGCAAAATGTGAAGATTCAAACTTTAAGGGGTTGGGGGAGGGGCAAAATGGGCTCTTTCTGCAACTTTCTGTGTAATGGGAAGCTCTGTGCCTCCCAAAGTGTGACAGTTCCAAAACTTCTGAAAAAAGGTTAAGTGCAACAAAATCACGTCCAGAAGGCATTCAGTTATTAAGACTGTTTCAGTGAAATTGGCAGACCTCTGAGAATCCTTTGCCTTTTTCTACTCTCTAGTCTATATAAAACATAAAACAAAATGGTATTTTTTTGCACAGATTATACATTGGCACCCAGCATGCAGTACTTGAGAGCATACTGATGATAGCTGGCTGTGCAGATCAGATTAGTCTGGAGCATTCCATGAAAAAATCTGCCAGTCACTTCATCAGTAGAGAGACTGCTGGAATGAAGAGAGGCATTAGCAGGATGCTAAAGAGGAAAAGAGAAAAGGAAAAAAGAAGTTAATGAGAGATGGATTGYAGCAGATGTAGTGGAAGAAGGAAGAAGAAATGGAACTGTACTGCAAGGCTGAAGAGAAAACAGAATAGCAGCAAGGATAAAGCTGATAGTGGGAGAAACTCTCGAGTAATGTGGTTCTAGATGTTGCTATGGATTTCTGTGCTATTTGAAAATTTGAAATCATTGGTTGTAAATTGCATCAGACTTTAGATTATATGAATGCTGCCGTTCTGATTCATAGCTTGTTAGAACTGAGGAAAAATACTATGTCCTCTACTAAGAGGGACTCTTTATATCCTAGAACCTCTTCCTACTCTTAAACCGTTATCTTTCAGACTGCAATATTGCTGGGAAGTTCCAGACAACATTAGAACTTAAAAACAGTCCAGAATACTTCATCACACACACAAAAAATTATAAAAAAGGAATCTCAGAAAGCRATATATCCCTTTGAAAATCCTCATATGCACAAAAGAATGCTCAGCCTCCTAATATAACCCCATTCACACCCAGAAAGAGGAATATATGTGATCTTAAGGCTTTAAAAAGAATTCACTTACAAATCTGCAATAGTTATAAACAGAACTAGCTGCCAAAAGCAGCAGTAGCCAATTACAAGCCTGAGTGCAGGAATGAGCCAGAGTTGTCCATTGGCATCTTCTTCCATTTTGCTTCATCCTCAAGGTTGAATATTCTAAAACTGTTCTTTTCTTTTAAGACCTGGYGGTGGTGCTGTTGCTCCTTTCTGTACAGTAGCTTAATCTCCAGGTTTTTACTTGGGACATGACCTCGAATTTATTAGAGTTTATTATCTAGCACACAGTGCTGGAGTAATGTTGCTATATTCTTCCCGCTTCTTGCTGGGCTGTTAACTCAGGTGTCCCTGCACTTCCATAGGTATATGTTAAACACTTGAAAAATCTCCTGGAAAACTACAGTCCTTCTTTTGTAATCAAACAAACAAACAAACAAACAAGCRCAAAAAAAAAGCCAGCCTAAAGAAGGTAAAATAGACAGCAGGATGAGAGCAGAAAGTATGTGAATTGACCAAAAGTGTTTGATTTGGAAAAAGGAGACAAACGTCCTGTATTTGGGGCAGTATCATATCTAATCACTCAGGCAGTTTCCCAGACAGGAATTTTATTCATGTAACTAGTTGCATTTAGTTCAGAGGACTCAACTTGCTCATTTAGGTGACTATAGAGATCATAAAAATGTAGAGCTGTAAATATCTCCCAACCTGCTCTGTGTGTGTGTTTATAAACCAGAATTATCATTAAGACAAGTGGCTGCTACATCTGAAAGACTCTTGCCAGTGATAAACACAGTATAATTACTGCATAACTTTACAGATCAGAATTTTCAGAATTTTATAAGACAACTAAATTCTAAGGGAATAAGTGTATTTCTTCGACTTATTGTTTATTATGAGTATCAGGTATACATCACAGTAAATGAAAAGCTTTCTTCAAGTGTAAAAATAAATGTTTCAGGCTGAAAAAAAGTTAAGCCATAGCAACAAGAAAATCTAAAATGAAAAAAACAGCAGTTATGTAAATTTGAAAAATCCTGCTAATTATTTAACTTTATTTTTAAAAAAGCCAAAGAAAACAAAACCCAAACAAATCCAACAATAAAGTTCTGCTAAGATAACTCTTGTTTAGAAGTGTTCATATTTATGAGCTAAGAGGTAGATAATTAAAATGTATGAACAAGCATGAATTAAGCAGTCGCAAGGGCTTTTTCATGGTTTGCAAATCATCTACGTGTCAAAATAGAACTAACGCATTAAAGAAAAAAACAAACTCGAAAGACAAAAACATGACTCAATCAAGCAGGACCAGATTAGCTYTTATGGACTATAGGTTTGAGATTAGGGCACCAGCTTTGGGAATAACATTAYGAGTTGAGAATCTCAACTTTCATTTAAAAAGCAACTTTCATTGGTAAGAATTTAAAAACAGAAATGAGGATTAATTCATGTCCATATGTACAGATAACTCCAATGGATTTAAACTATAGCACTGAAATAAATCAGGGAAAGAGCAGAATCACACTCAAGAAAAGGGAAGCAAGCAAAGATGAGGTCTGGTGTTGGCCTGTATTATTTTACACCCTGAATTCTGTTCTTCAATTGTTGCTGACTTAGATACCATACAGCACACCACATCTCCCTTCTCTCTAGTTGTGAATAACAAATGCAATTAGAAATACTATACTGAATGATCTTGCTTTCGAAGCACATTTTCCCTCATGCACACATGCACTCCACTCTACTTCTTTGCTGGTGCACGTTCACCATCTTCACAACCTAGACAGTCCTAAAGCTCTAATAAAATCAGGAAACCAGAAAGTTCAGGCAGGATGAAGGAAAAAGAAAAGTTGGAGGTGCAGGGGCATAAAAAAAGCCCATGTAGCTAAAGGAAATAAAACCAGAAGAATAATGACTTGTAAGAAGAAATGACTATAATTATCAWATTTTTCAAAACATTCAAAGTTGAGACAAAAGACAAAGCAGCAAATGTGAAAGTAGCATCATGAGCAGGAATAGGCACAGCAGTGATGTAAATGGAATGGCTATGCACCTGCACAATTGTATCTACATCACCTGAGAACAAATTTAAAGTCTGGATGTGCCAGTGTTAATTTGAAGAAAGGACCTGCATCCCTCTCTGTTAGTCACACTCAAATCCATGCTTGTGTAGCATACTTCCTTGTTCTGAACATCAAGTGTGGAAAAAACCATTTCTTCTGGCATCCCAGGAACTAAATGGCTGTGTCAGGGCAATTCTTTCCTAAAGTGAACTGGGATGAGACAGCCCTTCTTTGGTACGGCAATTGCACAATTTGCCCTATAATGTCATGTTTTTTTTTAATTTTTCACCTAAGTAAAGTGCCTAAAAAAGAATAAGAAAATAGACATTTAATAGTCATTGACGCCGTTTCCAAGCACTTTCTCATTCTCCACCAAAATAAACATAACATTTTTAATGCCAAAAAACTCACAGGAAATCTGCTACAGAAATTTAGATAAATAAAAAATAGAAATTAGCATTACCCATTCCTAAAATTTGTGATTCTTTTGATTTGACTCATTTGAAGTGCAAAGTCCTGCACCTGAAGAGGAGCACTCCCATGAACCAGGGAGTGCATGAGTCATGACTAAAATAAAACATAGAAAATTGAAAAAAGGATTTTCTTTGTCCAGGGGAGCGGGGTTTGGAGCATTCCAACATCCCATTCCCCCAGATCAGGCAAAACAGAGAGATGGAGGCAACTTTATACTTGGAAACAAACCATCAAATTTATAAATTAGATTCTAATTGTGATATGAGAGCCTGCACTTACCAGGAACTTAAATCAGAGACCCATGAGACCTCTTCTATAGCTTTTATCTTACATAGATATTTTTTCTGATTGTTATGAGTAATTGAGGATTGCTGCCATACYGCAGAACAGGAACAACTACAATGTAAGGTCATTGCCTTTGATGTATATTTTTATATTTCTACATAGTAAAAACATTGGGGGTTTTGTGAAGAATGAAATTGTGATGAAAAATACCTTTTGATAATTATCCATAAAGCTTCCAACCTACAAAACCAGAAAATGTTCAGCGTCAGCCCTCAATGTACAAGAAAGTGCATGGAATAGCCTCTTTTAAAGAATAATTTTCTCTTAGTGTGCTTTGTTTTTGCTAGGCTTGGCAAGCCTTTCTAATAAAAACATTTTTTCGCTGTGTGAAATCAGCGTCTGCTTTCCAAATAAAATTATGAACAATGTCAGGTAAACATAGTAAGACAATCATATTTTTATATTTTATCAAGGTACCTCAAACAAAATTTCAGTTCAATTATCTCATTTTCTTGTAATCATGTATAAGACKAATTCTATAGTCTCCTCCATGATGTGCTGTGGCCATAAAACTGACACAATAGGCAGAATCTGCTTATTCATTTAGGAAGATAATGATATTGTCCCAATAGGAATCATATCAGTCTTGGTATTAAGATGTATGTTCTGCCAGTAGAAAAGGATGAGAGCAACAGGCAACTGGAAATCCATTCCCCTAGAGAAGTGTAACAGCAACCTCAAAGCAAAACGTTTCTAGARTTCAGTTCAACGTCATCCTTTCCTCACACACTCCTGCCTGCAGCCACTCTGGATATTTTGGTGATTGGAACAACACTAATCCMCAGCACCTAATCACCTCGACAGCACCTAATCACCTGCCTGACATCTTCCTCTCYGTCTAGGCAGCATCGAGCAAGAGCTGAGGGACTGTTCACAAGCATGAGGGGGAGCTGGCAGCAGACTGCTTTAGTTTCTGGAGTGAGGAAAACACTCATGGCTGCARTCTGTGTTTGTCAATGGACACACAGAGATGACCCAAGTGGTCTGGGGAACATGCAGACAATAGTTTGGGAAACCTCTTATCTAGAAAAATGAAACTCCTGAGGAGACTAAAAAGCACCTCACTGTACTCRCAGTGTTGTGTTTACCTCTTCAGACACAGGTGCTTAGCATTGAAACAAATCCAATTTTCCTGCTGGCCTGAGATGGAATAGGTCTCCCACACAGGCATTGATAAGCTGTGAAGGGTTCCCCATGGTCTTAAAATGACAGACACATGATTAAACCCTTACCAAACAACAAATTCAGTCAACAGGAGTAACACAGCAGCTGAAGAGCAGACTTCTTTGACTCTTCAATGGGGCCAAAGCCGCAGGCATCAATGGCATTCATCACAAATTCATCCACAAGGAAGCTAGGGTTTTTTTCACGGAACACTTTGCGACTCAAAGGTTAGATTTGCCCCTTCCAGTGCAAGTTGCCACTCTGACTAGTGTCAACTCTTCTATCAGAGAAGGCAAGTGATGTCATGCTACCAAAGACAATGATTTCAAATTTGTTGCTAAATGATTTCTGGTAAAACCAGCATGATGAACTACTGAACACTCAGTTCATTAGCTGTCATCCAGCTTGACATTTCCATCTTTCAAGCAGTATTGCAGAAAATCAAAGATACACAGGGCTGTACTTCAAAAGCTACAGAGGTAGACATACTGTCTTCAAGAAAACGGACCACGAAGGATATGGAAAGAATGGAATGTGAATGATTACAGTAACCCATAAGCAGACAAAAAGTGTTTGAAAATTAATTCTTCATGTGCCCTTTAGACACACAGTTACAGAACTAACATTAATAAAACAGAATAAGAATGTAATAACTGAACTTAATAGTAAAATAAGAACATAATATTCTGCAGATAGAATATGAAAAAAATATTTGCACAAATGACCRGTCTTACACTGTGGCACTTTTTAAAGTCATCCTATGTAAATACTGTACTCTGTATCAATGTGACAGTTACCATTTATAGAAAATACGAGAAGCTAAAAGAGTGCTTACTAACTGAACACCTTTATGGCAAAATTCTCATACCAATACATATGAAGAGAAGATAATCACTATTCTATAATACTTTCTACATGCTACGTTAAAACAATTTTTTAATTACTGTTTACATTACCTACTTTAGTCTTTAAGCCATCAGATATTTGAATTATCTTCTGCAAGAGTTTATCAACTGGATTCCTACCTTAGGTACCCTCTTTACAAAGTGATGAAAGTGTTCTGTTTTCCTCTTGTTCTCTCAGTTGAACAAACTAAATATAAAAAAAAAAGTCTTTTTTTTTCATTTTCTATTTTTATTTTTTTGTTCTGAGATTTCTCTTTCCCCATGGATTTTAAAATTAATACTTTCTTGGCCAATTTAGAACACACAGAACCTACTCTAAATGCTTAAAAATCTTCATATTCTTTAAAACTTTCACAGTTTTCTTCCGGAAGACAGGTACATAGTGTTTGTCAGTACCTGCTTACGTGTTAAGTGCATCTATTGCTTCCAGTCATCCTGCCTACCTAATTTCTTTCGTATTGTCACCTTCTGTATGCSACACGACAGGGATGACACAAGTATCAATGTATTGAAAGAAATGTTTGATGCCTGTGATTTACTCCCTGGATCAGAAATTGTGTTCCTCGGTGTGCTGTTTATACTGATCCACTCAGAGCAATTCCTCTCCACTGGCATTATTAGACTTCAAACTGACTCCCACAGCTTTCTGAGAAAATAATTCCCAGCCCCTGAGACCCTTCAGAAATCATAGGCAGAGCAAGCTTGTACACTGTGGAACTCTTAAACCTGTGTTGCTCCTTGAGCAGGAGAGTTCTCAGAGTTAGAGAACTTCTATAATTAGTTATGGTTAAGTTTCATTTAGCAAAGGAAAATGTTAGCTACTTCATTAAGAATAGAAAATATATAATTTAAAAATATGTAAAATATTCTCAGGACTTAACAGTCAGCTGACTGTTTTGCTCCTAGTTATTAACTGGTGCATTTATCCTTGTGATGAGACTTTGGAACAATTCTACCGCCTACTCTTGAAATTCTGCTTCCCTTGGCTAATCTCCTTCCTTGACCACTGTACAACTTCAGTGTCTTATTGAGGAAGTTAAGCCTGCAAACTTGCCACCTTCAGCCCAGGTCTGCTCAGAACAGACCCTTTTCTAAGCAAACCATCTTTCATCAGAGATACYCTCCCTTCTCTGTCTTTCAACCCACTTGGTTTGTTTATCAACAGGACAAGCAGTCAAGACTTAAATAAAAAAAATAGTTGTGAGGAACAAGGCTTGGTGAAATCTCAGTCTACACTGAGTACCCCATTGCTTGTACGAGCCAACCCTTCTACAACTTGCAGCTAAGCTACTTACATTCTTTGCGAGGCAAAAGGGTTGTTTGATTCGAGGATCTCAGGTGTAAGAACTGCTTGCCAAGTATAGGTACCTAAATTACTGTCATAGGACCTTCAAATGCAAATACCCTTGCCATTAAAGAATTGTGGCAATTTTTTAGAGGCTAATTTGCTAGGCACTTAATATTTCAGTACAGTTAACTATACTGAACAGAGAGAGTTCCAATCTCAATTTCTCTCCTCCTTCCCTTTGGAGACGGATTATAAAAATGCTGAATCAYAGAATCACAGAATATGCTGAGTTGGAAGGGACCTACAAGGATCATCGAGTCCAACTTCTGACCCTGCACAGCACCATCCCCAGGAATCACACCGCGTGCCTGAGAGCATTGAACTCAGACAGGCTTTGTGCTGTGACCACTTCCATGGGGAGCCTGTTCCAGTGCGCAACCAGCATCTGGGTGAAGAATCTTTTTCTAACATCTAACCTAAACCTCCCCTGGCACAACTTCTCTCTCTTGCACTGTGAATGAAGATTCTGCTTCCTTTTTCTAAACAACTTTGAATTTTTCTGTCTACATAGGTTTGAAAATACTGCCTGTTTCAGGCTTCTTTGCAGGAAGGATCATTTTCAGCGTAGTAGGACCAAGTGACATGTTGGTTATTAGATTCATACATTTGAATTCACTGTGACATCTTCAAAGAGTCTGCACATGAAACACTAGCAGCACAAATGACAGATTTGGGACCCAACATTTTCTTCTCTTCCTCAAATTTTGTGAATATTGTAGGTCTTGGACTGAGATTTCAGGAGTTTCTAAGATTTTAATTTTTTTATAAGGTAATTTGCTTCTGAATAATTTGATGGATCTGTGATCTAAACCACATTTKTAGGTTTTTCACAGGGATGACAGATCAATGATTTCCTCTGGCACTAAAAAGTGGCCATTATCTTTTACAGTTTAGTCATTTTCAATATTCAGAGTCTGCATTCATCTAATTCAAAGAACAGACACATATCAATGAGAATCTCTAAACACTTCTACATTCCTGCTAAGGTCTCTTTATGTGACTTTCCATACAGTTAAGTTTATTCCTATCCATATAAAAGCCTGATGGTTGTATTTCTGCACAGTAAAACCCAAATAAATACTGAGAGTCATAAAGAGTTCCCTTTATTTCTTTAGGCAGTGTACTAAAGCAGTGCAGAAGAGGCTAATAGGTTCTGCAAAGCCATTGCTTTTTGCCCTTGTGCAAGTGAGCAGGACAGGATAGAGAATGACKGAAAAATTATTGTGACAGGCTCTCAGCTGGCCATAACTCTGAAGTTGGAAGCACTGTACTCTTCTCTTAAGAGTGACCAGACTAAAGACACTAAAATAGCTGTGGCATCAATGATTTATTAAAACACACACTAAAACAAGTGACTTTTACATGTCGAGTTAAGTATAATATGGTGAGACAGAGTGAAATAAAAGGGTTTGCAAACAAATCTTTCCCTTATTCACTGTACCTCACAGAGTAGGTACTTCCATTCTTGTTTTCTAGGTCAACAATTTTTTTCAGCTTCCTGGACTGCATCAAATTTGCTATGGTCTTCTCAGAGTTCCCGTCAAGTTCCCCTTTCCTTCAAGCAGGCTTCTGCAAGCCCTCATGCAGATTTTCGGCCAGCTCCATGCTCCCCTCAGGAGTCTCTCAGGCTGTACTTGTGCAGCAGCATCCCCACTCATGACATTTATCACTCCCCATCTGTCCTATCTCACTCTCCCCCATAACCATGTTCAGTTGTCCCCAGAAAAAAAGCAGTTTCCCCACTTTCTTGCTGGTACCATGATACTGGTGCTGTAGCAGTGTGAGCACTGCCAACAGCCTGCCTGCCTGCCTGCCTGCCTGCCTTCCTTCCTTCCTTCCTTCCTTCCTTCCTTCCTTCCTTCCTTCCATCCTTCCTTCCTTCCTTCATTCCTTCCTTCCTTCCTTCCTTGTCACTGCTCAGCCATATTCCTTCATGTACACATATAATAAAGTCAGTGGCAGAGGGTATTTATCACAGTTATTTCCAGTGACTGATCTGGCCCGTGTGCAATTAGCACACAGTTGCATGACAACTTATCATACTTATTATTTTGAAAATCAACACGTCATTGACCTCTTCAGGGCTGGAGGGAGGGGACTTTTACATTAAGACTGACTGCAGGAACCCAGTCACAGCAGCAGTCCTGTCCAAAGAGCAATCACCTGTTCTCTGTAAGTTTCCAARGATGCTGTAGGGCAAACCAACTTGGAAATCACTGTTTCTCTGAGGCAAGAAGGGYGCTGTTGTTCAGATGTCTTGATCAACACTTCTCTATAGCAAGAGAATGACTTTGAGCAGCCTTAGAGTTGAACTCCAGTAGGAACAGAAGTTTCTCTTTGCAAGGACATAAGAACCTCGTTTACCTTGTGCAAGTACAAGCACTTTGTACTGCAAGTACCAGGAAATACTCCCTCACAAAGAGGCAGGGTGCTGTTAGTCACTGGTGTCTTCACTCTTACAGAAGCAGGGTTTCTCTGGACTCAGAAACATATGAAGGTGGAGATGGGGGCTGTCACTTAAGTACTGCTTATATCAACACACTGGAGATGCCATGAGAAATTTCAAACATCAAGAGTTTATGTTTTTCCAAAGCGGCAAAAAGAGAACAACAAAGACTGTGACCTACAACTTCTCTCTCCCTAACTGCTCCTGACCAGTCCAAGAACAAGTCATACATTACTGCCAGCTGCCCTGCAAAGGAGACGAGGAAGACAACACAATTGGAGTGTATTGTGCTGATATAAAAAATAAGCTGTATTTATTTTCCTCCTAAACCAATGGATATTTTGAGCTGAAGATTATCTTCCTGGATATTATTTTTGAGGATCCGATGGCTTTCTGCAATTGCTTTGAATTTAGATATTTGTTTTATGATGAGAACTTTTAACATTWAAAAAACAGCTTTACTTGCATTTTTAAGCCCAGTTACATTTTTCCCCTTAAGCTGCTTGGCTCTTTTGCTCTCCTTTATAGCTGCAAGGAGGAGTATGTTATTATTTTTGGAAAGCTTGCTTTTTATATTCTTTCTTTATTACTTACCCTAGTCTCTTAATCTTTTATGGATATGTTTGGGTGTTCTTTTGATCTGGAAGTTTATTTATTTTTTTCTTTGTACAATAYGTTCTGTACTTCCGTACCTGCTAGATACTGATTTTACTTAATTATYTCTCCTTAAAAGTTCACCCTCTTAAAATTACTATGTTGCAGGTTCTGGACTTTTTACAAAATACATTAAAACATTCATCACATTTTCACTTTCTTTTCTCTCTCAATATCAAATTGCCTTTAATGGGAAAAAAAAAAAGGAAAAAAAAAGGAGRACTTAATATCTAATTTGTAWATGGAAGGGTATAAAACACATTTAATAATATGTCAATAGATAGCACACATTTTTAATTAAATTGTAATATGGAAAAAAGCACAGTATTTTCATAGTATGGATGGAACTGCAAATCTTATTTATATATCAGTTGCCAGATTTACTGAGGTATTTCAGAAAAAGCTTAAAATTTTAATATAGATGGTATCTTTCATTTTAGTGAATATTTGTGTATAAGATGATTAAGAAGCATAAAAATGAAGTTTAGTGTTTGCAATCAGATTGACAATTTAGTCATCATAGGCGAAATTTGCAAAATGTAGATCAGCCATGTAAAGGTCCTCATACTTTTCAGTTATTTACCTTCTAAATTTCCATGGAGCTATAAAAGTGGTGCCCAAGCAGCAGTTTAGATCTGTGCTGCAGCCTGGTATTCTGGCTGCACCAGGGGAAGGTCTCACCCACAGGGGTCCCACCCTGGACACCAAGATGTCTTATGACAGGATCAGATATGAGGCACAAGAGGTCACAGCATCCTGGCCTATTTTTGTCCCTGATGAAAACTGACACCTGACAAGTGAGAAACAGTATTTTTGAGGTAGAAATACACCTTCAGTCCCATTCCYRCTCCTGGCCTTGCAATAGTTTGTGACATAAACATGGATTGCTCTTAAGTTTTTATGGACTACACTTAAGTTTTTACGGACTACACTTAAGTTTTTACTGGAGACCATAATTTACATCTGTCCTGAACATGTATTCCTTGTTTGACAACAGTGTAAAGCACCTCCAGACAATGATTTTTGTTAGATTTCTGAAGGCATTTGTCTTTATGTCTATAAAGGCATCTAGACAGATCAATAGCAGTTTGCTTTCACGTCAGACCTTCTCACACTGTCTTTATGTATATTTCGGGTCACTCAAAGGCTTGGGTCCTTAAAGTCCACCTAAAGACAYTGCATAGGAGGTCTTGCTCACAGTCCCTAACATTTCATGAAAATCAAGGTTATTAAAATTCTCCACCTTCTTTTTGTTCATAACTGTCATTATTCCTAAAAACTTTTAAAACAGAACATGAACTGAGAATGAACCATGGACTTTACAAATACCACATATTACAGTCTGTATTCTTAAAGTAATACATATTATTTCTTTAAGGTCTCAAGACCAAAATATTTCTTACCCATAGCAGTTGGTTCAGCCTGGACTTGAAATTATCAGTTCCATCATGGGTCACGATTTATAATTTTCTTCTCTTTCTCAGATCTTATTTATCACACAAATCAGCTATAACAGACTTTACAAAGTGCTTTATTTTCCCCAGTTTTGCACATAAATACTGTGTTTGTATTTACTTCAGATACAAATGGTGCCACCTGCTCCTCTTAGTACCCTGACATTTGGTGCTAATTAGATGGACTTGCATTATCAACAGCACAGTAATACAGCGCTGSAGCAGGCTCGGTTACCATGGATCCTAATGCACTCGGCATTCCACAGGAAATTTAGCAGAGCATAAGAAATAAATCTATTGCTGTGTGAACCTGCACCAGTTCTGTGACACTAGTAAGGTACATCATCAAAGTCTGCTAAATTCAAGGGTAAACACTATCATAATTTTTAAACTTTTATTAATACATTCTACCACTGAGTCACCATGTAGGTGAAACAAAATTGCAAGCCGATTTTAAACACCCTGACAGTGCTAATGGAAACAAGTCATGCATTCAAGCTGCAAAGGAAAATGAGTCTCAACTGGGGATCAGTTGCCACAAAAGACTACTGGCATCTGTAAGTGAGAAAAGTCAAAACAATTCATACTCATAGGACTGTCACACCAAACATTTGCTGTGAAAACTCATGCTATTTGTTCCTTTTCAAGCCTGCCTAAGACCTAACAAATGGGCTAAACCAAAAGTTGCTTCTACAGAGTGATTTGACATAGCTCAATAAACTCAACAGATGAAATTAAATGAGAAGGAGGAGGAATGGATTATGGTGCAGGCAGCAGGTGAAGAAAAGATATAAAAATAACAAAGACATTAAATCATTAAATAAACAGACAATATAAAAATAAAATTCTTTTCTTTCTCCCTTTCTTACAGTGAAATGCATATAACACTATAATTGTCCCCATCTGTTCTAAGGCCCAAAAACTCTCTATTTCACAGTTGAGGTAAATTAGCAATTTCTGCTTCAGGCATCAACCTCTGATATTGTTTGGGGTCCTCCTTTATTGTCAGAATTATCTGCATTTCTGTCTTGTACACATCTTCGAGTGCTATGGTGCCAGAATTTCAGATTCTTTCAGAGTTGTATCCAAACACTCACATCTCAAAGGAAAAGTTCAGCACCTGAGTTACAAATTGCACATCCTCTGTTCTCCAAATGGGCTTTTTTAACAAACTACCAAAGGTGAGTTTGAAAATTATTGCCTTCCCCTTGTGATTAGAATGATTTGCTGCAATATGAAGCAACATGCTGCAAATAAGGTAAAACCAGGGACAGATCCACTTCCCAAAGCTAAAAGCATCCCAGCGCAGTGCTAGAAAGCATCAGGTGATACACAACCACACAAGGCTCATGCAAGTCCTCTAAGCTTCACCACAACTGAGATCTATTTAAAATATTTAACCTTTAAAAGAGGAAATTCATTTCAGAATCATCTCATTAGGCTCAATTTTTGTAAGTGACGTAGCCCAAGAGAAGTGGAAGAAGACAGGCCAGACAGCATCTACAGGTCTAAGGTTTTTATGGGGTAGTATAATTAATAAACCACTGCATTCAATAGAGAAGCAATCAAGCAGGCAGGCAACACATGATTTGGGGCAGTATAGAAGTAACAGTTCATCTCCTCTTTTTTTCTCTCTTTTTTGGAAGATATGAATGGACAACAGACCTAGATTTATACAGCATAGTTCTCACAGCCTAAGATATTACCAATCTGTCTGTATTTGAATTACCAGAGGGAACATTTGAATTGTGGGAACATTTCTGTACCTAAATTATCAATGCCAAGTGGYAGTGAAACTGCACAGCATGAATACAATGCAAATTTCAGAAACAAGAAGTCTCAAAGTTTGCACAYGGCCTAACAAAAAGTAAAATATCCTCTGACTGAAGACTTCACTTTGTTTTGAGCCCTGAAAAACATTCATCCTCCACAGTCACCGGATGCTTCCCCTCCACCAAAGCCTGCCAGCTCTCATAATTTCACAGCTGGAATGGTATCTGTGTCCACATAGCTGAGTGCATTCTTACCCTGCATGGCTTATGAATAACCAAGAATTTGTCTGTTGTATGGCACGAATACTGCAAAGGAAAAAGAGAGCTGCTCTAACACCTGGCCAAAAAAGTTTATCCATCAGAAAGAAGGGCTTGGTTTTAATAAATGTCAGAAGAACATTTAGTGGTGAACATGGCAGAACACTAGATAATCTTAGAGGTCTTTTCCAACCTTGACAATTCTATGAAACGTTGAATACAATAGTCCCCACAAATAAGGAAGGACATTAAGAAGTGTTCTGAACAAGAAAAGCTTGTGATAAAGATGAGATTTCCACAATCACCAATGCACTTTGAATTAAAAAATAAACCAAGGAAATCACATCTTTCTTGAACAATAACTCATCGGGAACCAAATATACTCCATTTTTGATGTCATGATACTGCCAAAAATTAGTCTTTCAGAAGACCTGAATAACCTATCCCTGTGATAGTTTATTCAGTAATTCATTAAAGTTTTCATGCTATTTTTTTTCAAGGGGTCATAGGCTAGTATAAAAGAAGAGGCATAAATGCTCCAATTTTTGGAAACAAGTTTAAAATAAAAAAGTTCTACAAGAGCATTAGATTTGCATTCTTCACAGAGATTCATTCTCTTGTAGTAATTGGCATAGCTGAATTTCAGGAAATACATAACTGTCAAGTGGTGAGTTTACCCAGCTCCCGCCTGACATTCTCSTTCTACAATCATATCTTTAATTTTGAGGAAGAGGTGAAATGCCTAATTTAGACAGTCTCTTCTGAAAAATAGCCCCATAGAAGGATAAATCCATTGTCCAGAGACATGGAAAACTACTAGACATCAATGTCAATGTTTTTATCCGTGTGATTCATCATAATCAGCATGTCATTTACACACACTGTCATTACTGTCTCCATCAACTTTGTGCCAGATAAATATTTACTGTTCATGCACATACTGTAYATAATATTATACACTGCCGTGATATTTTTTTTTTCTGGGTCCTAAATCATACATTTTTGTCCTTATAAGACTTATAAGGAGGCTTTGATACAGAGTTACACTTCACTATAGAATGTAGTTCCATCACAGTAAATATTCTTTCTAAAACACTTAGCAACATTTTGGTTTGTAGGGAAAAACAACAGAGAAAACCAGGACTACRTCCAAAGTTGGACTGTTGCATTTTTGAACTGAACCTTTTGGTTTGAAACTTTTGGTTACGTGTATTTGATTTTTATGTTAGATAATACACGATAGTATTTTCGTTGGAATGGAACAAGGTTTAATTCTCTTTTGTTTTGARTTGTAAAATGGACTGGTTTAATTTCAATTCGAAATGTCAAAATCCTTTTTGAAATAGAAGATTGATCTTCTTTGCAGTTCTGCTTCTCAAGAGGATTTCCTGAATAATAAATTAAGAATAAAGATTTTGACCCTCATTACATTTTTTTCCCACTTTCCAAAATAGTTTCTTAATGTGTAACAGCAGTCAGTGGAAATGCTTCACTTCACCTGAGACTAGGAATGAGGGAGAGGGGACGGGGACAGTTCTCCTGTGGCCTGCCAGTGCTTGTCAACACAAAGAGGTCCAGCCCCAAGGCCCAGCTCTCACAGCACCAGGTCCCCTTTCTCCAGGCTGCCTGCTATTACTCTCARTAACTCCCTCAAGTCCTTCTTTAGCTTCCACTTAGAGTTTCTATCCTGAATTGAAGATCAGTAACAAAAATTAGTGGGAGGAGAGAGGGTTGGGAAAGACAAAACATTTTGCTCCAAAACATCCTCTGTAGACCTGCATACGGATAGGGATGACAATGGAATTAGGGGAAAGGAGATTTTACACAAGAGAATAATGCATATTGAGACTTATGTACACGCATGCTGCAAACCATATCAATATTTAAAAATTGAATCTTCAAGAGAGTAGATCTGTAAGAATGTCARAACCTAAGGAATAGGGTTATATCATCATCATCAGACCAGAAAGTCAATCACATATAAAGCTGAAGAACATATGACCAATGAAAAGTATTAATAATGTATTTTTTCAAATAACTCCCTGCTCTCTAGGGAAGTATCATAAGAACACAAAATACAAGCACTTAAAATGACTATTTCATTGTGGAACTGGCTATGGAATATTTCTACATGGGTAGAAAATATACTTAAGACATTCTTGAGGTAGTCATAATCATTCATAAGAACCTTCAGCTGTGAAATACTACTGAGTTCAGTGCACTCCTGCACAGATGCATAAGTGGCCCCCATACAGCCTACCTTGCATGACTGGAGCTGTATTTCTAAATATTGCACAGCAATTTGTTTGAAGGCGTAATTACACCTGAAATGCTTGATCATAATGTAATTAATTCCTCACTCTGAAATGAGAATTAATTTAAACTAGCATTGAGAATATCATTTTWAAAAAAAAAGGAAGACTGGAAAACAAAGCAAAAATAGTCATAAACTTGTTCATAAGTGAATTAATATACTGAGCTGTAGCAAAATGTACATAGCATTGGACTTGAACATCATGAAAACATATTCGAAATTTCACATAGCCACATTTCAGACAAGTAAATACCATAATGAAGCATCAGCCAGAGATACTGTAAATGACCAACAAGAACAAACAGAGAACCCCAAGAAGAGAAAAGATGCTGGTATTTATCTGGATGAATGCACTAGACCAAATTTGAGATAGGACTACAAATAAGCACCTTTATAATCACAACCAATTTATGCTCAGATACACCTTTCTAAAATTGAATTAAAATAAATATATAAACCAAGAAAAAATTAATATAGGATTTTTTCTTTTATTATTTAAGGACCACTGTAAAAAGGTGAGGAAGGTGGTAAAAGTACTGTTCACATTCTAAAAACCCACTTTCTTTTTTTAATGTCCCATACAATACTGGAAGTATATAGAAAGCATTGATGTTAAAGGCTCCAAAATCAAAAGCCAACATGATTCAATACTACAGTGAAGGAGGCTGCAAGAAGTTTCAATTCTTTTTTTCAGAAGAGTGATTCATGTTAAATGAGAAAAAAATAAAAATATGTATATACACTGTGGTRAACAGAACCACGTAACAGCGGACCGAAAGAGATTTCAAAGAGTAATATGCAGTGCAGTCCACTCTCACAAACAATTTTTCTTTCATTGATACTAGAAAATTTCAGAATTTATTATTGCTGAGATCAAATTCTTGGTTGGTTACCCTTTTCATAGGATGTTCAAACTTCTTGTCTTTATTTCAAGGTTCTGTGCAACTTGACTATAAAGCTCTGTTTATTTT
The DNA here is from genome assembly GCA_018881555.1 of Amblyornis subalaris. Taxonomy (NCBI): domain Eukaryota; kingdom Metazoa; phylum Chordata; class Aves; order Passeriformes; family Ptilonorhynchidae; genus Amblyornis; species Amblyornis subalaris. Next base: position 502,364 of record JACAXG010000073.1, read on the forward strand.
CACGCTACTCATAAGATCTAACTCTTGTCTTCTGAAGTGAAAAGCAATGTAGCTTCCCTTCTGATCATTTCTTTAAAGCTTTTCTTATCCTACTCAGCCTTTGATTACTGACCTCTCTGTGATTTCCACAAAGAATCAAGTTATTACTCTCATTTGGGGGGCCATCTCCTCTCAAATCTCATAACTCTTCATGTCAATAAAGCAACACTCATGTACAGCATTGAAGATCTGGCCGCTACACATCCTTTGTATTTTATCTCTGTGAAACTAAGTTGCAAAATCTTTGGTCTGGTGTTTCAAACCCTGTTTCCTTTATTATCATCATAAACTACATGCAAGATAATTTCACAGATGAATTGGTAAAAACATTTCAGATGAAATGGAAAGTGACCATAATACTCACACAAAATTCAAACCAAATCTTATGCAGACCTGAAAGCCTCCTACTGCAGTTTGCAAAGGTGTGGGTCAATCAGAGCCYGGCTAAAGGAACAATGTTTAACAGAGTGACAGGGAAGCTGTACCATGAATGCTGATATCCAGACCATAGGTACTTCTGCTGAAGGGTGCAAAAGCTATAGTATAATATATAAATTTATCTGCCCTTTTTCTTGCAGGCTGTGGGGTATGAAACTTTACATTCTACGCTATCCCACTGCACACAGGAATCACAAATGTCAAAGACATTTGCAGACCCACTTTCAGTGCTGTTAGCAGACATGAAGATTTGTATAATCTTATACAGCAAAATAATTCTTCCTACTTTCATTATTTTTCCTTTCTCCATTTTAAAACACTGCTGCAATTACAGATTTCAGCTAAAATTCAGGGAAGAGGTATCAAAAGTTCACGAGCAAGTTTTTTCCTGTAAAATTTCTACTCTAATTTTGCCGAAAAGTAGTTAAAAACTTAATTAAAAATAATTTTAATTAATTTTTAAAAATGCCATGAGTTCTAGAAGTTAAATCCCTGAGGTGTGTGCTTTATCCATCAGTAAATAATTAACAATTGATGCAGCAAATTTAGCTTCCTTTTCTCTTCCCAAATTTTGTGAAACCATTTGTAGTCTTATATTTTTTACTTATGTGGAATTACTAATTACAAAGTCGATGTCAAATTTGTGGTCTGTACATTTGTCTTTCTAGATAGTTTTTATCTGTAAATTGAGGAATGTTACATACTTTTAAATACAATGCAGAACATATGACCATTTTTTTGTCTCAGTCCTTCAACTCAATTTCACAAATTGCTTTTCTCCACTGTAGCCTTTTGGCAGATGTTAACATCTCTGTCCAAAAAGTTCTAAAAAAAGATCAATTATTCCAGTAATCTGCACATATAATCCATGTGTTTGTTATTTTTTTCAGATTTTATATGCAATATAAAACAACATTTCTGAAATTGAAACAACTGGACATCGTGGTGTTTGGTTGGACTCAATGATCTTGGTGGTCTTTTCCMACTTTAATGATTCTGTGATTCTAATATATTTTTCAAGACAGTTCTGTGAMTTGCAGAGCTTATTCTATCACTCTCCAAGCCAGCACTTACAATGCTCCAAACCTTGCCACTTTTAGAGACTTGGTAAATTTTTCAAAATTTAAAAGGAATAAAATGAGTTTGTTTCGYGTTTGCCGTAGTTTCAAAAGTCGCAGTCAATTTAAAATGTTACCTTGAAGTGCTTCTGATGCTGGAAATTATTTGTTCATTTCAAGATGAGAGAATAATTGTTGATCTACCTGAGAGTCTTTGAAGAACTGTTCTTTCTAGAGTAAGTCTAGGAAAAAGTCTACCAATAGTCAAAGTCTAGCACTAAGAGTGAAAAGGCACCCTTATTTTCTGAGCCAAAMAATGCTTATGTGGCACTTAAATTACACTGGACTCCTTCAAACAGGTTTATGACATGCAAATTCCCCATTATTTTTCTTCTTCGTTTGAAAGAATAGAACGGGAAAACACGGTTCAACTACAACAAAATCTGAAAAATGCAATCTCTAGCCCAAAAATATTATATTCAAGCACATGGAAAAGTAGACAATGGATTGGAAGCAATAGAACCCTGAAGAGCATGGTATTCCATGGCCTCAGCACTCCACCTGCCCCATGACTGCAGAGCTTTTGAAGGCATTTGGATCTTATTTTGTGGGGTCAGGTGAAATGTACGTAGTGCATAGACTTTTACTATTTTACATTTTAACCAAGWAACAAATCAACCAAGACAATTCTTGCTGCCAAAACTTCAGTAAATGCTGAAGACAGAGTAGAAAAACCCCAGAGCATTAAACACCCATTGTCTACTGATGCGACCAACAATAACTCTAAAGGAAGCACACYTCATTCCATGGTGTCATTTTAATAAACTGAAAGTAACTTATTTTCCACAGGGTATGCGAGATCACAACACCAGCTGTGTTTGTCTCAGTGACAGATCACACACATTATGTAGATTCATCAAAGATTTTAAATCTTCAATTTCTCTGTCTCCTGGTATTATCTCTTCACAGAATAAAAGGATTTTAACCAGAATAATTAAATATTTAATTTTTAATTTAAACCTAAATATAAAACTGAAACATAAGTATTTTTCAACAAGTTGCTTTAAAATATTTTTGCATAATTCAACAGGATATTGCATCCTGGAAATCTGTGGTATTATCAATAGGTAAATGGTCACATATTCAGATCTGAGGAATATTTGCTGATAATCTATGCACAGAGGAGTGTCACGTATTAACTGCCCTTCTGTTTCTATGTGTGAAAGTACCTGTAAGAATGCTAAATTATGTCTAAACATTCAAGTAATACATTCATAATTAATATAAGCAAATATTAGAGTTGTCYCCAGGATCTTACAGGAACTGGGAAGGAAGATTGCTTTGTTGAGAGGATGATGATCAATGCAACCACGGAATGGGAGTAATTTCACTTGATCTGAGCAATCTAAAAGTGGGACACYTGATCCAATTTAGTAATCTAGGTCTATTTGCAATCCCTAAAGAGATGCGCATCCTCACAGGGTAAGTCATACTAGTCTAAACAGTTTACTAAGACATATAGAGGTGGCCTGCCAGAAGACAGAGAATTAAGTAAATCCTGTCTCATGAGCTCCATCCAAGTGCAAGCCTGGAAGCCCTAAACACGCATTAGTCCAGAGTCCAAATCATTACACCCAGCCATGCAGTTAAACCAACGTAAGCTCAATGTAACAAATATACCTTTTCTCCCCTGTACCCTGATTTTAACACAAATTAAGGACACTTGTGCTTCTACCTGACCTTTCATAAGAACCCTTCATACAAAAGCACCTGTCTCAAATATTGGATACAAATAATATTCTACAAATATTGAACTGTAATTGGTACATTTAATGGTTACACTCGACCGTTGAATGCCAAATTCCAACCTCCTTTTCCTACCCTGGTTTATGCTACAGTTCATTATGTATGTCCCATTGATTCTGCAGGGACTATCTCTGCAATAAAATTCCGTTTGGTAGATTTAAAAGTATCGGCATCTGTTTACAGGTAACCAGTCTGAACTCCCCTCCACAAAAGATGAGCAATTACTTACAAATAAGGGACATTTCATAGGTGAATAATTACTCAATGTATTTAAAATGTTCATGATATAAAAGCAATCTAGGTATTTTCATTGCTGCTGGATGAAATCATGAAATTACTTAGTTTACTCTTACCAATTATATTATAAAATGAAAATAATTATTAAAAATATAGTTTTACTTGTGGTATTGGTGGTATCTAACATCAGAATAAGTTAAAATATATTTTAATATCAAACATTAATTTATCAGTAGAGAGATCMCAATAGAAAGATAAATAATTTTCTTTGTTTTATCATTTGCTTTGCCCTTGTTCTCATATTGTTTTTAATTGCYGATATCCTGTTAATCAAGTACCAACTAATAGAGAAAAGACTGTTTTGTGGGAACTTTTGCATCAATAGTTTATGTTGCAGTCATTCCATATTCCTTCAAAGTCTTTTGGGTCCAATTGATGTGATGGGTAGCAAATATTCAACAGTCAACTTGGCTCCTGCTTATGCTGTAAATCTGACTATTGTGATTTTTATATGGAATTACTGTACTTACACAAAACTGCAAAAGACATTTCAGAAATATAAAATGTCAACAATCCTTTTGTACTTTGTTCAGAATATACTTTCCAAATGGGAATCAAGAAAATGGCAAGCACCCAGAAAAGAATAGGAAGAATAAGAATTGCCCTTTCTAACTCTTATGCCTAAACATCCTGGTCACAACTCACAAATCACACAGGAGGGAGAGCAACTGCTATTTTTGTGTACTCTAACACAGTCCCTCCTGAGCCTTAGCGTCTTTTGAGACTCATAGTAAATTCATGTGTCTCAGCTGCATCTATGCTGATTTTCTTAATTTTCTGTAGGTCTCATCAAGAAAAAAAACTACTTTAGGAGTGATTTGATGGTAATGGAACCATTACTCAAACTAGATAGCAAGTCATTGTACCTCTAAAAGACTCACATTCTGCTTTTCAATTTTGTCCTATAAACTTTTCAGAAYGTGACTGCAAACACACAAGTAAATTTACTTCTTTCTATTAATATTTTATGGACAATTGTAATTTCAAAGAGATTAGTTTAGAAAATAAATAATGTCTCTGTAAAGTTCCTAGGTATGTATGATTTCTACTATACTGCACGGTGGTTTTTTTCAGTGAAACAAACAGCTCATTTTGATGGAGCAAATTGAAATTAGGCTAATTGACACAGGTCTCTATACTTTTGGAAACTCTTCCATCTTTATTTTTAGCAGCACAGTCAGTCATTATAGGCAGTTAAAGGCTGATTAGGTTTGCGGAGTAGTTAGAATTCTAACCATATGAAACAGGGGGAGACACTCCTTCTGTGGTGGTGTACACGAAGGAGATTTATAATTAACATTTTTGTTGAGGTTTTATCAAAGGGCCCCATTCTGCTGTTCAAAGACCGTAATGCATGCCTTCAAGGGTTTCTATGGGGAAAATCCAGAACAAATCTCAATGGAACTGTGTCTTATGTCAGATTTGAAGTTGAGGTTATGATTTTTCCCATTAAAACATGATCTAGCAAGCAACTGCATTTCATGTTACATTTCTATTTGCTTATGCACACAGACACATATCTACTTGTATAAGCACACACAAATATATACATATATATAGAAAGAGAGGACTTCAGAACTTTTTGTTAGATCRAAATCAAATATTTGCAGTCTGTGAGGTTAATGGAAGCAAACCGTAGAAGATTTCATTTAATTCTTACTCTTCTCTAAATTATTCATCATTAATGCTGCTTTCTTTATTATCACTGTTTTACTTCTCTGAAAGAGTGATGTATATGATCAGCATCTCAATGCAATTATTAAAACAGTATTCTGCAATATCTTTGTTTGATTTTCAAATATTTGTATTCATCCTTTTGTAGGCTTCTTAAGAAAGACAAGATCTAGAAATCTACGTTAAGGTGAGACTGACAAGCTCAACAACCAAGAGCCAGAGCTAAGAACACAATGCCAGAAATAAGTCTGGTCAGTCCACAGTATTTCTAAGTAATGCTAAATCTTCAGCTACCAAAAACTGGCCCACTGGTAGAGTCAACTGGAAAGCTGAGGATATGGGAAAATTCTCCAGGATGTTGAATTTAAAGTAGAGCAAGAGACATAGTCTCTGCCATCTCCTGCAACCACTGTGCAAGCCCTTCCTCTTGAAGAATCAACAGGAATCAAAGGATGAATGAATGTTGTCTCCATCTTTACAGTTTTCTGGTGGGAAAAGCTTCCCGTCTCCTCATTTCTCCTCCCCACAGAGAATCCAGTGCTAAAGAAAGACTATTGAAGATCCCTGAAAGATTCATGTCTCACTAAAGATCTTTTTATTGAATATAGAAAACCTGCACCTTGAATAAATATGTAAAGTAAGGCTTCTTGTAACCTCTACAYGCAGTTTAATCTTGGTAGTGTTCCATTCTTTTCCATTTTGTTGTAGTAAAACAAAAGAGTTTTCTCTGCAAATGCCTTTCTCCTTCCCCAAATAAAATAGTTTRAGGGTAGTCATTGAGTTATTGTTTCATGCTTACTAAGTTAATGGCCCAATTTGATATTTTTTTAATTCCAGAAAAGTCAGAACGAGAAATCTCTAATATTTTTCAATGAACTATTTTAATATTGAGGATTTGATCAATGTACACTCACATTCGGAAACACACAGAACTAGCTGCAAATCAATAGTGGCAAAGAAATTACTTTCTCAAAGCTTAGGTGAATCATTGCTTTCTGTAAAACGGCAAAAATCAGAAAACAAACAAACAGGCAAATTCAAAAGAAACTTATTGCTTTATGTATCTCCAGAGCACAAATTCTTTTACGAATAAGAAGGAATGGCAACCACAAATAAACAGGATTTTAAAATTTAAAGAAACTGTTCAAGTCATTACAACACTACACTGTAATAATCAGTTATGTATAAGAACAGAGGAAGGTAAGAAGGCTTATGCCCCTGTGTAATTCTTAACCTTGAAGGAAGATAAATTCCTTCCAGGACTTCCAGTGCTTAAAAGACTGTTGATTTTACAAGGAAAAGAAAAGAGGGAACGGCTTTTCACTATTAAGCGTTTTCTAGTATCATCATAAGGAAAAAAAATGCTTGAAATTGGATTAGATCAGTAGCATCCTCACTGCAGGTAGCAAAAATTTAAAGCTATGAATAACTTGGCTAAATAGAGAAGAGGGATATCAGTTTTGTTGTTGTTGGGAATTACAAATGTTATATGAGAAAAAGATTCAAGTACCTCCTAAGTAAGATAAACAGGAAAGGGTAATAAAATACATCTCAAGTCTGAGAAAACTTTGTATCTATCAATTTGCCTTTTAATATCATTGGAGAGGGAGATTTTCAGATTGTGATTGTATCTTGAGCTGTTGAATTTCTTTCAGTGTACTACTGACTACTGACATCACGGCATCACAGAATCACAGAATCATCAAGGTTGGAAGAGACCTTCAGGATCATCTAGACCAACTGCCAACCTGGCACCACCATAACCACCCCTAAATCATATCCCAAAGTGCCACATCCAGAAACCTATAGAGAGGGTGACATGATAAACACATTGGACTGGTGGGCAAAACACAAAGAGAGTCTTATTGTCTGCAGTGCCCAGATAAAAATACAGAAAAATTAGGATAAATGCTGTTTTTAAGTTCAGTCTTCAAGTTCTCAGCTAGATATGGGAATACAGAAACATACAATCACAGAATGGATAAGGTTGGAAGGAACCACAGTGGGTTATCTGGTCCAACCTCCTGGCTCAAGCAGGGACATCCCAGAGCACATGGCACAGGATTGCATCCAGACAGTTCTTGAATATCTCCAGTGAGGGAGATGCCACAGCCTCTCTGGGCAACCTTTTCCAGTGCATGGTCACCTACACATTCCTTTCAAGAACTGAGCTGAAAATTTGGACTGAGAAAGTACATATAAAATATCAGAGAAAACCCACTGGAAGGACAAATGGCAACAGGGACAGGCCAAGGTTCAAGRTTTTCAATATTAAGTTATAAAAAACTAAATGTAACAGCTCTTATATTCTTATTGAAATATGAGAACYCATTCATTTCTTTCATTTACCACCATTGTTTCAGAGCAGACTCGGCCATGAAGTAATGCCTTTGGCCTCTCAAGGGAAAGATAAATTCATGGGTGGGATATTCTTCTCTTTAATCTTTAGCAGACATAGAAGATCATAGTGCACTGACTCATCTATTTTGAGGGCCGTGGTATGAAGAACTATGCAGGATTTCATTGCTGCTCCTCTTTTGTACACAGGAAGCCCTGACAAATGAACTGGGGTGTGTCAAGATRTCATTTGTAATTCTCCGGGTCTAAACTGGGCTGGGAGTCACTCCTCCATTCTCTACTTCTCATTTTTCTTAAATCACAGGGGGTTCATTTCAAACTTACTACCACCACCACCACTTGATTCAGTTTACTTAAAATGAACATATTTTGGTTATTTTAGTTACCCAACACTTCAAATTTGAGTTAGATAAGCATTGGGATCATGGTGAATTGCCAATTTGTTTCAGGTCTGCTACTGTCCTAGTGKGGACTTTTTCTACTGTGGCAAGACACTTTCAAGTGGTTTTAGTCAAGACTCCTATCACTCATAGGTACTTTGCAGAAGAATTCATAGGTTTTTCCCCTGTGGGTGAAAATGCATGTGCAACCATCATGAGAGACCATTAATGTCTTTGTCCCATCAAGTGACAGCGTGTTAACTTTCTGGATGCAGAAAATACATTTTCTTTCTATTTTCAGGTGCAGGGAACATACCATAATTTTGTTTCATAAAATATATGGATATCTGTTTCAAATTAGAAATTATTTTGAATCTGTCAAGATACAGCCTGTGCATTTTATACACCACTTTTCAGTTGTTAATTCAATTTGACAGATGTGATGAGGCTAAGTCATATAACAATCTGTGGTAACATTTAGAGCTTCCCAAACTACAGCACATACACCAGCCATTCCACCTGAAGAGCTTAAAAAAACCCATCTATTTTCCACTTAAAATAGTAATAACAAAATAATCCCTTTCCAGACAASGGTAACTATCCAGCCATGACTTACYGTTATATGAATCAAGGCCAAGGAGTAAAGGATTAGAGTAATGAGCTATCATTTAGCTCAGTCAGGAACTGAATATTATCCTTTTTTTTTCTTTTGTGAAATATGTGGTAAAAGGCATTGCTGAAACAAGAGAGTGAATGCATGGCTCTGATATTTCTGTGTGAGATGTAGCTGTGCCTTGTGAAGCCCAGTGCAGGAAGTGTTTGAATCAATGGCACGATATMCGTACAATAAATCAGATGGTTCAGAGAGTGCAGGGATGCATGTGCTTGGAGACTACACAGGGTTTCTGACAAGTCCAGGAGAAGTGGGGTGCTGGYGTACAGAAAGTTTGGAAGGGCACCACTATAACAAAGGCTGCATGAAAGTGTCAGCAAGCAGCCAGAAGTCTTGGGATAGAAAGTGAACAATAAACTTCATGTTTCATGCAGAAAATATTATTTAGTGAAAGAAGAGACTGTCAGGAAAATCAAGGCACATCACAGACAACTTATGTATGTAGTGCCTCGAAACTGTGAATTGGTGCTGCCCGTACTCACAGAGATGGTGGCCACAACCAGTAATGCTGGGGGTGGTGGCAGTAATTAAGGAAAGGACACACGGAGCCCTGACATTAGGTAGAAGTGTCTACACAAAAAGTAACATTAGCAATCTGCTGTAGTCACAGAAGGTAAAACTCTTGTAATAAACTTTGCAAGTAACAGCAAGAAAATATCATCTCATACGGAATAKCAAAGTCAGCTACAGATGTGTCTGCTGTATTAGCTGTTGTGACAATTGCATCTTGGTATGATGCCTTAGCAAGCAAGTTTGCAAAAACTAGTGACAATTACTTCAAGTTTTTGCTCAAACTTTATAGAGGCTTTCAGTTTTATAATATGATCTAGAATCCTTCTTTTACACATGGGGACAAGTAATAAGAACATATTGATTTGCTTTTTACTCCATCCTCAAACAGTTTGTAAACTAAATCAGGAGTTCAAGACTTGACCTATCATCAAGACCTCAATAGTTTAAAGATAAATTTAATTTTTACTGTACATACTTCAGGGTTAACAATATGAGAATAACTGTGATGCACACATTTGCTAAAAAACATCATATTGACAACTACAGATGGGGTGAGAGAGGAGGTCATTGAAAACATAAATGGAATTGAACCACTGCCACTGGTCTTTAATAAAATCTGTACCATCATTGGATTYGTGCAAATTAACTACTAAATTTCTCATACATTGTCCATGAATTTTTTCTTCAGGTTTAAGAAAAAATATCTCCCTTTTCTTACAATTCAACAATATGCACTGGAGAACTGAAGGAGACAGAAAAGTGATGAAAAGAAAGCAGTTCCTTTCCTGCAGTCCTATGAAAAATTTACAGATAATGTTTTACTTTCACAGTTACCTGTGCATTTCTTGATATTGCTATTTCTTTTTCCATGTGATCCTAACTTGCATCCAAAATTCTCCTCCCAAAATTCTGCAAACCAGACATTTCTTCGATTGTTAGCAAGTGTTCTGCTCCGAAAATATCTATCAAATCCTACATTCAAGAGAAGTGAAGGAAGCATTAAAATCTGATAATGTATAAAAATAGTAATTTAAAGACAATAGTAAGATTTTTATAAATATAAGAACAAGAAAAAGCTTTAGACACAAACTATTTTATGAGCACAGTAGCATCTAAGGATTAGATTTCATTTCAAGGCCATGAATCATGRGGTACCTCTTTGTTGAACCAGAGGGCTTCCAGGACACCTACAATTATGCTTCTATTTATATATTTAACACCACCAGTGGAGAAACTGAAGATTCCTGCTTAAACCTGATCACCACCCTTACCCCTGCAATCCAGCAGTCATAATGAAATCATGATTAACACATCCCATCTGGATTAGCTCCTTGCAAGTATTTCGCTGTGGCTAAATTCTCCATGTAACATCAATAGTGTTATTTTTTTCTAATCAATTACTGGTTTAGCACACTTACCCAGGCACYAAGAGGTTACTATACCCAGTACCCTCACAGGAATAAGGTGCTTCAAACCAAGTTCCACTTCAAGTCAGAATTTTTGTTAATATAGTGGCTCCTTAAAGTAAGTTTAGGAGAGGAAAGCAGGGCACAGATTGATCTCCTCTCCAGAGAATAAACTGCCTCATTATCATCCATCCAATACTCTCCTTATTTGTCCCAAAGAAACCACCGGGTTATAGGTAAGAAGCTCTCGACCCCAAATGTCATCATTATTAGACAATTATAAGATTGCCTAATTGCAGATTCAGCATCTCCTCATCTCAAGAGAGACATTAAATGGTTGGTGAATCAGGCCAACTCAKGTAACTTGGTTGGAAAGTTTTTCCTGAATTCTCTGTAATCAAGCACTACATGATTTTTAAAATTATTTTTTAAAGAGACCTACAGTACTTGAACTTTGATGGAAAATGAAAGGATTGTGCCATGTGCGTCCTTACCATCTATGGATGTTCTTTTGGGTAGAATGGTTACTGCTCCTTCCGCAATCTCCTCCTGCTGCTGTACTGGTGAAATTTTTGACCCCCAGCTGTCTGAACCAATCCAGAGGAAATGTCCAGACTGATTAGCTTTTTTGGCTGCTTCCAGTATTCGCCTGCAAACAAACAACAAATGACTGATTAAACAAATCGCATTTACAAAGAACTTGAGAAGCCATGATATTTATTTTGGCTATGCATAAGTAAGCTTACACCGAGCAACTAATCTACAGTTTTCATAGTCTAAAGCATATTCAACAATAGCTGTAATGGACTCAAGATAGAGTAATACACAAGTTAATTTGTTTTATCTTTATCCATATTTTTCTAGCATTCTTATTGGTTTCTTCCTTTTCAGTCACCAAATAACAATCTATTGGCACTGCACTCTCAGGAGCTAGAAGCAGTCTAGATCTACACAGAGTAAAGCACACTCTATAATTACGACTCAATTTCTTATCATCGGATTTCCAAGAATTTTTACATCAGACTGAATCTGAAACTTCATCATTAATTCTATTTTGCACCAGCCAACCAAGGATCTTTGTGAAGAGGAAACATCTTCAAAACACAAAATTAGGAAACAGGCACCTAATATCATCTTCGTTCGCAAACATGATCACTGCTCGAGCATTTGGAGTTTCCAACAAGCGCTTAATGATCTTTTCAAATTCTCCTGGTCTTGGTTCCCGAGGGATTTTGAGTGACTGAGCAATGCACACACCTCCTAAGAAAAATTGAAAGGACAAAAAAAGAATTTTAACACAGTAAATATCCACTTCAGATAATCCTTAGTTAACCAGGCAGGCAGAGAAAGCAAGRTGCTCAGAAAGCAATCTGAGATACAACAGCACAGCCAAAAGTAAYATTATCGATGTATTTTGAAATATGCTCCATACAAACTTCCACACTTAATGCTCCATTAAGGAGTATAACACTGTTAGCTGTTACTTTATGTTTTAAATACATTTTTAAACAACATTCTGAGGCCTATTGTCAAGCACCACACTCTGGCTCAATTGGACTGAGTTCCCCAGACCTATCAAATCTATGGTGGCTGGGAACCCAACCTTGCCACAGCATTGCATTGAACCATGGATCCACAGTTTTACGGTTACCTTATGATCATAATGTGGCTCTTTGGTATCAGGTACTGTCCCACACCTCTGCTTTGTCAACAGAGGATTGTAGAAGAGAATTTGCAATGCTCTCTTATGAACAAATACATACAGATCACTTTTAATTGTTATTATGACATTCTTAATTGAGTTGTCTTAATTATTTAAGAAGTTGTCACTGAATATTCTAAATTACTAATCAGCAAATGAACACAAACTCAGAGATAATATTAATAGTTCTTCTTCACAGAGGGTGCTAATTGAAATCCTTATTTTGTATTTCCTGTCAGGAAAAAAGGGCCAATTTCTACAGAAACTTAGTGATTTCTAATAGCTTTCATACACCAGTTCAGGGGAATCTCTTCTTCCCGGTTACAACACTGTTATCTGTGTTTGAGCATGCAAGAGAAAAATTCCTTGAGCCTGTTTCATGAATCACTGAGTCTATACTGATACCAGCTTCCTACATTATAGATGATCTTTCTGATTATTTGCTGATTTGCTTATTTTAATTATTTTTTCTTTAAGAACTATTGTCTGATTCTCATTACTACATCTAACTCCCACCAATGTTTGTTCTTGCATGTTGTTATTCCAAATATAAGAGCCTCTTGTGGGGAATCTAATCATTAATAAATCCACAAAATTAAGAAAATGAGAAAATATTTAGCTGTGTACAGAATTCTTCTCTCGTTTACATGAAAGAAATAATACTTCCAAGTCAGAATATCTGACATTTTTAAAAAAAATTGTTTGTACATAGTTCTTTACCATCTATAAATACTGCAAGAATATAACATATATAATTTACTCTTATCTGCTATAAAATGGAATATAGAACCTTTTTATGGAAACAAATTTCCTCATATTTTTATGAATATTCGGGCTCCCCATGATGGACAGTTTTCCAATAACAACAAATAAGCCTTTATAGCAGATGATCCTCATATTTACCAGGTATTTTTCAAAATTCAGTAATGAAAAAATAGACACTTTACTGTGAAAAGCTTTAGCCAATTATCTACACTGATATTAGGATATAGTGATAGCACTCAAAAGTCCTTTACTTTCTTTCTCAAGTACCAGGGCTGAAATTCAACAGAAATATTTAGCAGATTGTCAAGGGTTAACCTGGAGGCAAACTCCAGATCCCCACGTTTAGTTCTGCAGAGGAGAGGAGACAGCAAAAACAGGCTGCAAACTTGAAAAGTGATTAAATGGTTTATTTCACTAACACTACTAAGAATGGAAAAAATGAAAAATAATAAAATATGAAGGCATAATGTACAAACATCATTCTCCTCCCAATACATTCCARTCTTTCTCACTGATCACGCAAAGGACATAAACATGAGATTCTGATCTTACAATTAAGAGTTCTTATTGCCAGCTTATGGGATAAAGAGAGTTCTTTCTGTAGCGTAGTGGGATCCATCCCACGGAAGACAGTTCCCTAAGAAGTATCTTCAGCGTGGTTCCAAATCTTCCAGAAACACCACAGCTCGCCCTGGTTTTCTGCAGTGGTGTATCCTCTCTCCCACAATACACTCCGCAGTTTGTGGGTCACAAGAAAAGTCTGATGGGGTTAAACATTTTAAGAGTAAGTCATTCCAGCCTAAAGGCACTCAGGTACAGGCTCCTGCTTTACTCATAATCTCCAAAGGCTGCAAATTTCATCTGCACACACCATAAAAATGTTCTTATTTTAGGCAGTTGAATTTCAAACTCCCCCACGTCTTGTTATTGTGATTACAGAGAAACTTAGTTTGGTATTATTCCAGATCACACAGTACAGCTCACAGAAAAAAAAGGTGAATGCTTGTAAAGATGGCTTCTCTGGCATTTCCTGCCACTCCTTGTCTTCTCTTCCATTGGCTGCTGGTCTCCATATTTAGTCTTTCACGTGACTGCTTTCCTTTCTCTCTAGCTTAGAGRAGAGGTTAATATTTGYAGAAAATGCCTACAAAAGTATTTATAACAGTTTACATGCTCCCATAARATAATGCAGCTGTATGAGGCTTGCTTCCTGGGCTCGGGCCCAAGGCTCCTTTCCYCCCCAAACTGCTCTTCACTGGCAGCCATCCAAATTTTGAGTAAGTCTCTTGGCTGCTAATTAAATCTCTTATCTACAACAGCAAGTTCACTCTTCGATCCCACCCATACACCTCCGAAATRGGTGCTTTTTTTTTCTTCTCTGCAACTTTCAGYTTCTCTGTGCGGTGTAGCTCGGCTTCTCTAGGCTTCTCTCGGCTTGACCTTGGCAATAGACCAGCTCCTCTCGGGTCCAAAACGGCACGAGACCGGTGGGGGTGAGGCCGGAGCCCCCACCAGGCCCCCTGGGCCATGGGCCCCTGGCCCAGGGGTCGGGGGAGCCACTCCCTTGCTAGTGGTCAGCAGGGAGCAAGGGATCAAGAGAGAGGAAGAGAGAAAGAGAGGAAGAAAGTGCAAGTCCTGCGTCACTTCCTAGTTGTTTTTTTATAGCATTCCTTTCACAGAGACGTCACAGGAACACTAAGTGGTCTATACAACCRTCCTTCACCTGTTCCAGCCAACCAGATCTGTCTCACACTGGGTCAAACCATGACACAGATATCCCGCAAATTTAACAAATAGCAATTCACTGACGAAAAAAGAAAAACTAGAAGAAAATGCCAAGCTCTCAGCTGCTCCCAAAGTCATTCAGCACAAAAAGTAAAACAGATCCTAAAAAATGACATAAAGTAATAATTTGTTACCTCATATATTTTGTAAGTGCATTTTTCAACTACTTCTATTCATGCAATGGCCCTTAAGGAAAAAAAAGCATTCTATCCACATAAAACTCAAATGCAAATATTACAAAATGCATATATATAATAAACTACATTCATCCATCTACAATCCGTGTGAAATAGATATCAAGCAATGAAGAACTGCAGTATCTAAAAAGGCTATTTTCAGTGAAAATAGTGTAGAAGAAACACCATTCCATCATTGCAGCAGCAAGTTCAGTCATGACTGTACTGTGTATCTTGGCATCTCTGCATYGAAGAATGTTTTAAGTACGACTAGGAACAAAATAAAATGCACTTCAGCCTTGTTGCTACATTTATAATTAATTGTGTAGGCTACCTCCAACACACAAAACACTTTGTATACATCCTTACCTATATATTGCATATTCAACTGTTGCTCAAACAAATAATAGGATATCAATTTTCAGCTAATGATGAATTGCTAGATCCACAAAGGTATTCACAACATTACAGTGTCTAACCTCTTGGCACTCTGCTGCCTTTGAAATCTACACCCTGGGCTAAGTGCCCAGACAAGAGAGAGATAAGTGCCTAGGAAAAGGATTCCTATGAGCCGGCAAACTAAATAAGGAATAATTATTCCTCCAAAATAGGTATCAGAGGTRCTAAAAGGATAAGTTTAAGGCCAATAGTTAGGATTAATCTTATGAAGTATGAGCAAATGAGAGATTTCCCTAAATCAAGAATAAATAGGGTTTGAGATACGCGATACCGATGGATTTACCATTTGCTGCGGAGGTGCCAAAAGGCAGATGGTTCAGACATCTAAGATCCCCAGAGAATTTATGGCTCTGAGTTATAAGAACAAATAGTGTTTCACTCCATCAGCATTTCTGACTGATTTGGCATGATGACTGCTTGTCCCTGTTGCTGGTCTAAAATCCTTCATTGTCTGCGGATGTACTTGAAAAAACCACATTGGTCTAAATTTTCCTTGGCTAAAATGATGATAAATCTAACAGTTGTATAAAGAAATGAGAGCTAACTTTCTTCTTACTGAAAAGAAAATTATGTATTTAAGCCCCATCAATTAAAAGGACCCCTGATGAGGCTTCAGAGAGCACTGCACTAAAAGCTGTTATTGAGACCAAGAAGGGAGTCAGCCAGACGGAYTCATTTCAGGTAGCTACTACAAACACACACTAGTAATTGTACCCACTGCTATTGYATCTATTCCCTAATTCAGATATGACATAGGAGATGAAATTAAGAGTTTGCGTCTGTCACATATTTCAAAGACATTAAAAGGGCATTGAAAGAAAGTAGTTCTTCAGCTACTCTGGAGAAAAATAAAAGTCTTACCACCAAACTCTGCTAAGCCTCTTTCACCTGTTTTCAGATTGTAAAGCCAAGATTGTCCTCAGTCAGCCCAGAGCCTGATTTGAGGAATAAAACAGTTAAAATGAATTGTGTCAGTGATGAGAAGTATCCACTTGTCTTCTGTCCAGCAGCTATGAAGTGCAATACCCAGCACCCGGGGCCAGGGAATGATAAAGAGAAGGAGATCAGAGGTGGGAGCTGGAAATCAGGCTCACGGCAGGGGCTGCCTTACTCCTACCAGGGACTCAGTCTGGCCACTCTGCACCATGGTTACAGCTGGAAATTGATGTGCTTCTAAAAACAGAGACATAACCAGACCTGGTCTACAACAACATGTTTTTGTCTCCATTGAGATAAAAGTCACATCTTAAAAAACTTGTTCCAGCCTAGGCTTGGTTTGCTTACGGGTGCTCTGTG